>CM046946.1:132086459-132686459 GCA_025698515.1 Gossypium sturtianum
CTTTATACTAATAGCATACATGTAGAGATTGTGATTTGGGAAGGTCGGCTTAGAAGGAAAGCATATGATGAAATCTGAAACAGGAAACTGATTACTGTGAGCTCTGAGGCGACAATAAATCATGAATCAAAGACTGAAAAAGAAAGATTGAATACCCACACATGCAATCATTACAAAGTGCAAATCAGAATGATCATTATCATCCAAAGAACATTAATTGAATCCCCAAGAGGGGGGAAAACAAGAAAAATATAAATAAAATAAATAATAATCATATTATATAGTAGCATAATAAAAGACAGCCCACCAATCCCAGAGACACACCTGTACAACAAGAACCATTTTCTCTCTCTTTTTTTTCTTTTTTGGATGTTAGCCTTTCATCTGCTTGACAGCTGCCTTTCATCCCTCTGATTTGCCCAAGAAAACAGCTGATGATGCTCATGCCAGTAATTCAAAACCCCTAACGTGCTTTTTTTCTTCATGCTGAGAGAGACTCATCTATTCCAATGCACCAATTTTCTCCAACATACAAACAAACTTTGAGATGTACATGTATCAATGGGTAGCTGAAAAGCTTTAAATACTACACCAATTATTCACCATGTCATTGCTTTTTTGTCAGTAGTCCTATTACTCATGCGTCGTGTTGGTTACGCTGCTCTGTGATTCGCCGGCCTTGCTCTCCGCGTCCGTTGGTTCCTTCAATGATTCGATTTCCATGCTGGCTGTTCGGCTCTTTCTGTTCCTCCGGTCCTGAATGATAAGATTGAAGAAGACTGATATCAGGGTTTTGTCAACGGAGCTTGTAGAGTACAATGATCATGCAAAAACAAGCACAAGTGTAGGACAACATAACCATATATGAATGAAAATAAGTTTTAAGGCCAAGCTGAGAATGGTACAAGGAGCTACAAGAAGCAAAACAAACTAGAATGAGATTCAGAAACCACAAAATACCGTTATTTTAGGGCTAATAGAATTCAAGAAAAAATCTCCGGTAAACGACCATCAACAATCAAGTGGTAGGAAGTAGAATGCTTAAGACATTGAAAGCACTTTACAGTACTAACTGTCTGGTTTATAGATGGACTCGGGTTTTACAAGCCAAAAGAATAGTATTGTATGTATCGCAAGATAGATGCGCGGTAAACACTAGGTCATAATGAATGTCATGTAAGAGCATGACAACAAACTTGAGCATCAGAAATTCAAATAATATCAAAAATACTTCAGGGACTTCATCATTCGTGCTAAGCCTTTATATCGTAGTAATTAAAACAATTTAACTAGCATTGAGACATTCACGCGAACTCATACTCGGGATAGGTTTTCTGCCTAGTAGGATTCCCCACTGTTCTTTTCTTTTTCTCAGTGAATCGTTTAGAGTGAAGGGATGGCAGGAGATGCAACGGAGAAATACGCTATCAAAGATACCGAGTATCCGGCTCACTACCAAATATGCTGAAATTTGCAAACCGTAATTCAACTACACCTAGTACATTAATAATTCATGAAAAAAAAAAAACCATACAGCATATACATGAAAATAACATTAAATTCCAAAAACAGGGAACTTATACCTCACGAAATGGATATTCATCAGCTTCAAGCATTCGCACAACCTGAGTCATTTTGGGTCGCTTATTTGCATCAGGATCAACACACCTAAGTGCCACCAAAAGGGCACGTTTAAGAGCACGTGTGGCAGGTCTAGTTTCAAGATTCGGATCCACAACTTCCTCTGCTCTTCTTGTTCCAACCATCATCTTAAGCCACTCAACAAGGTTAACCTGCAGTAGGCATATGGTTTGCTTATGAGAAATTCTTGAAGAACTTAGCGATATACAATCAAACACAGTGAGGGGGCCAATAGAGGAGAATTTGATGGAAAAAGTGCTAGCATGTATTAATTATCACCTCATTTGCTGGTCTGCCATAGTCAACAGGGTCTCTTCCAGTGACAGCTTCAAGCAGAAGAACACCGAAGCTGTAAATATCACTCTTCTCATTTAACAAGCCAGTGTTAGCATATTCTGGTGCCACATAACTGCAAGTCACATGCAAAATTTTCAATCCGCAGATACTTGGAATTCAAATACAATAATAAATACTTGCTGGAGAGAACAAGATCTTAAAAGAGTTACCCAAAAGTCCCCATAACTCTAGTTGTGATATGACTCTCTCCTGAACCCAAGAGCTTGGCCAGTCCAAAATCAGAAACCTTGGCATTGAAATCATCATCAATCAAGATGTTACTTGATTTTATGTCCCGGTGAACAACTTTGGGTTCTATTGCTTCATGCAAATAAGCAAGCCTGCAACCAGAAACACCAGCTTTTTGTCACACTTCAATTTTTAACTAACAAAAAGTAAACAAAACAAGAAGCTTCAAGTTTGAATGGTGACTTACGCCTTGGCAGTACCAATAATAACCTTCATGCGAGCCTCCCAAGTAAGGGTACCATGCTGGCGCATTGCCCCGTGTAGCCATTGTTCCAAGTTACCATTATTCACATATTCGTATACCAGCATCCTATGATAATCAACCAATAATTACAGTTATAATCTCATTTGCAGCTAATCATACTCAAATAACTATGAAGGCAGATAGGATGACAAAAGTCTAGCCTGCATTAACATATTAATAAACAATTACGGTTAAAAGTGAATCTGCAAGAAATTGACAAATAAACCGATGAAACACATTTGAGTTCACCTGTGAACTCCTTCTATGCAATAACCCAAAAGCCGCACAAGATTCTTATGACGAACATGACCAATGGCCTCCACTTCCACCCTAAATTCTTTTTCAGCCTGTCCCCTAGACATCCAAATGCGCAATTTATTACAAAACATCCTTTTTAAGAACCAAGTACTAAAAGAAAATAAAAAGTGTCTCAAATATATCCTTACAGATTATTAAGAATTTTCTTAACTGCTACTTCAGTTCCATTGATCAGTCTACCCTTGTAAACCACCCCATATCCACCCTCTCCAAGCACATTCTCTGCTGCAAAGTGATTTGTGGCGAGATCGAGATCCCTAAGAGTAAACCAGTGACCCCACCCAAGATGTGAAATTTCTGGCAGACCAACTAAGGGAGAGGCCGTCACTAGTCCTCCATATGACAATGAAGACTGCTTTCGAACCGTTCCGGAGCTCCCTTCTTCTCCTGAATGAGAACTAAAACCTCTCTCGTGATGGTAAATTGAGCTGCATTGACTTGCATTATCAGGATCACTCGATTTGCTCATCCCCAGATGAGCTAACATTCTCTCAGAATTCTTATCATTTGATTTATCATTAACAGAAAGGAATAAACTTTCTGGTTGATCATTGAATCTCTGAACTCCAACCTTGTCAACCTTGATTTCCTTTGAGACATTTGGTATCTGAGAAAGCGAGAACTTGTCTACCGATCGTCTGGATCTTCTCCGAAATGTAACCCAAACAGACAATATACCAAGAATCAACACTATAAATGCCCCAACAGATATACCAATCAAAACCCAAAGTTTTAGACCCAAAAATGACGTCTTCTTTGATAACTCAGCATTTAAGGCACCCTGAGATGACATCTCTGATCTTCTGGGCTTTAAGAGTCAAAAATTATATTCAGCCTCTTTTATACAATATCAGAATCTTAAGACATTCCTACCTGCATACCAGAACATGTCATATAACACCAGAAATATCAAAATGTGACATGTTTAATCCTTTTCAAGATCCATAGACTCATTTTTGGAGAAATGCTATAGAAAACAAGCTAGATGTGATTGACATTTCATCCATTCTCATAAAACCCATCCTTGCATTCAAATCTAAAGACCCAAAAAAGTAAATAAATCCCATAAGATTCTTGGCTTAATCTTCACCCACCGAAAAGAACAGAAAAAGATGAAAAGGAAAAGTAAAAAAATAATAATAATAACAGGAGAATCTGATACCACATTTAATGAAGTTCATGGGTGAAAAACAAAAAAGAAAAGAAGAAAAAAAACCCCACATTTTTTATGAACTTAAACAATCAAGAAAAATCATTCAATAAACAAGTCAGACCAATTAAAATTTTACAATAAACTTATATTCCATGATTAAATACACCCAAACGAACTCCATTTCTCTTGAAAATGAATAAACTTGTAAAAAAAAAACAAAAGAATCACTTATGATCCAAGTAAGAGACAGATAAAGTAATATAAAAAGAGAAAGAAAGAGAGAGCATTTACCTCGATCTTCTTCCTTGAGCAATCAAAGAAGCAAAGAAAAAACAAAACCCTTAAACTTTAGCATCCGAATGAGCAAAAAAGATAAGTCAAGGCAATGCAAAACAAAACAAAACCCCCCCAAATGCCTGAAAAAGGGTAAAGCTGCAGTTGCAAAGGGAAAGAGTAGTTTACAAGTAGAGACCCTTTTTTTTTGTTGTTGTTGTTGTTTGCCTCCAAGTGGGCAAAAAGAAAGAATTCAGCTTCAACCAAAAATGCATATATATTACATATATAAAGAGGGAAAAAGGCTAAATATATAATGAAAAAAAAAGGGGGGGGGGGGAAGAAAAGGAGAAGGGGTGGGTAAAATGGTTGGTGGGTCTTGGGTGTTTGAGGGGAAGAGAGGGACCTCAAAGAAAGCTGGAAAGGAAGCTTAGTTTGCAATGGAGGAAACCAGAGAGAGAGAGAGAGGAAAAACAAAAAGAAACAGTGAAGGAAAAGCAAAATTGAGGTGAACTCATGGAAGTGGGCACTTATATTTTGGGATAATAAAAAATTCAATCCAATCCTATGTCAATGGATAATTTATATCAACACAATTTGAATTTAATTTAATGAACAAAAAAGTTTTGAATTTAATTTCACTCCATAGATTTTGCTCTTTTCTTTTCAATTTTTTATTAATTTAAATATAAAATATTTATTTTATTTTATAATCATCTAATTATTAGTAAAATTCTTTTTGGTTAGTTAAAATGATCACTCAACTATTTAATTTTATATTTCTTTATCACTCAATTTTTAATTATTTCTATTTTTATGTTATCAGTTAATGATAGAAAAAGATAAAATTAAATAGTTAAATGATATTTAAGTAATATTCAAATAAAGACATGAATAAAAAAAAAGGTTTTTTTAAAGACATGAAATTGAGGATTTAAAGAAAAAAACAACAAAAAGAAGTCAAACCCAAATCCAGCACCTAAAATCTAAGGTTGCCTTGATGTTTACTTATTTAAGTTGTCTAAAATTATTTTTCAACCAATAAATTATTTATTTTTCAATTGAAAGAATTAATTCTTTAAATTTAATTTCCAAGGAGTTAGAATGTCTTAATCTCTCATGAAAATGGCTTTGAAGGTATGATTCAACCCTCTCATCCATAGACAACTCCACTGTACTTTAAAATATATTTTATAATTTTTATTTATATATAGATTTATTCAAATTAAATAATTTTAAAGATGATTTTATTTAATTTTAGTTATATAAATATTAATATAAAATTATATTTTTAATATTTTATTAAGTTTGAGTGAATTGAGTTAAGACGGATTTGAATTTTTTTTTTTTAGAATCACGATTTGTCCCAACATATAACCTCCACTCATAAAAAGATGATAATGGATATTAAGATATTGGTTAAAATATTGAATCAAATTAGCCCATATATTATTAAATTGATTAATTTAGTCCCTATATTATTAAAAAGAATCAAATAAGTCCAGATTATCATAGAGATAACACGTATTATTTTCAATTCCATACAAAAAGATTTCATTTATAGAACTATAAAAACTTTGAAAATATTAAATTTATTAAATAATAAGTGATAATGCTATTCCAATTTAACCTTATTTAATTCTTTTTTAATAATATAAAGACTAAAATAATTCATTTAATAGTAGAAAAACTCTCGAGTAAATTCACTTTAAACCTTTCATTCTATCATTTTTTTTTATTTTTTATTTTGTAATAAATATGAATGGATATGTTTAATTCTTATTGATTTCATGTTTTAAAAATGGTTGATTAAATTAAAGGAAGGGTCACTATCTTCAACCATTCAACTAAGACATCTTACTAAGATTTGGTAAGAACCCAATTAATCTATGATTAAACAGAAACAGATCACATTACTCACCTTTTTAAAACTATTTATGCTTCATGCAATTTCATGTTTATTATAAAATTTAATATATATTATTCATATTTAAATATTTTTAAAAATTTAACTAATTCAACTATTAAGTAAAAATTATTGACCCAAAAAGATGTTTTAAAAATTAATTGATAAAAGTTCCATGAAGGCCCTTGTATTAGGGTCAAATTGCATTTTGCCCCCCTCAATTAAAAAAATAGGTAAATCAGACCTTGTACGTTTAATCAAATAGTAAACTAGTCATTTTGTTAAAAATCTCATCAATTTCTACTATTATAAATTGGTCATTGTATCTCTGCATGAGGTACACGTAGCATGCCACGTGTTACTATTTGGTTATTTTATCAATCACACCCGTTTTAAACAGTACAAATAGATTAATTTTTTAACAAAAACGACTAATTTTCTCTTTGATTTAACATACAGAAATTAATTTGTCCATTTTTTTAATATAGAGGGGCAAAAAACAATCCGACTCCCAGTACAGGGACCTCCATGACACTTTTACCATTTATTTATTTATTGCAATGATTCATGGGGATAATAATGTCAATCAAAATTGGACCAAACATGAATACCTAATCTTGTGTTGATATTTTATTAGTTTTCCTAAGTAAACAAAAGTGACTTTTATTGGGGATATAATTATGGGTTTAGGGAAGAAATAAAGCCCCTAATGGGGGAAGTTAATACAGACTTTGATCTGAAGCATAACTTTTTCCATAAAGTTTGTCTCAATTAAATCTAATCTCTTTTTTTTTCCCCCAAATCTCCTCTTTTTCTTCTATCAGATTTACATTATTGAATTATTACAAAAAAAAAAAAAGGGTAATGAGTTGCATTTGTCTTCTAGGTTAAGATTATTAATTATTTAACGAAAGCAGTCTTCTTCTTCTTCTTTTGTAGTTTCATATATTTCTGTCTTTTGTTCTAATGTTTGAAAACGGAACTATCAAGATTTCATGAGTCTCAAGCTTTTCTTTAATTTTCTAATAATTCGATAATATTTTTTAAATGATTATTGTATCTCGTAAATTGAGTTAAAAAACGTCGATTGAGTCTTAGCTCGGTTGATATGGGCATTGTTGTCAATGCAGAAAGACATGAGTTCGAATGTATTAAAGCGCATTATTCTATTATTTATGGGTTGCGGAGAGACAATGGGTAATTCTAAGTATTATATCAAAACACATAATGAAATTGTTGAAAAAAAAACTCTATAAACCGTATTCAAAAGCTCAAAATGTTATTAAATTTATATTAAAAAATAAAATTTTCATAAACACAATTACAAAGAATACAAGTGTTTAATTTATTTAATTTTTAGATTTTTAATTATACTCAAAAGATATAATTAGGTTTTTTTTTAATTAAGGGAGTAAATGGACATTTTTGTATCGATCTATTTCGGTGTATTGCTTCAAATTTATCATTATTTTTTAAAAAGATTATATATATATAATAAATATTTACAAATATTTCATGAATTAAATAATAAGATTATCTCATACTATGCATATGACACTCTATTATTCAATAAATTTAAAATAAATAATAAATATTATATTTTATATTTTAAAATTCTTTTCTTGTACCTACACCATATTTCAACCAATATGGACAAAATCAACTGGTAAGCACCAGTACAGTTGATACCAATTGGAATTTGCATCAAAAAAAAAAAAAAAACCTAGAGTTTATTGTTTCGATTTACTACCAAAAAGAGCATTCAAGTCGGTATGGGAACGAAATTGACTACCTTTTTTTTTGTTTTTAATGCAATCACGGTGTTTTCATTCGTTTTACAGTCTAAGACTAAGATTCAAACTTGGTTCAAAATTTTGGAGAAGAAATTCGTTTTCACTCCTTCCAACCATTTGTTGATATTGACTATCATGTTTTTAATCTCACTACCATTGATACATACGCGAGTGTGGTGAAATTTATTAAATTCCAATCACCGAAGCTGTCAATTTTCAAGTTTGGAAAAGCAATCAATCAACTTGTGACAACTTTTTGGATGAGATCCAAGCATTTCTGGGTTGAGATGTCTTCATAGCGTTCGAAGATCTATCTCTTAGCTTCAAAACGCACTTTGAATCACTCGATTTCGAGTTTGGGAGCTCAAGTTATGATAGTTTTAGTAAAGAATGCGAGAGAAAAATTTCTGAACGAGATTATTATAAAAATTACGAGTTTCGAGTTTTTAATTCAAGTTTAAATATTGTTGGCTTTGATTTTTAAGTTTAATTTTTATTATATATGAGCCCATATTGTATTTATTAGCTTTTACTATTTATTTATTCCGAATTTTGGATTATTTTTTTGTGCAAGATTGCTTTCTTGTAATTTTTAGAATCAATTTTTTTTTTGTATTTATTAGAGTCATTAATTGAATTAATTGAATTTATTGGGATTGATTAGATCCATCTTTCACTTTTTATTCTATATCTTATTTTATTTTGTTATTATTTTAAATATTTATTCTTTATTCTTAAATTTCTTATTTTATTTATTTATTATTTGTTTTCTTTCTCAAATTGAACAACTTAATACGATCTTCTTCTGCTTGCTTATTTATCAGCCATTATATATAACAATAGTCCATATTTTAATTACTATTCCTTGAGTTTATATATATATATATATATATATATATTTTATAAACCAAAAGAAAAGTATTTTTTTGGTTAATTTGTTTTAAAAAGGAAAAATATACTAAAAATGATATGTTATAGATATGAAAATAATATAATAAACACAAATAATGGAGCATTTGTAATTAGGAAATTAATAAAGGTGAAGGATGAATGTGATAACTATAAATGATGTGATCTTCAACTTTGTGTTGACAAATCTAAAGTCTAGAATTACTCACATCATATGGGTTTCATGTGTTCTTGTGCATCAGAAACCTCACGAGTCACGTGCAATGCAGCTGAATTTCACTCCCTTTTTCAGTATTTTTCTTTTATACATAAAAAGACCCCTTATTTTATGAATGCCAAATATTTCCTATTTCATACTTTGTTAATGCAAAAGTTGTCTTGCTAATCAATCTAAATATTGTTCATTAAGTAAGCTTTGAATTTGGATAATCTTTTTTTTATATAAAAGCAAAAGGCAGGTACAAATATAAAGGAAAATGAAATAAATTTCTTTTTTTTTTCAACTAAAATCCATGAGTTTACTTTAATATCATTTTGGTCTTTTTGTTTTTCATTCCCTTTAATAAAATTTATTAACGTTTCATGACTCACATTTTTAATTACATGCTCTTTCCATTAATTTAACTACTAAATCACATATAAAATCTTTGTGTAATATAATTTTTTTAAAAAGTAAAATACTATAGTTAACAATAGTTTCTATAAAAACATTAAACCAAGATTTTTACATCCATTTTTCTTTTTAAGTTATGTCACGTCTCATTTTACGGTTAAATTAACAATTTTAGTAAAAAAGTACCTTATTGATATAACATCGATAGATTAAGGAAATAATTAAAATGTTCAAAAGTTTGGGGACCAATTTAGAATGATGGTCATAGTTTGAGGACCAATATTATATATATCGTTTTACAAGTTAATCTCTCCTTAAATACTATTCAATGCAATAATAACAAAGTTGAAGCAATACTGTGATCGCATTACATGAAATCAAAAGACCAAAGCAATATGACAAAAAAATTTCTTACTGTCAACTGCTTAGCTACCATTATACATCAACCAATATGGACCTAACTCATTCATCAAAGTCTCACACATACCAATTAAGATCACTTGGCTGTGCATGCATATACCATCTTCAACCTAAGACACCGTGAGATCCAATGGACCAAAACTAATAATACCTTGGCACCATGACTAGGTAAACCTAAAGCATTGAACCTATCACTTGCTTAGTTTGTGTCTAAAATACAACTTCTAACAATTAATGCACCATTGTTCAACCAAAAAGAAAAGCAGATGATGTTAGCCAGTAATTTTAAAAGGACATAAATAAAAGCTGATTAAGTTGGTATCCGGCTTTTCAGTCTTACCTTTCACTGTAGTTGTTTATATCTGGATCTTCTTGTTCTTGATAAAATTAGGAAGGGTCATGGATCCAAACATCAGGTAATGAAGATTTGAATATTCGAAGCAGCAGAGATGCCTTTCTGCTACCTAGAGTTTTCATTCCACGGCCCTTGTAGACACCAAGTTCAAGTGCTTCTCGTCCTTCTTCCATTGACCTTTTTCTAACAGCTGCTAGCAGAGATGACCCTTGACGGCTAATGCCATCCTCTATTTTTCCATTTTGGTCGGGTTTGTCATTAGCCATGTCATCAGGCTCTTCAATAGTTTGATGCTTGTCTTCTCCCTCAGTTTCAGCTCCATCAGCATCACTGACTTCATTACAGTCAGACTTGCTACTGCCCCACCATTTGTTTGTAATGACCGATAAGCCATCGGATGGGAATCCAAACTTAAATTCATCTGACATTGCCGCTCCCGTCATCAAGCTTTGATGGCTAAAATTCAGGGCCTGAGCTGTTTGTATGTTTCTTATCCCTTGCTGCTGTAAGTTCGGTAATGCTGAGCCACCTTGTAATTTGGGTTGTTCATTGTTTTGTGGTTGAGGTTGAGAGCTGCAGCATGCAGATCCATGAAATACCAGTTATACAAAAAGTCTCAAACGATCAACAATAGAAGAGGAAAATTGTGGTTCAACAACAGTAATCATTTGCAAAGAAGCATGAAAAGCATAGGTTTCTCATGAAAGAAAGTCTTTACACGATCTTAATGACTGCAAAGCAGTAACCAACTGAAGGTTTGAAGAGCAGTAATCAAGGGTGAAGAATCAACCAAGCAAAGTGATTTTTTGTTTTTGCAACAATGAATGGCCTTTAAACTTTTAATCTTCCATCTTGAAGCTGGGAGCAGGTCAGCGGGTGAGCGGCCATACGATCAATACTCTAAAAGGTCTTTTTGATTTGGGTAAAATAAAGAGGTGAAGGGCTCAAGTAGCACCATCTTTAACACACACAAAGTGAGATTCCTGAGTCTTAACAGAGATGATATGGTAAGATACTTGTATTATCTCATTTCATCATCTGTTTGAACATTTAATCTACAACATTTAGGGAATCCTATTGAGATCTTTTTGAAGGGAAAACAGGCATGAAATCACAAGAAACCCAACATATTACAAACAAAAACAATATGCACAAAATCTTCTTTTAGAGCTCAACTTCCAAAAAAGCACTAAGATGGAGCCTACTCAAGCAGTATGGCCAAAAAATCCATTTGCCAAAATAACAGGTCTATCATCGTTTACACTGGATAATTTTCATCGATTTGTTTTCTTAAAAGAAAACTATAAAAAGAAGAAAAAGCTCAAACTTAAAATTTTCTAGGCTCCATGTTTTTCTACTCCTAGCTGGCTATGGCCATGTTGCTCCCACTCTTGATTTTTCTTGAAATACTCATGTCTAACACTAGTAGCCGACACATATCCAAGCATAGGTACAAGAATATGACCCTCCAAGAACCTTTCAATACATAGAAAAACTTAAAAAAATTGAACATAACCGTGTTATAAACATACATCCGACCCTCACCCTAGTCCAAGGAACATAATCATGATATACTTTTTTTCCTATGACACGATATACAAAAGGCACCGACAGGTTTATTTAGCATTATCTTCAATAGTTTTGTTAGTATTTAACTAAAAAATTCTCCCTTCTACATAATTGATTGATAAAAACAAAAACTCTAAAGCATGCTAGCACTACTTATGGTGAATTATTTGTTTACAAAATTCATAAAAAGCACAAAACACACAGGTTACTATCTCACACAAAAAACACCAACTTGAACCCCAACTAACATAAATACGTCCAAGTTATCCCAAAGACAATCAAATCGAACAACTCTTTTGGGGTTATACCTCTGCCGATGAGCCTTTGAAAGCTCAGCGATTTCCCTTCTTCTTTCTCTAGCTGCATGCCTCTTGATTTCTTCGACGCTCTTTCCAGCTAAAAACTAAACCTCAAATTTAAAAATCACACAAATTGAAACAGAATATCAATTTCAAAATTACAAAATTAAAAGATTTCCCAAACAAAAAGGGAAAATAGAATGAAAAAAAAAAAAAACCATGCCTTTTTAACTGTAGAGAGTGTAAAGCAGGTATAAAGAATCGAAATTTCTTGTTGTATACTAAAAATCTAAACCACCCATCAAAGAAGATGACAATATCTAACGATTCGATGGGAATTTGAGACATGGGATGAAAGACAAGGGACGCAAAAGGATGGAGCGAAGAAAGGGGTAGGAAGGTTACCTTGCGGTGAGGCCATCTGTCGAGACCATTTTCACGGCATATTTTCTTGAGAACAGAGGTGCAAACGCCTGAGGGATGAAGATTGAATATAGAAATCATAAATTAAAAAACACCAAAGTAATTGAATTGTCCAATAAAATGCTTAGAAATAAAATACCAAGAGTGGAAGCGGCGTCGTCAAGGGGAAGAGAGAAGAAGTCGGCAACGTCATCAAAAGAGAGAGATTGAGCAGCTGCTGCGGAGTTGGAGTTATGGTGATGTTTTAAGCTCATTTTTCCTTTCTATTTCCACTACTCTCGCCCTCCCTTTGGCTTTCAGAGTTTCTTTGTGAAGAATTGGATTGCAGTTCGTTTTTAAAACCACCCCCTCCCTAATAATATATATATATATATATGCCGTAATTCCCTTTGTTTTTAAAATATTTATTCTTTCCGAATTTCAAAATTCACATTAATCGATTAAAATTATTTTATTAAATTAAAATTCATTATAACATCATTTTTTAGTAACACAATTATCAATCAGTATTTCTTTAATATTAAAATATATTATAAGTTTTTATACTTTTTAAAAATTTAAAATTTAATCCCTATCCTTTTTTTTCTTCACTGTTAACATTGTTAATTTATTTTGTTAAATTTATTGGTGTGACATTTTGAAATAGAAAAAATACGCACTTAGTAACCATGTAATTAAAAAATGACGCAGTAATTAACTTGCATTTAACAAAAAAAATTAATAATATTCACAATTAGACCTGAATCTTAAAATCTAAAAAGTAGAAAGACTAAATTCTTAAAAATAAAAACACAATAACTAAATTCTAAATTTTTGTAAAGTATAGGAACTTATGGATGGAATATTTTAATTTATTTTTTATTTCAAAAGGTCAAACTAACAGATCTAACAAAAAGAAATTTAATAATATTAAGCATTAACCTAAATTTTAAAATTTGAAAAGTAAAAGACTAAATTCTTGAAAATAAAAGTATAGAAATTAAATTTTAAATTTATGAAGAGTACATAACTTATGATATATTTTAACAAAAGAAAAATTACAAAAATTTACATTCACTATAATAATATTCTCTAATGTAAAAACAATAATAAAAAAAGTCTACTTCTCAATTTCATATATCCACCATTGTGTGTGTTACAATACTAGGCACATGTATCCACCATTTTCATTGGTTAGCAGGCAGTAAATGCAGTCTGTTTAGAATTAAGTTTCTGGTTCATCCTTCCATTCATTCAAAACCATCGTATTCAGAAGGTACCTGCATGCAACACTATTGCCATGCCCATCTCCTAATATTTGTTGGAATAATAATGTCAGATCACCATGTCTCATTCAATACTTTCCAACCTTTCCTTTTCTAATTGTAATTCCCAACTACCCCTCATTTTCACATTTAATGTGCTACAATTGTTAACCTTGCATTTGAAAATTGAACTAGTTTCCCATTCATCAATTCAACAAAATAGGTTGTAGTGAAAAAAGGAAAGAAATTGTAGGTGAAATGCTCCAGAACTTGGAATCTCTACACATGTATGCATTTTACAGATTACATGAAAGGTTCTTTTTTTGATTAATTTATGGAGAACCTAAAGATTTAAAGAACAAATATCTAATAAATACTAAGTCTGTCATAAGAAAGGCTAAAAAGGGGCTCAATGGAGAGCTTACAAAAAGGATAAAAATGGCTGCTGATTAAGGTTGTAAACAGCAAAAGAATTTTCATGCATACTTAACTGGGGAAGTAATGTCTTTCTCTTTTCTGCCAGCAAGGATCATGGAAATCTGGAGTCCTCTGCTAAATGCTTGGTTGAAGAGCAATCGAGTTTGAAACTCGGATACGAACGGGAACCATGACAAGATAGCTATGGGCATGAACAATACCAGACCCATGATATACTCATATCCCCTTGCTAGCTCCTTTATTGAGTCCCAGAACTTTAAGCGTTTCAACACTGACCTCATTGCTTGTCCAATCTAGGGATGCCACAATGGAAAACAAACAAGAAAAACAACATTGGACTTTCATGAGAATACTGCAATTAATCAGTGGCATACTATGTTGCTTGTACTCTTCATTTATTTACGAAAATTATGTTTGACGCATATTAATTAAAGCATTAGTCATACTTGTTCTTCATAAGAGATTCCAAAAGCTTTTTAGTGTTGGTGTCATATATTGAGCATGTTAATTAAAAGAATATTAAATGTGCAACATGTAAACTGAGCAGCTGCTACTGTATGCCATGGAAAATAAGTGGCAACGTAATATCTCAAGTTTTAAACTTACGAGAAGAATTGCCCATCCAGTCGGCAAGAAGGCAAGGATGGCAGCAAACAAATCCGATATTGTGAGGCCACATACTACAAATAGCACAGTCATGACTGACAAAAACCCAAGGAACAGAAGTGCCTTAAGAATCCTGAACATGAGCTGAAAGTCGGTACCAAATCTTCGCCTACCCATGGATACCATCTATAAACACGGGAATAAATAAGCAGGAAGAGAAAAGGTTAAATATTAATATACATGATACTTGAAAAACATTAGAAAAATATGAGATGAGTAGCCAGTGCCCAGTGGAGCATATAGCCAGTTCTTTAAACATGAAGCTACTCTAACCATGTTTCTCATTTGTGTTTGAACGAATTTGCTTACAGATTCATTGCATACCTTTAGAACCAGCAGCCCCGTTAGCATAACTAGCCAAGAAAGCCCGTAAACCTACAAAAGTAGCAAGTTAGAAGATAAGGAGATGGAGGTATGAACTGCCAGAACAAAGAAAAATTCCCACGATGATAAACAACTATTCATAGGCAAAAGCAAAGTGTAGGAAAATGAAGTATGAAAATTATACCAAAATCTTCTTGCTATGATGAGCTATATCAAGGTGGTAGACAATCCCATATTGGTAAATAAAGAAGCGAAATACAAGGATAATCTCAAGCAGCCTTCCCCTAATATTTGTGAATTTGAGGTGTTCTTGTTCTTCTTCCCACCATGATTCCCAACTTTTATCAGGGTTGATACCAATACCACCGCGATTTCCCATCCACCTCTTCCAATCTGTCCAGTCATCCACTGTTTTTTGCCAGTCAAAACCAGATGGATTGAACACAAAAGGGGCAAACAACCAGGATCCAACAAGGAACCACATGGAGACTGTTATGAACATATAAAGGCTTGAACTGCGATAGGATTGCCCATAAACTTCATAGAGGACCAAGAGAATGAGAAGCTCCAACCCTTTTACAAAATGACTTCTGGAGTACAGTCTGTAGTTATCTGCGAACTTTGCATGAAAAACCACAAAGCCACGACCAGTAGCTCGATATTTAGAACCTCCATGCAAGATAGTTCTTCCATAATAATGTGCTTTTGTACCAAGCTGGAAAGTAAAGAATACAGAGGCAAGTTGTAGCTGCATGATGATAAAGTCACCCAGAGCAGTACGGAACCCTTTTTCCAGGCCAATTTCCATAACCATGGGAAGCACAAGCAACAAGCCCAGCTGGAAGACAGACTGTGTTGCCAAAGCTTCTTCAAGGGCCTTGCTTTGATGTACGGTTGCATTCTCAATAATTTCTTGTTCCAATCCACTCATAACCATGTACAAACGTCCATATAAGAATACATATACGATAAGCACTGTAACCTGAAACATTGTAATTCCCAAAATGCTGTCAGTATTTATCTGCATACCTACATAAAGGACAGCTGGGTGGGTGTTTTCTTTCACAATTAAAGACTCTAAATTTAATATACTTCCAGTGACTGCTGCTTAATTGCCCAAGTAAATTTACGGTGACATGAGAATCCATCCCATGCATTTAAGAGATATATAACTATTCAACAACAAAGTGATCAGACTTCAAATACTACAAAAAGAATGTTAAAGCATTTAAGAAACAGAGGTTCATCTTGAAAACTTATTAGGCTATATAAAAATCTTAGCAAAGTAACTTTGTCACCAAAATATTTGGAGAACTCCAGTTTACTCTAGGTAACATACCATGCTACTGAAATAGAAGCCCACGGTTGTAAAGTAGAACGATAGCATTCTATAAAAATCAAACCGACGCCCAAGCCGATAAACATCCCGGCTAAGTGTCTGCTCTCCATTTCCATTGGCAACCTTAGCCTCAAAAGCAGATATCTGATTCATACCAACATCACGCCCTTTGCCAACTTGGATATATTCATGATGCGTTACATAACCCCCGCGCAAAGTAGAATTAAATCCTGAACAAGATAAAATAATTAACAAGCACACTATAGCTTTAAGTTAGGTTTTTGGCTGACTGAAGATTACCAGCAAATATATCCTCGCTCAAGTTAATAATTTTTGAAGCTTTGCTTATGCCACCTCTTGTTAAATGGAAGATTCTGTCAAATATATCTGGATGACCATAATGGAATCTCACCCTGGAATGATAAGATATAAACAGTTAAAAGAAACTCTTCTGATAAAGCAACACAAATAAGGCAGCTCAAGCTCAACCAAAACCTTGCAAGGCCATAAATTTGGACTTTGTGCAATCGTGCCATGTTTAATGGCTTAACTGAGATCATATATAAAAGACAATCATCAAAAAATAAGTACTAAATACCATACTGAACATATAATATCTCAAAAAAAATTCTCAGTGATTTCTTTCCAATTAATATATTGCAACAGACGGATATTCCCGGCTGCCTTCATTTCTACATTTTTCTACATCTTACAAGAAAAGCACAATATAAACCCAAGCAGCTCTCAAAGTTTTATTCGTATTATTGTTCCTCAGTAACCAACAAATTCTATTGTTATTATTCCTATTTAATACCTATGATATGTAATTCCTCTCTCTTGAAACCTATAAATACGAGTGCCCACAACTCATTTTGGGGGACTTGGCATTTGACAAACTCTATACAGTTATTTCTGCAATTCTCTCCTCAGCCCTATTCTCCGTCATCCATAAATGGGGGACTTATTCTACTATTCAACCTTATTTCACCATCTCTCCACTTCTTACACCTACTGCTATGCTCAGCATTCAAGGTCTACTCCAGTTTTTCTACCGTCTCTCCATACATCCTCTTTCACTTGTTTGCAATGTTTCTTCCTCTACCAAAAAACCCTGTATATTTAAAACAGTCTCCAATCTTCCTCTTTGTTATCACCCTACCACATCCTGTTTTACTGGTTTTTAATGTTTCCCCATCCCATCAAAAGGAACCATCTACAGCCCCAATTGCTCTTCTTCTCCTGATAATGTTTGCCCCTTTGCACAATTTACTAATGGCAAAATCATTTGATTCATTCCTTTCCAAAACATAAACCCAAATACTTTCAGCTTAACCACCCTTTGATCAGTGAAGATCTTCACTAAATTAACTCTTAAATCATATTGATTATGGTCATCAGCAGAAAAGTTGACAACTTGTTCTTTGATTCAACCCAACCTTTTGCCATCAAACTCAATCAATTAACCTTTACTTAATTATCATCCTATATCCGTTCTTCTATTACTTAAATGACTCTATGAAAGTGGTTTAAATCTGGTTTGAATAAGCCCAAAACCACCTTGAGCCTCCACAGTTCTAACTGAAAGTTGGTAACCACAGTTCTATTTACAGAGGTGTGCCAAAGTTGAGATGAGTGGGCCTCTTCAAATTTCCTGAAGCATATTATATTAGAATCAATATTACAAAGTCAAATCTGAAACTGACCTCACCCATCCAACCTGACCCCACTAGAACCCCTAACTAGCAATGTAATTGAATTTGTTCATGAATTCTTCTGTCTCATTTGGCTCCTTTATTGTATAAATGACACGGATTAAATATGACTGTCAATCATTACATGTAATATCACATAACTTCAAGGATTTAAGGAAGAAAGTTTAGGCCTACCTCAAAGGATTTGCTAGAATGCGTTGCCCAATTGTAACAAAACTAGTCTCTTGATTGGACATGAACCAAGCTAGAGAAGAAACACTGTCAAATAAATAAAAGCAAATACATATATTAATACCATCAAACAGTTATGTGTAACATCTTGTCACATTTTCACCAGCTTAATCGCAGTTATTATTCCCAAACATATCAAGCTAGTTCAACAAGGTAAAGGTATTAGTAAACTCACCTTCCAGTGAATATATGCTCCCTTAAACCCAATATTGATGGCTTTCTCTCCTTGTAGCGAGCTTTTAGAAATTCCTCCAAAACATTTCTCATTTTATAAGCCTCTTCAAAATAATTGTCCTGAGAACAAATCATGGAAAAAAAAGTGTGTAATTTTGCTAAGACATCTTTGAAATTGGTAAATGAGGTTAAATTCCTAGAAATTATTTCTCATTTTTGTTGTTATCATCAAAGTAATAAACCCTCTGCAAACATTGAAAAAAATGAAAACTTCTGAATGCATCTTAAAATAGGTAAAACAAAAAGCTACCTGATTCATGTCTATCGTCTGAAGGGCTTCTCCACGAGTAAAAATAATTGCATGATTTTGATTTTCAGGCTTTCCTTCACCAATTTCTGTCGGGGGACCTGGCAGTCTGATGCGATATATTTCCTAGGAATATTATCATTTCCCATTATTTATTAATAACATGATAACAAATGAAGCTAATTACGTAAAAGTTTGAAAGTATTCACTGATTCACAAAGATGAATTCAGGAGTTATTTGAACTTTCTACACAAATAGAGGACTAGTTCAGACTAAAATCTTCACCATTTCTAGTGCTCTTTCCTTTTTGATAATTATCAATATTAAAATGGCCACTCTTCAACATCTCTAGTACCTTATTTAACTACGTTTCTGTCTTATATTAGACTTGAAGTACTACTACTAGTGTATAAACTAGAAAAAGCAGTCCTGTTCGCTTTAAAATGTACTCCGTAGCTTAAGCTATGGATTTAATAACATAAAGGAGAAGAAGATCAAGGTATGCATATTGCAAGATGGACATGCATAAACGGGACATATCACCCATCTAATATAAGCAAATTACATACTCAAACCTTCACTGACATGCTACATTAGCGTGACAATTAGAAACATCCAACCAAATAAAATTTGCATAGAATAGGTTGTTAAAGGTAAAGGTCTAGGGCTGACTATCTGTTAGACAACCCGATAATACAATGGACACAGCCCAGGTAATTTCACGCATTTGAATTCACATGCTTGTAACACCTTGGTAATGCATCGCGATCCTCCATCTAATGTAAGTTGGCCAACATAAGGCAAAAGTGACATACATTGACTCCTATTGATTGTATAAATAGGCTACCTTTTTAACACAAATTCAGTTCATCTAACACATTTATACTCTTTCAAAAAATAATAAGCATTTAAAATTAATGTACTTACCGTTTGTTATATTTTAATATATTTACCTAAACATTAATACATTTCATCCAATGAAACAGGTTATATCGTCTATGGTATCCCGTGACATTGTTAATTAATGCGAGATGCTGTACCAACTATTCTTTTTCCAATATGCAGAACTTGAAACATGATTAGGTTAAGACAGCTTGAATTCTCATCCTTAAGCACAGTTCAAAAAGTTATTTGTATAATAGGATGTGATAAAACACACACTCATATTGTAAGCTAAATCCGTATTAGACAAGTGTCGTTTCCTACCTCGTCCAACTTTTCACCTCCCTTGACAAGAACAGAATAATAAACCTTCTGAGATCTTTCCTCAACTGTCTCCTCTCTTTCATCGATATAAGCAACACGCAGAGATGGATACCTTTGTAGTTTCCAAATATGTAAAGACGAAATCAGATTTCTATTCTACATGGAGAACTACGAGACTGAAATAGTGAGCACTTACGTTAACATGAGATTTAGAATGTTAAGGTAACAACTGCGGTCTCGCTGATCAGAAGATTTTTTCTGAGCCCCATAGACTTGACAGGAAACAACATAGGTGAACTTCATATTGGCCAGTGCTTGTGCTTGCTCTATGTATCTTGGATCATCCTCAAAGGCCTGGAAGCCTCCCAAAATTTCTACAAGGGAACAAATGAATACTTCAAGATAGTTTCATCATATCATCTTTTAAAAGAAATTGGACGTGCAAAAGATATTTATATTAAATTGCAATTATCGAAGGGGAAAAACAAACCAGAGTCATCTGAAAACTCTAAACAGTATTGGAGTTCTAGAGCCTGCCTGTAGTACATCATCCCTCTCACTGGCAGAAAGAATGGCATAGCTCAAGTAAGAATCTATGTAGTTAAAGCTAGTGAAAATAAAATGATATTTTTGACATTCCAAGACCTGTTTTGGAGAGTGTCTGTCCTCTATAAGATACCCACTTTCGGATTTCCTCTTTCAGATGAGCTTCCTCACTCTCATCTTTGTTTCCAAAAGGTTGCACTCGCTCTAGAAAGTTGTTCCACTCATCTAGTTTAGAGTTGCAAATGTCCTTTTGGTCATATGTTTTAATACAGCAAAAGGCATAAAATAGAAAGACATCACAAATTACCTGGATATATTCTCTGCAAGTAAAACAAAATTGATATTCCATCCTCATTTTCCTTGGTGAGTTCCTCGTCTGAATAAAGAACATCCTCTTTGTAGTATGGAGTCAAAACACTGAATCAGAGCAGCAGTATAAGTGACAGTAGAGCATCCATCTAAATAATACATCTTCTAAAAGAGACAACCACAGTGCCCATGTTCATATTAAAAAAAAAATTGAAATCACAGTAGCTGATCATGACAATACTTAGAAGGAAAATAAAAAAAATAATGTAGTTTAAACAAGTTAAAAACCTCAGTTATGATCCAATTAAAGCAATAAGCTCCCGCTGTCGGTTGCATAACTGTTTTTTAGCACACTACCGTCATAGATCATTAAAAGAAAACTTGCCCCTTTCCCAGCCCTTGTTTCAAATAAGTGTGGAAATACCATGTATTATCTTTCCATTTCTTGTAAATATCCTGTTCCTAGAGTTTAGGGATTAGATCACTTAGTTCTAGGTAGAGTTTATTTTCCTCCTTTTATCTCTTTTATCTCTTAAACTTCTAGTCTATAAAATAGATGTGAAACTAAGGGAATAAAACAAGACAGAATTTTTACAACATGGTATCAAACTAATCAATCTTCCTGGAAATTTTTTCTCCTTCCTTCTAAATTCACTGCTATAACAACCTCCTTGTGGCCTTTATTGCCGCTCTTTTTTTCTTCTTCTCCATCAGTTTTTTCCTTGTGCTAGTAACATTTTTTCCAAGGCCTGCCTTCATTGCCACAACACTATTTTTTTTGACAACCATCTTTTTTACCGCAACCCTAATCTCTTTTTGAACAGTAAATCAATCCTTTCCATACAGTTTTTTGGGGTCCTTCATCGTCTACCATTATGTTGGAAACTACTTCTGCCTCTCCTATGCAAACACAGACTATACAAGAACAGCTTTCTCGCCCTACTAGTAAGCTCCAAAATATACTAGCAGCCCATCGACTCAATAGTTGAAATTATCTTGAGCAACCTTCTCCAAGTACATGTTCATTGGCTTACTTAGGTACACATCTGTTTGGCTTTCACGTTTCTAACCCCAGCCCATTCCCATTTTGGGTGGAATGGATCTACTAATTCTTTTATTCGAGTTAGTAAAGAGGGATAGGATTACAAATAGGGACATAAAAAATCCTGAAAATTAGGGCCTTGCCACCATGCGAATCTCAGCAATCACTTGTTCTGATTCTACATATAATTTGTTTGTGAATTCATGGATTTTACACTCTGGAGCAACTGATCATATGTGTTGAAATATGTGAAACCCAAAATAGATAAATCTTAGAATAAATCATTTGAGATATTCTAGGAATTTATTAGAATAAGGGAATTATTTTCCTTATCTTTTAGTAGTTTATTAGAATAAGGGAATTATTTTCCCAATTAGGTTATGACTCTAGTTAATAAAAGACAGAACAGTTTTATTAAATGCTCTCTTGAAAACTTTCAATATGACCCATACCTCAAACTTGTTTACCACTTACACACCTTGTCCTAGTAATAAAAAAAGTTATTGTTGCCAATGGTATTGAAACCATCGTAGCTGGCATAGGAAATATTTCTATCACATCCACTCTTGTCCTTCAAAATGTTCCCCATGTTCCTACCTTAGCTACTAATCTTGTTTCTATTCACAAGTTACAAGAGACTTACACTGTCATGTTATGTTTTACCCCTCTTCCTGTGAATTTCAAGACCAGGATCCTAGGAGAATTGGATGTGCTAGAGCAAAGGATGGATTTTATTTCCTTAAGACATGCACCAACCACAATGTCACCTAGCCTACTTTATCTTCATCTTTCCTTTCTTCTACAAATAAGGATGCCATTTGATTGCATCATTCTCGTCTACAACACCCTTCTTTTTCCGTTTTAGAAACTATGTTTCCATATTTGTTTAAAGGGTTCGATATTAGTAATTTCCACTTGATATTTGTGAGTATGTCAAACGCACTTGTGTCTCATTTTCCATTAGCAATAAAAGATCTTTTTCAAATTCATGATGATATTTGGGGACCATCGCCTATTCAAGACATTTTTGCTTCTAGCTCGTATGTTTTGTTTATCAGCGATTGTACTCGAGTCTCTTGGATTTTCTTGTAAAAAACAAATCCAATGTTAATCATGTCTTTCCCACCTTTCATACGATGATTCAAAATTAATTTGGTACCCAAATAAAAAGCAGTTTAGATCTGACAATGCCAATGACTACTTTTAATCATGTTCTATCTCCCTTCTTCTAAAAAGAGGAAACTATTCATGAGTCTTCCTGTGTTAACACACTCCATCAAAATGGTGTTGTTGAGCGAAAAAATTATCATCTCTTAAACTCCACTGGGCCCCTCTTATTTCATCATAACGTACCAAAATAATATTAAGGAGAGACAGTTCTTACTTCTACTTATATTATAAATAGACTTCCTTCAAAGAGTCTAGGGTAAGTCCAATGGACTTACTTTCTACCTTTTCTTTCCGACATTTGTCCCTCTAATGATCTTACTCCTAGGATATTTGGTTGCACTTCCTTTGTTTATACCCATAATCGAGGAAAATTAGACCCTAAAGCCATTAAATGTGTGTTTCTTGGTTACTTTCTACTCAAAGGGCTACAAGTATTTTCTTCCACTAACTAGAAAACTGTATGTTTCTGCTGATGTCACATTTGTAGAAGACAAACCATACGTAGTCTTATCTTCAAGGGGGTCGTCTATTATGGAAGATAAGGATTTCTTTCTACCCGAAATTTTCAATCAATTTGTGTCATAGTCACCACCTAGTCAGTCTCAATCTCAATCACCACTTGATCAATCTATGGCTCAGTCTGAGTCTCTTATTATCAACCTAAAGTTAGTACCTGAAACTTCGATTGTTGAACCTATAGTTGACAACCCGATATCTTTCCCAACTATATATACAATATAAGATAACAAATATGAGGAGTACTCAAGGAAAAAGGCTCACACTTTGATCTGGCATAGGCTCAATCCTCTAACCTGACTTTTGAGATTGAGATAACACCACCAAACCTGAACCTATTCCACCTTTAATTGTTGAACAACTTCCTAAAACTCAACCTAGTAATCATGATTTACCTATAGCTATGAGAAAAAGAATCCAAGAATGTACAAAAAGACCTTTATACCCATTATCCCACTGTGTATCCTTTCAGAGATTCTCACCATCCTATAGGAACTTGCTTACCAGTCTAAACGAAATTGCTATTCCAAACACTTAATTAAAATCATTGCCTAAGAAAGAATGGAAGGAAGCCATGAGAGTTGAAATGGATGCCTTAGAAAAGAAGTAGTTTATCTACCAAATGAAAAGAGAACAATTGGGCGTAAATGGGTGTTTTCTTTGAAATTTAAAACTGATAGATCGTTGGAACGTTACAAAGCAAGACTTGTTGCTAAAATGAACATTGAATACAGTGAGAATCTTGTTGTCATCAATTTGATGTAAAGAACGGTTTTCTTCATGGAGACTTTGAGAAAGAAATATATATGAGCATTCCACCTAGGTTTGGAGGAGCCAAAGGGAACATGGTATGCAAATTAAAGAAAGCCTTATATGGCTTTAAACAATCACCTCTTACTTAGTTTGGAAGGTTTACCAAGGTGATGCTAGTTACGGGATATAGACAAAACCAACGAGAGCCAAACCTGTTCATCAAACACTTGACTTCAGGAGGAGTCACGACTTTGATAGTCTATGTAAATGACATTATTGGGACAGGGAATGATGAAAAAGAGAAGAAAATCCTACAACAATGTCAGACCAGAGAATTTGAGATTAAGGACTTAGGAAGATTAAAATATTTCCTTGGGATTGAGGCTGCTCATTCTAAACAAGGGATCGTTATTTCACAGCAAAAGTATGTCACAGATCTTCTTAAGGAAACAAGAATACTTGAGAGCAACTCTATTTCAACACCAATCAAGCCTAATCATAAACTTGTAGAGGCTATTGAAGACCAAACCATAGACAAGGAAATGTATCAAAGGTTGATTGGAAAACTCATCTATATTACTCACACTCAACTAGACATAGCCTACATTGTAAGTGTTATAAGTCAATTCATGCATATTTCTGAGAGAATTCATCTTCAAGATGTCTATCTTGTGCTACATTACCGTAAAGCTAATCCTGGAAAAGGAACATTATCCAAGAGAAATTCTAAACTTATCCTTGAAGCCTACATCGATGTAGATTATGCTAGGTCTCCTATAGATCGCAGGTCTGCCTTAGGCCATTGTATGCTTCTTAAAAGCAACTTAGTGACATGGCAGAGTGAGAAACAGAACATTGTGGCTAGATCAAGTGCAAAAGATGAGTTTAGAGCAATGGCAGAAGGCATTTGTGAGTCGCTATGGCTGAAGATTATATTGGAAGATTTGAAGATGGACCAATAAGGTTATATTGTGATAATAAATCAACCATTAGAATCGCACATAACCCAGTGCAACATGATTGGATTAAGAATATTGAGGAAGATAGACATTTTATCCAAGAGAAGCTAGAAAATGGGTTAATTTGTACTCCATATATCCCTTCGAAGGGGCAACTAGCAAATGTCTCTACAAAAGGGCTTGACAATAACACTTTCCATTGAATTATTACCAAGCTAGGAATGGAAGATACCTACTCACCAGCTTGAGAGGGAGTATGAAAAATACCATGTATTATATTATCTTTCCATTTCTTGTATACAGGGGCGAAGCCAGAACAATTTTTTAGGGAGGGCCGGATGAAATTTTAATTTTTTATAGTTTATATCTTTATAATTTGTAAAGGATTAAATCAAATTTTTATAATTTTAGGGGGGGCCAAAGTACAATTTTACCTTTACTAATTTAAAATTTGTAAAAAATTTTAAGGGCCTAAATAGTAATTTTACATTTTAGGGGGAGGCGGGGCCCATGCCAGCCCCCCTGGCTTCGCCCCTGCTTGTATATATCTTGTTCCTAAAGCTTAAGGATTAGAACACTTATTTTTAGGTAGAGTTTATTTCTTTCTTTTATCTCTTGTACTTCTAGTCTATAAAACAGATTGTGTAACTAAGGGAACAAAACAATACAAGACAAAATTTCAATCTTTACAAAAATAAGCAAGCAGTGATATTTCGGTAATTTGATGTTTTCAACGACTGACCTAAAGGAAAGCATGTCACGAACTTTTGGAGCGCTAGGCATATTCATAAATAAGGAATTCGCAAAAAATGTGATGCGTCGCCGAGCCTCCAAATTTGGAGGCACATTTATAGCTGATTCTTTAACAGTCAAAAGCAAATATAGCCTAATGATCTGCAAAAAAGACATATATATATATATAAGTAAACTAGGAACAAAACATTGGTGTGAAAATTGTCACATGATAAAAAAACCAATATGAGTTCATCTCAAATTGACCTTCTCCCTCCACGTCTTCATTTGTATAAGATTAATATTTATCTTTTCGAATCTCTGCTCTTTCTTTTGATCGCCTTCATGATGATGGTGAGCTCTTGCAATAATTCTACAAAGGAAAACTTATAGGTTAGTTTCTCCCAATAAAATTGACACAACATCAACTACAAAGAAGTTTTTGTTTTACAGCACTTACCCACTTCCATTGACCATAACATCCTGTGTAATAATTTCCATGATATCCTGTAGGACATTGATTATCTGAGATCTGAATGTATCAACATCTTCTACATTAGAAAGCTGCCACATAGAGAGAGTTTAGCATGGGAAAAGACCATATTATTAATAAGTTTTATAATACCATAGAGAAGTTAAGAAATGTGAAGATAGAATCTTACCAAGATCCCTAGAAACTTCTCCAACCTATTACTGAGTGCAGGCAGCCCACTCATCCGAAAGTCGGTCAAAAATCTCCGCTGATGTATGCTCATGTCCACTTCATAACAAATCTCTTTAACAATCCTAAAAGTAAAGAGAAGAGAAAAGAATTTATTAGACTTTTTTTATAGAGAAAAAGGGGATATTTTCATTGCTAGACAAGCCATGATGCTATTTAAGATCATGCTTTAAAAGAAGTTCATGATATGCTGCTTCAGCCTTACAGCCTATCTGCGTCATCATCCAGGAGGTTATATAGTATATCTCTGAGAGTCTCATAACATTCTACCACCGCTGAATGCATATAATCATCTGTTTCTATCTTCTTAAACAACTCTGCATCATCCTTCTTTGTAAAATCTTTTGCCATGTCCAATGCAATAGGAATCTGTCGTGTTATAAACCAGAAAATAAGATACAGGATCTTGCATTGAGATCAAAATTAATATAAAAAACTACATCTACCAACCTTGCTAGCGAGCAAGAAAGGGGGCCACTGGACAACAGAGACATCACTTGATGAAGATGGTACAAGTAGCAAATCTCTATCCCTGGACAACAATGGCAAAAGAATATATCAGAATTCCCTATCTAATGCATTTAAGATTTAAAGCTTCATTGACAGACAATTTAGAGAGGAATTGCCCAACCTATCGCTGATCAGATCCTGCATCCGCATAGAATGTATAAACTTATTCCAAACAAGAGAAAAACTTGCAATATTCTTTCTTTCAGTTGCCTCATCCTGTCATGTGGAAATGATCATTTTTAGCAAAGAAACAACAAAATGAAGTACAGGCTCCATAATGTATACATTATGCACAAAAAACTCCAGATATTGTCTTCCTTATGCTCAAAAGAACAACATTTTGACTTTGCTGATAATTGAGACAATCACGAGTAATCACATAAACAGTACTGTATCACTTGAGCACTACCAGAGGCCTTTTTCTGTTATGCTGATTTGGTGATGGAACAAGACGACGACAGAAGGCTCTAGGAACAGATTCAAATCTAGACCGCAACATTCCCAATGTCCGTATCTGGAAATGCCAAATGAAGGAAAACAACAGTAAAAGATAATCAGTATTGTCTTCCCACCAGAAATACAGAAATCAATTCATTTCTTTTCACCAAAATCAAATATAGATCACATAAGGCAACTAAAATTTTTTATTCAGACATGCCTTGAAGGTACAAGAATAAGTTGGCCACTAACCTCACCCAAATGGCTGAAAGCACCACGAATCCCACCAAAAAGAGTGGAAAATATAGCATACCATATTTGGGCATCCATAAAATATACCTATAGGAAAATAAAACGATAGTAGTTAATTTACAAAGAACCTGTTTAATAATTTTAAGTACCTCACAACAGCATAATTTTTGTCATTCCCAAAAGTTTCTACATGCTAACTTACCAGGACAATTGGAGACCAAATAGCAATAATGACTCCAATGTTGTGAGTTTTTACTGCAGAAGATTAAACACGACTTAGTACGGGCCATAGCCACATAAAGAATAAATAAATAAAACAAAGTAAAGAATAGTAGATGCAGAAAGAGGGAAGGGGTGGTTCAAGGTGTTGTTGAAGGTCATACCCTCTGAAAAGAATTCATGCCACTGATAATTATCCACATGCAATTCCATGATTATCTTGGTCGGTTGAACTAGTGGCAGTATCTATCAGCACATAACGTAAAAAAACACCCTCAAAAAATTTCACATATCCTTTAGGGAAAGAAAGAAAAAGGCAAAAAGCAACTTCTTTAAATGTGTTCACAAGTACAATATATGTTAACAATTAACTCAAATTCAAAAAATCCAATATGTTCTTGCTATTGTTGCTGCAGACCTCCACACTCAGATTCCTGTACTTTAAGGCAGTTGAGAAGATTTTAAACTTTTTTAAATTCTTCTAGAAATATGGTAACTAGCATCTTTAAATGTTCAGTCTTGCACAGGGCTGTCAGCACATGCATAAAATACTTTTTTTAAAATAATGACAGATACAGATGCAGAAAATGCATATGCACGTCTAATTCCAAATATATGGGAAAAAACCACAGGCAAAGATAGTAAGAACATTTCAAACATGAAAACATTGAGGCTCCCTTTGGTTGTTGCTCTTCCTACTGCCTTTCCTCTCAAATTTTGCAATGAAGGAAAAGGAATTAAGAAACTTTGAACTCATGCATTTAGCTAAAATGTAAATAACAACTTAATCATAAGGGACGTCATGACAATCTTGTGATCTGTAATGAAATCGGACAGCTACAAGTGGATGATGATATTTTTCATGGGATAGAACTAATGAATTTTCATAAGCCTATCAAATGTATATTTTTGCTAAACAATTAGAGAGTTTTAAGTCACTGAAACTCTATTGTACCTAGTTTAGGAGTCAATATACATACATAAATATGTCTAAGCAAACACATACACCAAAAGTTTTCTCAGGTTTGGGAAGATCTGTTCAAACTGAAATTTGCATTCTTTAAAACACGTGTGTTAAAACAAGTGCTTGAGATTAGCTTTCCACTTTAAGGCAAATTACGCATAAAGTGAAACAGGAGAAATCACCTCCACATAGTAGCTGAATGCTAGTTTGCTGATTAGTAGCAGAATCCAAAACATTGTATACCTGAAAATATGAAAAATGCAATCCATTCATTGGAGAAAAGGCTTGTGCATGTCATAGCAAAAATGTATCGATCTTGAATTTTGGAAGGGAAATACAAACATGATTACAAATACAATGACTAGTAAATAGAAAGAAATTATCTCAAAACCTCCCCCTTTCCCAACCACCTGTTAGAAAGTATTTTCAACACTGAAAAAGAAGGGAAAAGAAAACTCGTTATCTTACTTCAGAAGTGAGAAGAAATCCTCATGCATGCCTCTACCAACATACAACTTTGGCTGCATTGTGGCACGAATTAGATAAGGAGCTGAACCTTCTAAAAACCAAGTAACTAGGTACAGGAAAAGAGGCATACTGATGTCAACTAGAGAAAGAAATTCACTGAAAACTAAATATATAAGTTATACTTGCCTGAGCCCACCACATAAAAAGAGTGACTATTCGCCAGTTTGAGCGCTCCATCTTTCTCCGTAAAGGTGGAAGTAGAAATATTATAGCAGCCAGTATATTGGGCATCAAATATATTGCAAGACAATAATTATACAATGACTCATTCTGCCAATCATTAATCCAACTGCTGAAGAACCTTACAAGACCCGTTGGATTTTGTACAGAGCTAGAATAAGCAAGTGGTAAAACCACTGCCCAGAAAGCCGCTATGGCAAATTTTGCAAGGTACCGGAGTATTTGGGAAAAGTTTAAGCTTCTCCAGGCATTGAAACTAAGAATTATATCCAGAGTAGCTGCATGAAAAGTGATATTGAATCACAAAAATCTTAACTCTGTTACTAAAATAGGAAATATCTGAAACTTCAAACTATAATAGCAATGACTTATTAATTAACAAATTTCTGAAGCAAAGCAACCACTTGATTATACATCGTTTTGAGGATGATTAACTGCATTTGCTTCTATGTAACCAAATATTAATAAAAAGAAATTCAACTAGCCAAGAACAACCTAGTACCTTGCAGAAAATTGAGAAAAGCAGCAGTAATGAAAATAGTCAACACCTTTCTGAACACATCTTCGTCAAAAAAGCCAAGAAGAGACCCAGAGTTCCATGCAACAATTAGCATAGCCTGAAAACCACAAGATCATGTGATGGAGTAAATTCTTTCAGGCGAATAGAAAGGAACAAAAACTGCATGTTCAGACATTAATTCACCTGAAAAGCCATTATAAAGAATATCCACATTCGATCGAAACTTCTGTAAAGATGCCAAAATGTTCGGGCTTCAACAAAATTCGTTTTGGGCTTTCTCTTTCCAGCAGTGGTTTGATTATTTGTCTGTAAGCAAACAAAAAACCATCAACTTAGATCTTTATAAAGATGAAAGAACCAAATTCAACAGTAGCCGGCAACATTAGAATTTGAAAACCTGAAATAGACAACAGAAGAATGTGGTGAGATTTAACCCAAATAAAAAGGAGACACAATCATGAAATGAAGGTCTTTCTCTGACTTCTATAGTTTTAAGTAAATTAGGCACAGTGTTTTTGTTACCTGATCAACTCTAGTTTTCTAGTTGTTTACATTTACTGTGCATAATTTGGTAGTCTTGTAACGGATAGTATCATAAGTTGTATGCTCTCTCTCTCTCACACACACACAAAAAAATTGGGGCATTGTCCAGCATCTTCACAATAAAAATTTTGAATAAATCCACCTCAAACCCAATGTCTCTACTTCTGATTGCTGTCTTAGAATCTCAGTAGTTAATCTTTTGACTTCCAGACTTGACATCAAAACTCATAAATAATAACCCTAAATCTCTTACTTTTGTAAACTCTAAGCCAACTTCAAGCTTTATAGGCAGATTTGTTATGCATATGCCAAGAAACTAATACAATAATGTTTTTTTCCTCCATATGGAAAATAAATAAAGAAAAACAAATAAATCCTAACCCTTAGAAAGTGATCCAAAGAGTTTCCAAACCTAATCCACTATACTTCTACACCAGAGAAGCAACAAGAGTTTCCGATAATGGGCACATACAATTTTGTTTTCCTAAAAGACAGCTGAGAGGGTGGGAAGTGGAAAGAAAGAGAAAAGAAAATAATGCTAAGAATTACATGTGCTGTTTATAAAACTTTCACATTTCCCAAAGACAATGCAGAATAGGAGACTGAATGAAAATTATACAAAGCATTCTCAATATCTAAGAGACAGTTAACAGTACATCACAGTAAAAAATTTTACCAAGTCAAGTACTGTTGAAATTTTTTACTAAGTCATGACTGTTAAAAGTTGGTCAAAAAGAAACATTGCATCTGTTAGCCAAGAATAATGGAATTCAAGTTGTGTTTGCCTAGCACTAAATAATTATGAGAATTGAAGAAAGGTGTTCCGCTCACCTTCTTTTAACATAATATCAAACCCCTGGTGGTGTTGCATAATTACAACAAAACTAACAGAATAGAAATCATTGATGCTGAGAGCAACTTCTTGCAAAACAGTTCTACTGCTAAAACACAATAATGAAAACTTTGTAATCATGTTTGTAAAAGCATCCCTTCTATACATAAATCCTGACAGAGTGAGAAGCCAAATATACTCATAATCGAGGAGCAATTTGTAAACAATAATATGCAACTCGATATCAAGCAGAGATGCAAAACCATAAGCAAAGAATCTTAATGCCTTCAAGTTTCGTGCTTTTTCTAGTCTTCAAGGAACCTCTCATGGGTAAAGCCATAAAATGGGAGGTTTCCTTCTATTCGTTCCTCTTGAATCAAAACCATTCTAGTTTTGACCCAGCAGCACTTTCATCTTTATATAATTCTATGCATTATCCTGACTTGGGGTGGCTTTATTCTCTTGTAAATCCATAACAAACTCCATAATTATTATTCATACATTTTATGTTTGTTTTTAACTCTAGCCACCTTGAAACACTAGACCCCTGCAACAGTTGATCTAACCAAAACATTTTAGCAGTAAATCTCTTTGTTTCACTATACTATTTTCACCTAACATCTAGAATTTAATCTGAAAAAGACACATCCTAAAACTCTATAGCACACTACAGTTGTAGTAAAAAGAAAAAAGAAAATTGTAGCACACTTGCTGAAGCTGAAAAGGAAGGAAAATTCATAAGCAAAAGGCCCTAAATGTTGAGTGTTCAATGTCAGGGTTGTAAAAGAAGCAAAATTATAAGCGAAGGAGTTAATTTGTCTGTTTCATTCTTTTTTATTTTTGTTTTTTTCCTCTTACCTTTCTCTTTATCATATGTTCTCTTCATTTATTTATATGTCTTCCTTGAGGTCTTGTTCTTGTTCATTCTTTCTAATTTGAATGAACTACATATGTCTATTTCAATTATTAGATGCTTATCAAACACGCTAGCCTTTATTTTATTAAGGGAAAAAATAAAGATAAACAAATAATATTTCAGAGGAAAAAGAATATTGATGCTCTAACCAAAATACTTTAACAAAAATTGCCAAAAAAATAAGCAGCAAATACATACCGCATTTGCAGGTGGTGGATGCGCAAAAAAATCTGCTTTTACGTTCATAGGCCACTTCAACTGAAAACACTTCCCTGACCTGGAAAAAATGAGGTTTTATCTATTTGTCCAACTTTATTTAGAAAACCTCCTGTACCATCTAAGAAACTCACCAAAAGTACTCATTTAGGTCATCATAGTTTCTCCATTTTGAGTGGCTTGCCTTGCCTCCTTTGTTTCTCTTGACTTCCTTTTAATTAAAATAAAATCAATTTTCAGCTAGAAAGCTATGAATAAATAACAAAGAAAAGTATGGAGGTGCAACCAAATAATAATTACCCGTTGGAGAACTTCATAAATAGGGGTTATAACATTCCTTAAAAATGCTTCATCGTCAGGTGGAGCATTCTGGTATGTGTCCCCACTCACAGGACGTGCATTGCTAAATAGAATTCCATAGACCTCATTTGCCATCTTATAGAATGAGAGAACAAGATAGATTAAAAATATGCAGTAGCTGACCAATATCAAGTAGGAGGGCAACTCATCACAGTCATATCAGTATGATACAGTGTTTTTGTTAGCATTCACAATGTCTAATTTGATTGTCAGATTTAATTGCTGCTTCACTAATTAAACTAAACCAGGATTGTTCTAACAATGAGAAATAACAGGAAAACAAAGGAAGTGAAAGATATTTTGCTTAACAGTTATATAATCAGTAAATAATAGTTGCTTAGGTCATTAATGGTATCCAACCTCACACTAATGAGCAATAGATGGAGAGATCCAAGTCCCTACCTGAATATATAGCCACAACAAACCCCAAACTTAAACAACATGAGGGTGAAACCATTAAACACTTCCCCTCAAGTGGGCTAAAGACTAACAACTGAAACAAACAAGCTTGGCATTGACAACAATGTGGGGTGAGAAACAACAAATAGCAAATCACAAGCCATTTAACCTAGAACCATTCAGCTATAAGTACAAAGACCTAACTTGAGTGTCAAATTGGGGTTTCTGGAAATAGCATTTGTCTGATCAGAGGAAATTCCAGGTCTGCATTATTATGCACTATGTGAATCACTTTTTGTCTTCCATAATTAATTTAATCAGCTGAGTAACATAATATAAGCTCAAAGTTTTCACTAGAATGTGTGAATCAGTATTCAAAAGATTATAACTAGTTTGGAGGGGATTGATAGACATTACTCATACGCTAATCAGTTAGATTTTTCTCTTTCTACTTAATGATTACTTCTTAACAAACCAACACAGTTACTCATCCTTCCTATTAGTTCCTAAACTTTATCTGAATTTTGCAATGATGCACTCGTCATCATCAACTTAACTAGTCAGACAGATAAATGAAAATGACATAAAATAAAATCAACCTGGGAAGAACTTAAAGATGAGAAACTATAAGAATACAATGATTTTTAATGATGTTAAATTGATAAGATCAAGGAGAAAAACATGAAATCCAGTTTTAGTTCACTGAATATAAGAGAGAAAATGTTAAAGGAATAAATGAAAAACTAGCACCATCCACAAATAATAAAATTCCAATCATGGACAATGCTTCCTCAAAATGTAAAGAAAACAACATACATTATGGAATATGTAGCAAAGGCATTCAGGCATGAATCGGATATTTGAAGCTTCACCCCAGATAAGAAGATAAAGTGAAATGTAGATAAGCTCCAGCTGTTGTCTATTACAACCTTGTTGAAACCTGCAAAGAAAAAAATAATACATGCCCCTTATGTAAAATCTTGGTGTTCAACTACAGTTACGTAGTTACTGATCTGCAATAACTAATAGACTAACCTCAAATGTGACTTGCAACGCAAATAATTGCACCATGAACGATAATTCTTGAAAACTTTATCAACCAACTTCCGTATAGTGTCAGCATTTAACTGTAGTAAACTTCAAGTCAGGCTTGAACAAATATGACATAAATGAAACTTAGGTCTGCTACTAACGTAGAAGAATCAAATAAGTATAAAGAAGCTCAGGGGAATAAATATTTACCGCAGTGTAACCTTCAAGATTCTCCTTTTTCCTAACATCCATGTTGGCTAGTAACAATATCAAATGCTCTCTTTGATTTGCTACATTTCCTTTCTTCAAATTTAGAAGTGCATCCATGTATATAAATGATATCAGTCAGTTTAACAGATTTTCCATGAAGAAATAAGAATAACATGTGATAAATAAAAGAGTATGGCTAAACAACATGAAAGAAATATTTCCCCCTAAAATATCTGTGAACTTATGGAGCCAACTAGATACCTGAAGTTGGATGCATAAAACAGATTGAACTATAGTATTTCAGAACATTGCTAAAAATGGTCATTAAAAGTTGGCTAGAGATTTTTGTAATTGATCAGATGAGGCTTTAGAAAGATTATAGCTGTAAAAATACTAGGATATATAGCCTGCCAATATATTCTATTGATAGCTTAACTTATACAGAAAAGTCGCTTAGATCTAAACAAGCTTTTTGGTTAAGCACACAAATTTGAGCCAAACTCTAAAACAAAAAGGTTCAAGGCCTTATTAGTATTCTTAGACTCCATTGTGAAAGAATTTATAGAAGATGACATTGCTTTAAAAAAAATTAAAAGAAACAAAAACTATTTTCTTTTACAGATTAAGGTTTATAAAAAGGGAAAAAAATCAAACCTATGTGTAAATTTTTCAGGACATTTGGACCATTCACTGTTGGAGGTTATAGCTTTCATTCCCCCAATCTCATAATTATAACTATTTTCAATCACGTTCATAAAGCTCCATACTTTCATCCTGACCTTAAAAGGTTCTAAATAAATGAAAAATCAAATTTGAGGGATGTGATGGCCTGGTGGAAATAGCAAACTGTCCTTTGGAGATCCAAATCAAAGTCTAGCTCCTTTTAGACATTAAAGTTTTGTGGGTTTAACAAACACAGCCAGCTTCACAACTGGCCAGAACCAGTAGTACAGTGCTGTGCAAAATAAGTGCAATATAATTAGTAATTCAGGTTATTACCTGAAATCCAAAGTGGAAAGAAAGCCAATCGAGTACATCATTTACTGGTTTACCCCTCTCTCGACGGGTATCATCAGAAGTGTCTCTGGCCACAGGGAGACCTTCCACATTTTGTATAGCACGAAGTGCTGCTTGAATCTGTAGAATTTTTCAGAGACCATGACCATGGTGAAAATTGACTAAAAAGATTATTCTACATGCAAGTTAACTAATATTATGTATTAATACTATATATTATGTATACAACCTCAGGAAGTTCCATAATAGCTGGTTTAACTCCAACAGCATACAATGGAAGAATGTTATAGTGCTCAAATTGCTCCTTTTTCTTCTCAACCTCATCAGCAAATCTCTGAGTCTGGAATAACAAAATAACTTAAAAGTAAATATACTTCACATGAAACATGTCCTTCATAATTTTGTATTGGAACACAAATAATATACAGATCAAACCTGATCATCAACTCTTCCAACAGGCACAACTGTTCTCAGCACATCAAACAAGACTGAAGCAATTTGATAAATTTTTGCCATCTCCTCCCTTCAAGAGCAAGCAAAAATCAAAAGGCTAAATCAAAATGAATAACAAGCCTAGCTGAAGTGAAACTAAAGATCTCACGGTTTCTTTGTATATTGTCCATCTGCGATGTTTTTCAAATAAAACTGCTGATAATACATCTGAATTTCTCTTGGATCATTTCTCGCAAGCATAGGTTTTGTCTCTTCTTCCTCCTGAAAGAAAGAAAAAATTATTTGCTCTTAATTTTGAAATTTCTAAAATAGAATGTAAATTCTAAATGGTATGTCCTTGAGGGGACACCCCAATGGTTAGAGATTAAGGCTCGATCTTGGAATTGGAGGACTGAAAGAGGACTATCTGACGTTGTCTAACCCAATGATTTACATGTACACCAACAGAGAAGTATCTAAAGAAAATATCAGAAAATCTAGTGAATAAATTCATGAACTTCACTTAGAAAGCAAAACCAATATCTAGTAGCAGTAAAATAATGTCATAGTAACCTTATCACTGGAAACCTATGATGTAAAGATTATCCCTAAATTTATATTTTAAGTTATTTGGAGAAACAGTCGAAGTTGAAAATTGATATAGGCTCATAAGCCATCCATGTAAAAGTTCCCCAATAAAGTGATGAAAATCTTATGAATGGAAAACAACCCCATATCATTTTCTTTCTTCATTATGAAACAAGTCATACTTTAAATATATTTTGTACCCTCATTGGTGATGCAGATAAAAAATAGAAAGTGCAAGAAGTATTCAGTTTTTTGTATCTTAGAATTTCAGGACAAACATCTAAGTTTAGCAGGAATATGTATTGCCAGGAAGATATATCCTCAACTTGAGTCACAGAATTCAATTAATTTTGTTCCTTAATTGCTACAGCATTTAGATAAATATGTGCCATGATGATATATCTTCTTTTTCACTGGGTTAAACATGTTAGTCTTGCTATTGTGAAAGGAGCTTACAGAATTCATTGTCTTAACAAGTATCCAAGGAAATCAGTAAACTGTAAAAGCAATAATAAGCGTTAAAGCCTACCCTCTCAAGTCTATGCAACAGATAAGTCTTAAACTGGCGAACACCACGTCCACTTGACGTTGGATCCATTTGGTGAGCCTTCTCGAACGCATGGAAACGGCCTAATCAAATAAAACCGTAAACAAAGGGTCACAACATAGAACATGTAACTACCAATATGATCACTATGGACAGCTCCATTAACCTTATTCTGAACCAACCGAAATTGTATTCTTCAAAGTGACTGACAGTGCATCAATTAGAAATATTTTTTTTTTAAAAAAAAAGCAAAGAAAAAGGGGAAGTGGGGAAAGAGAAAGAATTACAGAGATAAGCGACTCTGGGGTTATCCTTTTCTATTTCATTGGCAACACGAAGAATAGGGGCAATGGAAGCCAAGCTCGAAGGGACCAGCTCACTATCAGCAGTGGAGTTATCCTCGTTGGGAATTTCCACCATCATAGTTTGAGCTCGAGACATCCTCTTTGAAGGCGTCCGAGCCAGCCCGCTGGAGCTCGCCATGAACCCCAACCAATAACTTCTTCCTCTTCTTCTTCTTCTTCTTCTTCACTAAACAAAGTTACTGTTTGTTTTTCTTTTTCTGGGTTTTTTTTTTCTCCTTTGGGTAATGGCTGTAGTATCAACAAAGCAAAGCAAACCAAATTTGCTCTCATAATTTCTTCTTTGCTTAAATATTTTTTCCCTTTTATCTGTGGGGATGAAAAAGGGATGCTTTGAGTGCAGGGTGGGGCAAAGGCAGAGAAGTTGCTCTGAGGAGAAGAAAAGAATGATGTATCGATGAGAAATAAAATTGAGAAATGTGGGTGCTTTTGCTTTATGGGGAAATGGGTTTGCATGATTGGCTTTGTTCCTTTTGTTTTGCTTTTGGTATAAACAAATCAAGGGTAAGCTTTTTGTCGAGAAAGAAAGAAGATGAAGAAAACAGCAGTATCTGAGCAGCCGTTGGAATTGGAGGCGGGAACTTTACTTTCTGCCATTCAACCCAAATGAAACAATTACATGTTTTTTTTCCACCAATTACAGCTTTACACATGTTTACCTTACCTTTTTGGCCCTTTTTCTTCGTCATTAAGTTTGTGAAAGCTATGCTAGCTTGATCAATGTGGTTAACAGGAGATGTGGTTAACAGGAGGACGCAAGACATAACTATTTTGGGGCAGTGTATTAATTGTATGTGTGATAGTCTGGATATATTTATTTCTGTCCATTTTAAATGGGTTAATCGTAATAGTAATAATGTAGTTAATTTACTTTGTAACTTAGCCATTAGAGTCGATCTGTATTTTGATATGAAGTATCCGGCGGATATCCATAATATGATTATTCAAGATGCAATGAGATGAGGTGACCTTTGGGTCGTTTTTCTTTCAAAAAAAAAGTTTGTGAAAGCTAATAGTTAGATATCACGGTAGACCGAGCAAGCAGCTGAATCAACCCCTCTTCTTATTAGTTAAGGGGAATCCAGAACAATTTTTTGCAGAATAGATAAAATTTTAATTTTTTAGAGTTTGTATTTTTATAAATTTTAAAGGATTAAATTAAATTTTTATAATTTTAGGAGGTTAAAGTATAATTTTATCTTTATTAATTTAAAATTTTAAAAAAAATTAAGAACTTAAATAATAATTTTACATTTTAGGGGGCCGGGCCCCTGCCAGTCCCCTAGATTCATCTCTGCTTTAGTTTTGATAAAATTAAAAATAACGATAATGATAAAATTATCAACTATTCAAGTATATAGTGATAAAATAAAATAAATAATGAAAAGATTCAAGTTGTGGATTGCTTAATTTTAGGAAAATTAGTGGTTTTTGCGGTATATCTCGAGGGAGTAGAATCAAAGTGCAGATTGCTTAATTAAACAAGCCTTGATCGAAAAAGATAACTTGCTAGTGTTTGACCTCCCCCACGATGGTTCGTACCTTTATTGATATGGATAAGTCTAAGCGTGGTCCTTCTGCTCAGAATGTCGCTATGTAATTAGTTTAGCTTCTTCTTCTTTTTGTCGCCAAAAAAAATTTGTATTTATAGACATAAAGAAAAATAAATGATACAAAACTTGTATTTTAATGGACATAAACTTTTATAATAATAAAATATTTATAATACTCTCATTAGATGTCCATCGATAAATAATATACCTCATTAAAATCTTATTAAGATAAAAATCCTATGGAAAAAACTCTTAATGGGGAAAAAAGAGTACATATATCTATTATACACAAAACATATTGCCTAATTAAAAACTTTACCAAAAATACTTGGCACGACAAAACGGAAAAGGAACACAGCGCATATTTATTCCCCTCATGACAACGTCACATAAAATCCCATATTAAACATATTCAATCTGGAATACTAGCTTTTCAATAATCACTTGAACGTATTTGTTAAACGTTTATATCATAATTCTTCTAGAAATTATGAATAAGTAATAATTTTGGATAAATATATTTTGATATCTTCAAAAACTACAACAATAATCATTACATATAGATACAAACGGTCCAAAGGGAGCAAGAATTTCCAGGAGCATTTGGAACATTTTGTTTCTGAGCAGAAGAGCCATTTTCAAGTAGTGTTCGATCGATTACGTATTAATCAATATTCGATTGATTGGTCTGAGGTTATCGACAAAAAAGATTTGTCTAAGTCACTTCGTTTCTTTTTGTCCAAGTTACTTCTCTTTTTGTCCAAGTTGCTTCTCTTTTTGTCTAACTCACTTCCTTTTTTCTTTGTGAGTTTCGGGAATATCCCCATTCATAGGTTTGAGATCCCCATCTATGAATTGAAAGGTCCAAATGATCAACTTTGCAATACGTTGTTAGAATCAATAGGTCTTCAAATCCTTCATTTGAAAATTTTGAAACATTTCTTATTAGATGATCATAGTACTTCTCAAAAAACAAAATTCTTGATCAATGGAGGAACAATATCACCATTTTTGGTCAATAAGATACCAAAGTGGATGATTGACTCATTCCATACTAGAAATAATCGCATGAAATCTTTTGATAACATGGATACCTATTACTCAATGATATCCCACGATCAAGACAATTGGTTGAATCCCGTGAAACCATTTCATAGAAATTCATTGATATCTTTTTTTTATAAAGCAAATCGACTTTGATTCTTGAATAATCCACATCACTTCTGCTTCTATCGTAACAAAAGATTCCCTTTTTATGTGGAAAAGACCCTTATCAATAATTATGATTTTATGTATGGACAATTCCTCAATATCTTGTTCATTCGCAATAAAATATTTTCTTTGTGCGGTGGTAAAAAAAAAACATGTTTTTTTTTGGAGAGATACTATTTCACCTTCACCAATCGATATCATAATCCTTCTATACATGCGCATGTTGGTCATTTTAAAATGTTCTTTCGACTATTATTCACTGAGTTAATTCTACGTTCAAATTAATTTAATTTATATAATATTTATTCAAACAAATCGAGCAATTTTCCAATAACTTATATATGCTTCTAGCATTCTAAATTTTTCAATGATTTTAATAGAAACTTCGGTATATAGTGATTCTTATAAAAATTATAACAATAATCATTAGATGCATGTAAAATCTTTCATGATCGGTCATGGCAATAAGATTTTAAAATTATATCAATCTCATTTCAAATTTATAAATGTTATTTATATTTTTTTATGTTTTTTAAGAGGTAGTTATAGATATTGTTTATCATCAAACTTAATAAAGTATTAATTGAAAACTTGAACATAAATTTTTTGTCACTCCACCAATAATTCAATTAATTATACTATAGAATTTATATTATACGAAAACTAAATATATTTTAACATAATGTAAATATTAAAAATTATAATAAATCATTTATATTTAGAATTTTAGTAAAAATATATAACAATATTCAATATGTATATTTACATATAATTATTAAATATTAAATAAAATATTATTTAATGAAAAAAAAAAAACACAAGCCACCTAAATGGATTCAAGTTAACTATTTACAAATATGAGCGAGCTTGAACAAAACTTGACTCATACTTTCGATTGAGCCAAGCTTGGGTAACTATGTATAATATTAAAAACATGAGGTTTAGTATGTTGGTTACTTAATTATGTATAATATCAAAATCATAAGGTGTGGTATGGTGATTGCTCACATTGTCTCTTGACCATGAGGTCGGGGATTTGATTCATGTTCATGAGAATGGATCACATTTCATGGTTAGTAATTTACTTCTTTGGAGAGCACCCACAACGAGGGGATTAGTCATTGCTATTGGCATTGGACACCTTGGTTTCGACCAAAATTTTGCAAATTTGGCACTATCATTAAAAATTGTTTTCATTCTAGTCACCCACTATTAATTTGGAGTTAAAGAATATTATTGTACATACTACGCCTATTTTAGTCACCTAACTTTAGTAAATTTTCATTTTGATTATTTATTTCTCTTTTTATTTTTTTTTCAAACAATTCTTAAATCCAAGTTTTTCCTTGTAAAAACCCAAAATTTCTCTTTTTCCTAAAAAACTAAAATTAATTCAAAAAACAAAGGAAATAAAAAAGATAAAATGTTTTTTTCTATAAAAAACAACATATAGAAACTTAGGTAATTCTATGTAAAATCTAAGTTTTTCTCTTTTACTTGAAAAAAAAAACTAAAATTATTTCTAGAAAATGGGGAAATCAGGAGAAATTAAAAATATGATTTGGTTTTTCCTATAAAAATCCAAGTATTTCCTTATAAAAGTCTCGTAATTCGTTGTAATTCATATATAGGTATGCCCATACGAGCATGTAATCGGGAAGCTCTTTCGAGCCATATAATGGGAAGCTCATGTGAGTCATGTAACGGGAAGCTCTTGCGAGCCAAATATCGAGAAGCCCATAAGATCCGTAAACGGGAAGCTCAAGAGAGCCAAATTCGGGAAGCTCATGCGAGCCAATATCAAGAAGCTCCAGAAAGCCATTAATCGGGAAGCTCATAAGAGCCAATTATCGAGAAGCTCCGGTGAGCCAAATAACGGGAAGCTCGTGAGAGCCAAATATCGGGACGCTCATAAGAGCTGTGGTGTGTCCACAACACATGCAGGACCACAACTAATCGGGGACCCTTAATGATAATGTCATTTGTATCCATCGAATTTCTTAGGTTCAAACGGGACTTGGTACTTTGTCGGATATCTTCAGATATGTGAACGATATTTATACATGGTAAATATACATTTCACAAACATAATATTCAATTTAAACATATAAATATACATTTTAGTTACACGAACTTACCTCGATAAGTGTTTGCAGGTTTGTAATCTACTAATCCAATACTTTTTCTTTTCCTCGATCTAACTCCGTATTGTGTCTATCCGGATCTATACGAATGAATTTAGCTCAATTTAATACAATTCACATTCAATTCAGTACAATACACATCTTTAGAAAATTACTATTTTGCCTTTATACTTTTAATTAATTACGATTTTGTCCCTAGGCTCGGAAAATGAAATTCATACAATTTAATCCTTACTCCAAGCCTAGCTGATTTTCATGTATCACAATAGAAGCCCATGTATTTCATAAAATTCAGAAATTTTCCGTGAATTTTCCATCTTTACAATTAAGTCCCTAAATCATAATTTCATCAAAATTCTCTTTACAAAAGTTGTTTATCTATCAACAACCTTTCATTTTCTACCATAAAACTTCATAATTCAACTATATTCATCCATGACAAAACCCTAATACTTTGATAGTTTTACAAATTAATCCTCGAGATAGCTAGATTAAGCTATTATGATATTGGAAACATAAAAATAATTAAAAACGGAACAAGATTACTCACCTAATTAAGCAAAATAAGCTTGTCTATCTTCAAGCTTCATAACTAGGGTTTCCATGTATTTTGATTTAGGAAAGATGATGAAAATGACTTAATTTAATTATTTATTTCTTTTATCATCATTATCTTACCATATTTCCAAACTAACCCTTTACTTTTCTAAAATTTCCAATGATGAATAATCATCCTTATCTACTAACTCCTCTAAATGGTCTATTTTCCATACAAGGACCTCCAATTTTGAATTTCATAGTTATTTGATCCTTTTAGCTACTAGAATTTAACTTTTGCACTTTGTGCAATTTGGTCCTTTTTATCAAATTAAACATGTAATCGATAAAATTTCTTAACGAAATTTTTATACGATATTTCTATCATAATGTAGACCATAAAATAATTTAAAAATAAATTTTCTTCCAGCCTCGAACTTGTGGTCCCAAAATTACTGTTCCGATTTAACTAAAAACGGGCTGTTACATCCCCTGTATCTTTAATTTGTACAAAACAGAATGCTCAGACGGCCTAACACACGGGCGTGTGGCTTGGCCGTGTGACCCAAGTTAGAGAGCTCACAAGTTTGGACAGGGGCGTGTGTCTCCTGCACCTTAGAAATTTTTTTATGCTTTCTGAAAAATTCTTTGAGTTTCCGATTTAGTCCCGATTTATTTCTAATGTGTATTTTGAGCTTCGAGGGCTCACATAGGGACAATATACTTGATTTTGTTTGGTTTTTTATATGAATGCTAGATGAAATGAAATGTCTGTTATTTAATCTGTAAATTCTGGTAATGCTCCGTAACCCTGTTCCGACGATGGATACGGGTTAGGGGTGTTACACCTATACTTGAGTATAATGAAGGGTATAAGGCTTTAATTACTAAATTGACCCTTTAAGTTATATTCTAATTTTTATATTGATCTTTAAAGTTTGTTTTTATCAAAAGTAGTCCTCAAACTATTAATTTTATCTCAATTTACTTTGAAAAATGATATTAACCCAATAAGAATAAGGCAAGTGCTATATTCCTGTTGGATGCTGTACTGTTTTTAGGTAAAAAGAGACAAAAATAATAGTTTAGGACTACTTTTGAGCCCAAAAAAACTTAAGAACCAATATGAAATTGGGGTATAGTTTAAGGGCCAATTTACCAATAATTCCTAAATATAAAGATAAGTACATACTCACTTTTTATTTTGTCATGGTTTTAATTTACTTATTTTTGTAAATTGGCCCTAAACTGTTAACAAACATCATCTTAGTTTTCTTTCAAAAAAAAATATCAATTCAGTATTTTTGGTACATGATATATATATATATATATATATATATATATTATACTATAGATGATATAGATTTAAGCATATATCTTTTGCTTTATTAGAAAATTGGGCTCTCAACTATATTTCAATCCCCATTATGGTCCTTAAAGTTTTTTTTTTTTGACGAAAGTGATACTTAAACTATCAATTTTATCTCATTTTACCTAAAAAGTACAGACGTTCAATAAAAACTCGTCACATGTCAATTCTTATTGGTTGATATTGTTTTTTTTTAATAAAATTTATAATTTAGGTATTACTTAAAAAAAAACTTTAAGGACCAAACTAATAATTAAAGTATAATTTAGGGATCAATTTGTGAATAATGCATATTTCTTTTATCAAATAATATTCAATCAGGATAAAATAACATTTAGTCCCTAAATTTTTAACTTTTTTCACATTGGTCCTTGAACTTTTTTTAGTTTATATCAATCTTGGAAGTTGGCAATTTATGATGATATGGTACTATGAAATTGTGCTACATCTTTACCTATTTAAATTTTTTATAATTGTTAATAAATTGTAATATATATATATTTTGTATTCTTTTAGATGTTATATAATTTTTTAACTTTTCATATGACCAAATCACTCATCTAAGTTTAGGGATTAAATTTAGAAAAATAGTTAAATTCAGGAATAATGTGGACCAAGAAATAATTAAGAAACTAAATTGGAAAAGTTGACAAATTTGAGGATTAAATGTTGGTTTATCCCTATTTTATCAAACAAATACTAAAAATAAAAAATAAAAAATCGAAGTAAATTAAATTATGAAAAGAAGGGTTAGCTTAATATAGAGCATAAACCCTTACTCCGTTTCTGTGCAATTCTAAAACCCTAACTGAGCCCCATTTCTTTTCCCTTTCTCCAAACCCTTTACTGTTAGAAACAACATATTTTCAAAAACGAAAATATGATGAACACCGTCTTCAAACGCACAACTTCCTTAGCCTCCAGGCGGATCCTCGCCGCCTCTGCTCAAACTCTCCTTCATCACTTCCACTCTACAGCAACAGTTGCTGCAGCCGCCAGAAATGCTGAGACTTTCTGTTTTAACAGATTCAAACCCTTCCCTGGCTTTCCGGCGTCTGCAGCGAAGGGGTTTCACGCCAAATCAGGGCCGTTGTATTTCAGGGCATCGACGAGCTTACAGGCAGAGTATGCCGTGGAGGATTATGTCGAAGAGAAGGGAAGTGAAGCACTTGAGATCTCTAATCTGGGGATTGCTCCCGAAATTGTTTCTGCTTTGAAGAATAAGGGTATCACCAAATTATTTCCAATCCAGGTATATACGTGTGTATATATTGTTAGGCTCTTTGCTTTTAATGATATATATTGGAAAATAAGATGTAAAATTTCCCTTTATTTTTTTACTGTAGAGGGCGGTGTTGGAACCAGCAATGCAAGGAAGGGACATGATTGGAAGGGCAAAGACAGGGACAGGCAAAACGCTTGCCTTCGGGATTCCTATCTTGGACAAAATCATTCGATACAATGCTAAACATGGGTTTGTTGAATTTTTTTCCCTTTTATCTTACTTAAGTTTACCGATGCTTTTGCTACTTGCTTTTTTTCAATTCCTAAATGGAAAGGTAAAAAAAAAGCATGTTTTTGCGTTTATTATGAATAGTTAAGCTATCTCAATTTGTTTTATGTCTTATCTATTTTTTCATTTTTAACTAAATTATAATAAAATGATAATGATACTACTTTAATGTTTAACGTTTACTTTTAGAAATTTTTAACAACTAATATAACAAGTGAACAACCAAAGAGACCATATTGGTTTATATTTTGATTCTTTTTTGTGCATGTGAAAGATAAACTGTTGTATGGGTAATTTTTGTCATCATTTTTAATCAAGAAGACATGTTTTGTGTGAATATGTAGCCGTGGTAGAAACCCTTTGTGCTTGGTTTTGGCACCAACAAGGGAACTTGCTAAACAAGTTGAGAAGGAATTTCATGAGTCTGCTCCCAACTTGGATACAATATGTGTTTATGGTGGTACTCCAATTTCTCGTCAAATGAGGCAGCTTGATTATGGTGTTGATGTAGCTGTTGGTACACCAGGTCGCATTATTGATCTGCTTAAGAGAGGCGCTCTTAACTTATCAGAGGTTCAATTTCTTGTTCTTGATGAAGCTGATCAGATGCTTCAAGTTGGATTTGCCGAAGATGTTGAAACCATACTGGAGAGGCTGCCTGCAAATCGTCAAAGTATGATGTTTTCAGCAACCATGCCTAACTGGATTATAAGCCTTACCCAAAAGCACTTAAAAAACCCATTAACGATTGATCTGGTTAGCCTGCCTATCTTCTTTTTCCAATCTGCTATGTTATGTTATGATTTCTGACTTATAGTTATTGGTTCATCCTTGTATTTGTTCTCTGCAAATTATTTAATGTTGCATTGATACTGGTTACATATGGAATCACAGAACTAAAAAAATCCTGTGAACACCACTTATTTCTTGTGGCTTATGTGCACCTTTAGGTTGGAGAAAATGATCAAAAGTTGGCAGAAGGAATTTCCTTGTATTCGATTGCAGCAGATATGCGTGGGAAAGCAGCAATTCTTGGTCCACTAATAACAGTAAGGGTCATGCCCTTGTGGTTTGTTTGTTTTCCTGCTTGGCATTTTTATTTTTTGTTCTTTTCATTTTAATTTCAGTTCTGTACCCATTTCAAATGTCTTATAGTTTTTTTTTTCTCAATAATTATTGCTTTCATTGTCAAATTCTTTTTTAGGAGCATGCGAAAGGAGGAAAGTGTATTGTTTTCACTCAAACAAAGCGTGATGCAGATCGGTTGGCATATGCCATGGCAAGAAACTTTAAATGTGAGGCTTTGCATGGTGATATATCTCAAAGCCAGAGGGAAAGAACTCTCTCAGGATTCCGAGATGGGAATTTTAATATTTTAGTTGCTACTGATGTTGCTGCTCGTGGCCTTGATATACCTAGTGTTGACCTGGTAAGCTTTACATATTATTCTCTGGGTTTTGTTAGAAACTAATGTTAGCTTATAGATGTTTATTTTTTATTTTCAACTTGTGATTCCAGACTTGTCTTGTTAGATATTTTTATTAGTCATGTTACCACTTTAAGGAAAACCTACTTCTTATATGTATGTTCAGTGTGACATCCTAGAAGAATCTGTATGACTTGTGTGTGAATTTCCTACCACTGTTGCAAAAGTTTATCTTATGGTTCATTTTTGTAGGTTTCAATATTCTGCTTTTTCTATTTCCAATTAATTGGTTGCCTATTACTTAGGCCACTTTTGGAGTAGTGGGCCATAGTTTCTAATTGTTAAAACAATAGAAACTGTGCAGGCATCGTTAGAAAATTCTGCATGTTGAAATAGGAATTTATGAAGAAAAAAAATCGCACTGTAAAATTTTGCTGAACTGCTAATGGATACTGATGAAATTTCTCAGGCATTTGGGAACCTGTCATTATTTTATAGTGCATGTGTTTGTATATGCTAGCATTGTTTTGAAGAAAGTTTCTGCATGAGTTGATATCGTGAATTAAAAAATTGCAGCAAATTGATACTTTTGTTCTGTCTTCAATTCTTCTGTTCAGTATCTAAGCCTACATTTTCTCATAGGCTTATAGAATTCAAATCCTTGATGTTCAGTAGTTAATATGGTGATTGTTCTGAGCTCTTTCCTAAGCCAGTAACTTGTTCTCCTTACTCTAGTTTTATATGTTCTGTTATTGATCTTGTATTCTTAAATAGGTAATACATTATGAGCTTCCAAATACATCTGAAACTTTTGTCCATCGAACTGGCCGAACTGGTCGTGCTGGAAGGAAAGGAAGTGCAATTCTTATCTATACTCAAGACCAGAATAGGGCTGTTAAGGTTATTGAACGGGAAGTAGGCTGTAGATTTTCTGAGGTAATATCTTGTATCCCTTTGATGTTCATGCTTGTTTTTCCTTTCCTTTTCCCTTTCTTTTTCAGGGATCTTTTACAACTTTGATACTACTTTATTGAGGATTTTGAGCATTAATAATAGGGAAGTCAAAGAAATTTTAAAAGCTAAAGTGAAGGATTTTGAAATGGGGCTAGCAAAAGTCTAAAGTTTTGACATTGATACTCTTTTAGCCTTTTGGAGCTGGAGCTGGCAAAAACATTAAAGCTATTTCAGCCTTTTATCTTATGAAATCAAAACTAATTTTTTAGCCCTGATTTCATCTGGTTTGGTTGTCAGCCATTACTTGTCGTTAATAATATTCTTTGAGCCAAAGACCTAACTGGTTGTAGGTCAAACTGGCCGGTTTTGATTTGTAAAGCACTTCTTGACAATTTCATGCTAAATTTCTAACCCTAAGTCCTAACTCTTTAGTAGTTAAGCTTCAAATAATGTTTCTACATGTCATTTTTCTATTCAAATCTGAAAGTTCCAATGTAATTAAAGTATGTGTGGTGTGAGATTGTCAGCCTTTGTTCCTTTGGAAATGTAATGAGTGCCTATTATTGGTTCAGGTGATTTATTGTCTCTTCTTGAAATTTGTGAGAATTAAAAATCATTTCCTAAGATAGAAATTTAACTAAATTTAACATGCAACTATAAGATCCCATTAACCAGACCCTTGTTTCTTTCCACCAATGAGATCCACTATTCTCCATTTGAAAAACAAATGTAAAGAATTATAAAATAGTATCATACAGTCCAAGAATATTAAGAATGGTGTTATTTCGATTTTGCATGTAAGATTTTATAACATGAGGTATGGAAAGATGGGGGGAAAAGACAAGAACTACTATTATAACACACAAAAATATCTAATTCAAATCATTAAACCAAAGTTATGCATAAATGGATAATTGTACCTGAAAGATATACATGAAGTTTTACATTGATTGCTATGTTACTGTATGTTCTCATGGATAGAACTTATAGACTGATTACTCTTTAATTTGTTGTAGCTTCCTAGGATTGAGGTTGATGGTGGGAGCACTGGTATGTTTAATGATATTGGTGCTGGTGGTCGATTTGGAGGTGCACGAGATCGTGGATATGGTGATATGGGTTTTGGTCGTTCTGGTCGGCAAGCGGAATATGGATTTGGCCGTTCTGGAGGCAATAGGGGTCCTGGATTTGGTCGTAGTGGCAGTCAGTTTTCTGATGAGATGGGTGGTTATGGAGGTCGTTTTGGTTCTAATAACCGGTCTGGAAATTTTGGTGGTTCTGCATCCAGTCGTTCTAGTGGCTTTGGTAGTTTTGGTTCTAGACGTACTAGTGGATTTGGGGACTCTGGTTCAGGTAACCCAGGTGGATTTAATGACAATCGTTCTGGTCAAACTGCTGGTGGCTTTGGCGGCTTTGGTTCTGGTGGATTTGGTGACAAGCATTCAGGCCAAAGTAGTGCGAGCAATGGCGATTCTCGATCTAGTCGATTTAGCCGCTTTGGGGTCTCCGATGTTGATAATGATCAGAGCACTGGAAGAACACCCTTCTAAATTCTTTGAGGTAAGCACGATATGGCAAACACCACTAGGAGCTCTCGCTCTCTTTTTCTTGTTACCTTTTGCTATCAATTTGAAATAAACATTTCTTTTGCAAATCTTGATTCATTTTCATTTTTGCAAGATTGCCTGGTGCTACCTAGGTCTTTATGCATTCTTAGTGCTTATTGTCTTCCCTTGGGTTTGTGTGGGATTAGTTTTCTCTGGTAAAGCCTTCAAAATTGTAGTGGATTGGATTTAATGCAAATATAATAGAGATACCATTTTTCTTTATTCTGTTCTTGGTTTATTCCTTGTAGAAGTGGAAACCTGCCGCTGTATTATAGAATGTAAAGGTGATGGTAGGGTGCATGCTACAATTCTTATGCAAACTTGTAGCTTGTGGACAAGCTCACAATATATGTGTTAACTGAATATGCTTGGTTGATTATATTGAAATAAACAATTCTTTATTTGGCAGTCACCAACTCTCTCGAAAATCAATTATTTTCAATGATAAACACAAAAGCAAATACAAATATACCATCTAGATTTTAGTTATGTTTGGATTTGGGGTTTTGGTTATAATTTGGTAGTGAGTAATGTGTTCTCTTTGTGAGTATGGTGGTCAGAGGAAGAGATGGTCAGCATAGGTGCAACTGGAGGTTCTCTTTAGTGACAGGTTACCGAGTTGGTAATGCAAAAGAAATGGTTTTTTTTTTCTTCAAAGAGGAGTGATGACTAAAACTTGTTTACCTCCATTATTTTCCATTGATCTTCCTTTTTCCGTGCCTTCCAAAAGCCAAAGATTTGGAAAATGCACAAAATGATTTCTCATGAATGGAGCACACAAATTCTTGGCTGATCTTATGTTTGCTTTTTAAGGTCTTATCTTCATTTTTTGCTCTATCACCTCATGTTGATGACAAAAAGTGCATTCACTGCATATGTTTGCTTTTATTTGGCTGCAAACAAGTGCTTACTCCATCCTCTTTGTCCATTTGCTAGGATTTGATTGACTAGTTGTTTGTGGCCTACGAATACATTTGTTCTCATTTGCATTTATTTTGGAATGGCAGGGAAGAAGGCAGCAATCTCGATGACAGCTTTCAGTGGGAAACAGATATTGAGAAACAAGGATTTTTTGTTTTGGTACGTGATAAGTTTGTTGGGAAGAAAGAAAGGATGTATAACCCTAATCGCTATCCTCTCCCCTCGCCGGTTAGTGCTTAAGTTAACTAATATATATACTAGTTACTCACATGGGAATGTTTTAAGATGCTGACTATTAATATTGAATTGATTCTATGTGAAGAGAAAATATAATAAAAAAAAACATCCAGTACGATCATGTATTACGAATTAAGTTGTCATAGTATATTTCATTATGGGAAAGTGGCCTGATTTTCGGTGTCTTCTTTAGTGGTCAGAAACAGAGGCAAGAGAGGGCTTGCAATGGCCTTGCTCCTTCCGGAAAATGATAGAAAAAACCTGTTCCCCCAAAACCCCGAAAGTTCCCTGAACATATCGTATAATTTATTTCTAGCATGTTAAATTCATATTTGAAACGTTATGATAGTATAGTGTAGCCAAAGCCAAGCATGCTCTTATTTTCCATAAGGTCGCTCACTAACAGTAACCAAAGATGCTAAATATCATCTATTCTTCTTCTTATATGTATTTATGAGTGTTTTTATATTTATTTTTATATAATAGATTTGATCTCGCAACATCATACATAATAAACATTTAAAAAATTCTGATTCAGTAACAACTGGAAAGCCAGCCCGAAACAGTGCATTATGCTGCAATCGTATTTACCTCTGCTACATAGCAAGTAGAGTGCTTCAGCACTAACAAGCTCAGATATCAAGTTTGAACAAGACCCATCTTATGCGTCCTAAAACTCCGCCTCAAACACTGAGCAAATACCACGCTTCTTGAGAATCCTCCAACACCCTTTACTGTCTCGTATTAGTCCGACTGCCACTGCCACATTGTCGACAAGGCGAACAACTCCAATATTAACCTTGCACCATCCCACTGGTTGGTGCTGCTATACCACAACTTGTCGTTTAGCTCTTCGCCTATCCTGGAGACCATTCATTCCATTGCCCCTGCTAGCCCAAACAGCTTTACCCCTCAGCCTTGTAGTCCGTTCCAACACTCCTCCAATATCTCTTAAATTCTCATAAAAAGGAATCAGCTTGTTTCTTCTTTGCTAAGGATTCCAAAAAATTGCTCCAAGTAGCAGGTCTCAATTCTGGGTCTACCTCTAAGTTGATAAATATCCAATCCTTAATGTCGAAACTATTTTTTTTTTGGAAAACGGGCCGACTTTAAAAAGAAAAACGGAGTCGCCACCAATCTTTTTGAAGTGTGATTGGATCACCTTATAAAACATTTGGTCTACGAGTTTTAAGAAAATGGGTCCGGGAGTCGATTATGCACGAGGAAGGATTAGCACCCTCGTGACGCCCATAATTGGTACCTAATTGATTAATTAATGTCCTAATATCGAAAATTTGAAAGATTTTAAAATACGATTCTTTTTATTTTAAAGGAAAAAACTTGAATAAAATATGAGCAATCGGACCTCTTATCTCGAGGAGGTAAAATGTCACGCCCAAAGGAGTTAGGGCACGACATTTCAAATCCCGAAATTGAGCTTGTTCTTTTAACTTTCAAAATTAATGTGTTTAAATCTAAGAAGGATACTCGGTTATTTGGGGTCTAATGAAAAATCGGAACCCAGTAAGATATGGCTCGATTTCCCAAAATACCAAACACGGAATATTGCCTTTGTTTTTTTGAAATCCTTATCTCGAATAACAAAACGTCCCATCCAGTGAGTTAGGACACGACGATTTTGAATTCTCGAGAATAAATTTTTTATTCAACTTTTAAAAAGAAAGTAATAGGTTCGTTAGATTCGAAAAGAGAAATCGAAACCCAGTAAGTTAGGGTACGACTCCTTCCGAACCTTAGAACACGGAGGGTTTGCTTATTCTGAAACGAAAACTGTGATGTATCGAATAAAATGTGATATGATTTTTAAAAAAAATGTAAAACGAGTCGCTATGCTATTTTATATAACAACATTACGGTGATCGAATATGAATAACAATAATAAAGGTAGAAATAAAATACGATAAAAAAAGTAAAATAAACAAACAAAATGAAATAAAAGAAAATAGTAACGAAAAGGCAATGATAATAATAACTATGAAATATACTAATAAACAAATAATAAGAATAATAATAATAATAATAGGTTAAAAAATATTAATAATTAAAATAATAATAATAGTATGTCATAAAATATAAAAGTAATAAAAGTCATAAATAAAAAAATTAGTAATAAAATAGTATAACAATAAATATAATACTAAGTATAGTATAGTAAGAATAATAATAAATATAATTATAGATAATAATATATAAAATAGGGGTACTAAAAATATATATATGTAAAATAATAGTAATGGAAAAAATTGAAATATTAATAATAATAATATTAGGTTTAATAATAATAATAGCAGAAAGAATATGACTATAATAATAATATACATAAAAAGGTAATAAAATATTTAAAAAAACATCAATAGTAATAGTAAAGGAAATAGAATAGTAATTATATGGGAAAAATAATAATAGATGTACTACATATATAATAAAATAGAAAAAACGATTTTAATAATAATAATAGTAATATATGCAAAATAGGGTACTGATAATAATAAATATAATACTAAGAATAAATATGATTATAGTAATAAAAAAACAGTAATAATAATGGTAAAAAAAAATGAACAAGAATAATAGTAACAATACTTACAATAATAATATTAAAATTAATAAAAGGGTAAAAAAAGGATGAAATTGAAATGCGCGCCAGTTAATAGGGACTGAAAATGCAATTATTCCAAGCCCTAAATACTGGGCCTGAATGCGGACCAAATAGAAGCGGCGCACAAACTTCAGGGGCAAATTTAAAAAAAAATAGAAAAAAGCTGAAGGGGGATGCAATTAAAACAGGGGCGCAAAAGAGAGGGCCAACTGTGTAATTTACCCATTTAGGGTAAAATTGCACAAATCCACCTGTGGAATAGGTGGTTGCGCGTGGCCCCATACTTTAAAAGCTTAAAAAAAAAGTTTCCTTCATTTTTTAGCCTTCCGTTTCAAAACAGAAGAGCAGAAACCCCATTCATCGCCGCCGGACTAAGGGAATCCAAAATCTAAAAAAAAAATAAGGGAAGGGGGTTTTTAGCCTTCCGTTTCAAAACAGAAGAGCAGAAACCCCCTTCCCTTATTTTTTTTAGGGTTTGGATTCCCTTAGTCTGGCGGCGAGCTTCCCCTCACACGCGCATCGGTTCTGCGTGCGGAGGAAACCCTTGTAAGACCTCACGACTTCTCCTTTTTGTTTTTCCTTTAAAAACTTTGTTTGTTTTCTTCCTTAAAGTACAATGAAATCAATCAAAAAATGGAAGGGTTTTGTACCCTCCTTTCTGCATTTCGCATGCAATAACAGAGCAAAAGGGAAAAGCCAAAATGTAACTCGAAATTGAAAGACCAAAACACCGAAATCACCTCGTTTTCTCATCGACTTTCGAGTTCGATCTATGCGTAAAATCTCACTTTCTCGCTTACTTGTGCTTTGTGTATGTGGAAATTGTGTATATCGCTTTTTTATTCCCAAAAAACGTCCCTCATTACATGTTTTCATTTGGCTTTTATAGCCTATATTTTACAACTAATCTCTTCTATTTTGTAGGGACATGGTGGATCACGCTCTCGACGTGGAGTCGTGGCGCACACGCTTGCGGCGTGGAGGATTGAGACGGCCGATTTACGGCGGCGTGGGGCGTGTGGCGCGCAAGCTTTAGGGTTTTTCCGTTTTCTGTTTTATTTTTTTGGGTCATTGGGCCTCGTTTAAGGTTTGGGCTCTGTTAAAAACAATGGGCCATGGACTGTTTAATTTGGATTTTTGTTTACTGGTTAATTTGTGGTATTGGGCCCGGGCAAGAAATTGGGTTCTACAGCTGCCCCTCTTTGCTCATTGTCGTGTAATGAGAATGGAGCAAAGACTTTAATAGGACTAATTTTGCCCGGTCTTGCTGAGTCCCGGTGCTTCTTGATGCTTCTTTTCCTTAAGTAGCCCCGCTTTAGCCCACTGCATTTCCAAGGGTATAGGAGTTTTGTTTCGATCTGCTCCACTCCTGCTCAGTGGAGATAAGATCTGTAATTTTTAGCCTGTTACCCTACTGCTTAGGGGGTTAAGGCTCACCGTCCTCGATCTACTCCACTCCTGCTCAGTGGAGATAAGATCTGCTATCTTTAGCCTGCTCCATTGTCGAAACATGGAGATAAGGCTTGCTGTCTTCGATCTGCTCCACTCCTGCTCAGTGAAGATAAGATCTGCTTTCTTTCAGCCTGCTCCACTCATGCTTAATAGAGATAAGGCTATGATCTTCAGTCTGCTCCATTGCCGATACATGGAGATAAGACTTGCTGTTTTCGATCTGCTCTACTCCTGCTCAGTGGAGATAAGATTTGTAATTTTCAGCCTGTTACCCTACTGCTTAGGGGATTTAAGCTGGCGGTTTGAATCTGCTCCATTGTCGATACATGGAGATAAGATTCGTCATTTTTTATCCGCTCCACTCCTGCTCAGTGGAGATAGGATCTGCTATCTTCGATCTGCTCCACTCCTGCTCAGTGGAGATAAGATCTGCTCTCTTTAGCTTTGCTCCTCTCCGCTCGGTGGAGATAAGGTCAGAATCTTCGATCCGCTCCATTGCCGATACATGGAGATAAGACTTGTAAACTTCGATCTGCTCCACTCCTGCTCAGTGGAGATAAGATCTGCTATTTTCAGCCTGTTACCCTACTGCTTAGGGGATTAAGGCTCATCATCTTTGATCTGCTCTACTCCTGCTCAGTAGAGATAAGATCTGCACTCTTCTGTAACTCGAATCAATTTTGCTACATTGTCTTCTGGGGAACCTGCCTGTAGAATTGATTTCATGGGGTCTATGCTTATGCCAAATGATTAGGATGTCATGCTTCTAACCAATGTATTACGAATGAATGGATGAATGCAAAATGTCATGAAAATGATCTAAATTTTTTAACTTTTTGGGTTATCATTGCTCGCTGCTTGTTAGGGTGATACCCCTGACGTATGTCTTCCTGTTCAGTTGAACTTCTAATAGAGAATCCGAAGATGTCGTCACTGCTTAAACTCTTATTTCAAGGGTTCCGAGCCCTTTAAGCCAGGTGAGTTCTAAATAATTGTCCTGTTTCGGATTCTTGTATTATTTTGAGATTTGCAGAGTAATATCCAGAACTTCTTTCATGAAAACATTAGTAGTTCATTGATCATTATTTCAATATACAATGCTTGAAAAAGAGATCATTACAATGGATAAGAAGGAAATTGCTTAGGAGCATTGCTCGAAACAAGCAGGTTAAGCAAAGATAGCAAATGCAACCCAGAAGGAAATTTATTGGTAGTGTAAAATAAAATAGCAAGGTAAAATGGAAACTAGGTGCCCCAGATATCGCAGCATGAGCTTCTCTATTCAAACTTCTTGAGGACCATTTTAAGCTCAATATGTGTTTAGGGGATTCGGAGTACTTTGTCGATGCCCCAAGACGAAACATACTTCCTCATTGTTAATTCAAGCCTAGCAAGACTACTGTATGTCCTATCATAATTTGATCATAATTTGAGCAGCCCTTTTCGGGTTTTCGACTCAAAGCCCATTTGGTCTCAAAGCGCCCTTTGCGGGTTTTCACATTGGCCTCTCCTTTTTTTTTGAACTCAAGACGCCCCTTTTACGGGTTTTCGCATCGGCCCATTTTTCTTCTTAAGCGAAGTGTTTCCTGACTGAGTCTACATTAACTGGGTTTGGCTGACTCTTTCCATCCATCTCGGCTAGTACCAATGCTCCTCCAGAAAAGGCCTTCTTTTCAACATAAGGTCCTTCCCAATTAGGCATCTTCTTTCCTCTGAAGTCTTTTTGCATAGGGAGGATATTTTTCAATATCAAGTCTCCTTCATGGAACATTCTGGGGTGGACTTTTTGTTGTAAGCCCGCATCGTTCGCTTCTGGTACATTTGACCATGACGAATGGCTCTTAACCTTTTTCCTCGATCAGATTCAGTTGATCATACCGAGAACCCATTCCGCTTCATCCAACTTCAGCTCTGACAAAATCTGAAAAGAAGGAATTTTAACTTCGATGGGCAAGACTGCCTTCATCCCATAAGCCAATGAGAAAGGTGTTGCCCCGGTGGAGGTCTTGACCAACATTCAAGAAGGATAGAAAGTAAATGGTAATTTCTCCCCGCCAAACTTTACAAGTCTCAATCATCTTTTGGAATCTTTTTGGATTTTTTTTTGAATTCGAGTTTGAATTTTGAATTTGAATTCGATGACTGTTGACTTTGTAACTTTGGCCCATGAAGCGACCTTCACCCTCTTAGCGAAACAATTGACAATCACGAAGATGAATTGGTGTCGACTAGATGCTTTTGACGAGATTGTCCCCATAACATCTATGCCCCACGTATAGGAAAAAATAGAGGAAGCATATAAGTCATGTCTTCTCAATTTGGCATTCTGATGTAATCTCCCTTTCATGGTAGACTAGTAGTAGCCGAACCTTATAATTGACCTGGCTCTTAGCATGTGCCTTTTCGAACACTCCATAGCCTTCTCGTGCCTAGGCATATCTTGATGCGACCATGCGTAGACGTATTTGAATTCTTGGAATAACTCAATGACGTCTCGCTTTGTTTCTGTGTGAGCTAGGCTTCGATCTTCACTCCTTTCCTAGACTCGCAATGTCCACTAACCCTTTGTACGCTAGAGTCTATTTCATTTCGTTTAACAAATCAAAAGATAAGTTATAATCTCTGTCATCTTCAAAATCCCCAGATCTTTTTAGACCCATATCTCACTTAAAAGGGAGTCCGTAACGGCGTTACTCATGTCATTGATATCTGGAGACCTATTGTAGGCATGAAAGAATATCTAAATAATAAATATAAGAGTGGCTTATTTGTATGGCACGATTATGAATGAAATGAGAGAATAAAAAACATTTGCCCAATATGAAACACAAAAATGCATTTTTTATTGAAAGTAAAGATGTTTGAACATGAGCCTAGTTCACAAAAGATTCTTATTGTTTCTAGGCTTAAAACAACAAGTGTGTTTTGAACATTACTCTGTGTTAGCTCTAAAAACTACAGGAATTTCCTCTACAGTCCAGTTGTTCAGAACACTTCCAAGCTCATAGGGGCGTATGCCCGCTAAGTTTTATTCTTTCAGACTCTCTTTAGACACAGCATTGATGCTCAAAGCTCTCATCATGTCTTCAGCCATTTCTCTATTCATATTTTCTGACCCTGAATGGATAATTCCCCCCGACACGAATGTATTAGATATATGGGGAAAAGTTATTGAACCCCATTTGACCTCGGCACCATTCAATCGTGCCCTTCGTCTCTCACGCTTTCTTTCCAGTTCTTCCATTCTCTACTGGGTAGCTGGCCTATGCCCCAGACCAAAACAATCGCGCTTGTCAACAAATCCCGGTACTTCAATCTGTCCGTGAAGGTATTTTCCGAGTTCCCTTCCAGGTAATGCTCATTTTTCTACTGTCAGTTGTAGGCCCATCCTTGTTGCTTCAGAGATTCTAGGCGCCGGGATCTTGCTTCCTTCAATGATGAAAGTCGCATTTACAAATTCCAATGACCTGAAGGAGCACTCTATAGCCTCAGTATCATTCTGTATGTACGGCGCATCACTAGTAACAAACGCGATGATATCCTCCTCCGCATTTATGGTTATCAGCCGACCTTCTGTCACCAACTTTAGCTTTTGGTGCAATGACGATGGTACGGCTCCTGCTGAATGGATCCAAGGCCCCCCAATAAGCAATTATAAGAGGGCTTAATGTCCATCACGAGGAAATCTACTTCGTATGTATTGGGACCGATTAGGAGGGGTATCTCAATCCTCCCAATCACTTTCCTTTCAGTGCCATCGAATGCTCTCACTATGTTTTGGCATGTTTTCATATGAGAGCTGTCTACCGGCAACCTGTTTAATGTAAATAGGGGCAAGACATTCAGTGCCGACCCATTGTCAATTAATACTCCCGATAATGTATACCTTTTGCATCGGGTAGTGATGTGTAAACCCTTGGTGGATCCCATGCCCCCTGGCGGAATTTCATCATCACTGAAAGAGATGAAATTGTTTACGCTTATGTTACTAACAAGGCGGTCTAGCTTGTTTACCGAAATGTCATCAGCGACATAAATTTTGTTCAACACATTCATTAGTGCGCTGCGGTGTACCCCTGAATTTAAGAGCAAAGCCAGTACTGATATGCGTGCCGACTGTTTGTGTAATTGTTCCACAACACTGTACTCACTGTGCTTTAGGAACTTCAAAAACTCTTTGGCCTCATTTTCTGTTACTGGTTCATTAATCAGTGACCTTGTCTTCTCTTCTTCCCCTCTTTCAATGTGTTTGGCTTCCGGGTTTGGTATGCCGGCCGAACTCCCATTCCCTGAAACTGTCACAGTGCAATTGTAATCCCAAGGCACCCTCTTGTTATCCTTATAAGGAAAGGTTACGGGTTTTTGAATTACCACTCTTGGTGCCACTTTCGCTCCCGCTTCATCAATTTTTGGTCTTGTGATGATCACTATTGGGCGATTAACCTCCAAGACCTTCCCTGCCGACCCACCTTCGGTGTTGCATACATCCTCTCCTCCTGCGGAGTCAAAGAACTCCAGCTCTTTATTATCCATTAACCCTTGTACTAGGGCTCTGAATTCGTCGCACTGCTGGATCTCATGGCCTTCCTTGTTATGGAACTCACAGTAGTTCCTTGCATCTCGGGATTCGTTCTCCAATTCTTGCAGAACCAGCCCTCTTTTCCGCATCTCTTTCCAAACCTCCCTTAATGGGGTTCTTACTTCAGCAACCCTCTGCTTGATTCTTCTCCCTATACTCTCGACTATCGCGTTTACCCCTTTATCTGTATGATTCGGCAACAGATTTCTTCCAACAGGCGCATCATCAAACTTTACAACCCCTGCCTTGATAAGCCTCTTGACCAGCCTTTTGAATGAAGTACAGTTTTCTATCGAGTGTCCTACGACATCTACATGGTATTCACACTGAGCGTTTATGTCATACCCCTTAGGATATAGAGGTTGTAACGGTTTCACGTAAAAAGGAGCCACAACGTGCGCATCGAACAGAGTTTTATACAACTCCTTGTACGTTACGGGTATGGGAGTAAACTGAAATTTCTCGGTATTCTGCCTCGTGTTAGGCTCCTACCTGGTTGAGGCTTGCTGGCCTGCAGCTACCACTCTCGGTTGGCTGACAGTAACGGGTTTTGAATAACCCGAGTTCACATTGCCTACTTCATTCTCCCTTTTTCTCGGAGTTGATCTTTTCGTGCCTTCTCCGGCTTCTATTTTCCCACACCTTATCGCGTTCTCTATCATTTCCCCAGACATTACTATGTCTGCGAAACTCTTAGTGGCACTCCCCAACATGTGGTTGATAAAAGGTACTTTTAGGGTATTAACGAAGAGCATGGTTATTTCTTTTTCCAACAGCGGCGGTTGGACTTGTGTAGCGACTTCCCTCTACTTCTAGGCATATTTCCTGAAACTTTCACCTGACTTCTTCTCCATGTTTTGTAGTGTGATCCTGTCAGGCGCTATATCAGTCACATGGCCATAATGTTTCATGAAGGCCTGTGCTAAATCTTTCCATGATTTGATTTGAGTACAACTCAGCTGGTTGTACCATTTTGCCGCACCCTTCAACAAACTATCCGAAACAAAGTGGATCAACAAGCGTGTGCGTTCTTGACATATCCCGTTATTCTCCGACAGAACATTGTAATGTGGGCCTCAGGGCAGCTAGTCCTGTTATATTTTTTGAATTTCGACATCTTGAACTTTGGTGGGAGTACCAAATCAGGGACCAAACTCAACTTCTTTGCATCTACCTCGCATTGGTAATCATCACTTTCCAATGCTCTGAACGTCTCTTCCAACCATTTGCATCGATCCTCAAACTCTTTTGGGAGTTCTGCCCTTGCTTTTTCCTATTCTGCTGCGTCATCGAAATCAGGGACCGTCGATTTTGCCAAACTGCCTCCAAGGTTAGAGCTCGAGCCTGTTGGGAAGTTTACCAGTGCTGAGGTACCGGATTGATACTGAGGCCTGATATTGACAGACACTCTTGGTGGTTGTACTTGAGAATTTTCTGGGGCCAAGCCTTAAGGATAAGTAGAGTCTCCAATACCGCCTCCAGTGTCAGCCATATGGCCTTTTCCTTTATCCTGCCCTCCAGTCAACAATTGTGTCAACTGGTTCATCATACTTCTCTGGGATTCTAGCATTTGATCCCTCATATCCTGTTGGATCTTGGCCAACTGCTCTTGCATCTGAGTTTGTAGTTGGTCTTGCATCTCTTTTTGCATCTGCTCTAACCTCTCTAACCTTTGATCCATGACTTTCGTTTTTCTTCGAGTGTAGTAGTGATGTTCCAGGATAACTATAATATGATCTTTAGTTAATAGGGTTTTTGTGATATTGAATGCATATGATGTGATGCAATGCATATGCATGATATGGATGCAAAAATAAGAGGAGTCGATTCTAGTTCAATTTCTTTTAGAATACTTATTTAAAAAACAAAATCCTTTACATAAAACAGAGTCACATATACGACCTAGCCCTTATGCCCAAAACTTTAACTTTCTTAAGAAGCAAAGCTAACTCTCGACCTCGGTCTGACTCTGACTCATATACTATACTTAACACATCAGCCTGAACTGCTAAGGTTTGTAGATGATCGGCCACTTCTCGTATTTGAACCACGGCTTCGCCCATAACCTAGTCTCTTTCTCTGACTTGGTTCTGAGATCGTTGAAGTTGTTCTTTCCATCGCTCGTTGTTTGCCTCCAATAGTTGGATCCGGAGCTCACTATTTTGCAGCGCCGTTTCGAGCTCTACCACTTTTCCTTTCAACTTTTCAATCTGGTTTAGGCTTGATTCTAACTTCACCGTAGAGTTGCAGCTTCAACACAATGCCCTCTCTAGTTCTGTTACTCAAGCTCTTAACATCTCATTTTCGCTTTGGCTCTCACCCACAGTCTTTTTCAGCGTATCCTTTTGTGCTTGAGCATCATAAAACCTCTTCTTCCACTGATCGACCTTGGCCCTCTCCTCTTGAATTTCTTGACGCCATTGCTCTGAGGTTTTTCCCAACCCAGCAGTCCTTATCGATGAATGTAATTTTTTGTAGTCAGTCTTCAAATTGTCCAAATCTTCTTCGGCCTTTCTTTTTCCTTTCCTCAATTTCTCAGCCTCTGATTTCTGGACATCAATATCTAACCTCAAGTGCATTTTTTCTTCTTCGAGTTGCTCTATCTTTTTCTCTAACTCCAAATTTTTACCTTCGAAGTCTTGTTTCATGATTTCTAACGTGAAAGGGACTACTTGCAGGTATTCCTCTATCGGTCGAGCACCATCTTGTGTCGGTCTGGGGACATTATCAGTGATTCTCCTACTCCACCTAGCATTATATTCGAGGGTCGTCATGGGACCTACGGTAACTCTTTTCATCCGTCGAGTCTGATTTCATGCATTAGAAATCTCTTTAACCCTTTTCTTATACTTATCTCCTCCATACGTAAATTCACACTGAGCTAGCCCATGCATCACCGGTATAAATTGTTTTGACCTGTATTGCCTCAGCACGAGCAAAAGAGTATACCCAACGGCTCTCCAAATTCCCAACAGAGGGACCCAATCAAAACTCCCACATCGGTAAAGAATTTCGTCGGGAACCAACCAAGGAGCTCTCCACTCAACGTCCTCCTCCTGCAGATTCTGAAGAAGCTCGATCCAGTTTTCTTTTGATATGCCATCTCTTCTGGGCGTGACTACTAACTCCTTTAACGGAGAGTAATTTTTGGAAAAAACTCGATAAGAAACCTTATCCACCTTCCAGAAATGGCTATGGAACCAAACCAATAATAAATGCGCACATCCTATAAATCTACCTTCACCTGCCCTCCAATAAGCGCTCAAAGATCTGAATGTTTCGACAAGAATTACAAGAACGGGTGTGACCTCCTTGTCAAGTCGGTCGAAGAGATCCGAGACCGCCTCATCTACATAGCCTAATGCCCTAGGGAAAACCATCAAACCATAGATGCTCAAAGCAAAAACGTCAACTCTCTTCTTCGCATCAGGATGCACTAGAATCAAATCTTTTAAAATCCTCCCTGATATGCATTTATACTCACCCTTTTGCTTGACCCTTGCTGCAATCCACTGTTCACCCATTCCTGTAATATTCACCAACCTTCTCAAAAATGTTAGGACACAAGCGGCTCTTGAATAGGCCTTGTCAACTTGGACCCTCGGGCAATGAAGTAAAGCTGTATATTCTTCTACAGTGGGTACCAAATCTACCCTCCCAAAGGTAAAACAACTATAGGCATGATTCTAATACTGAGTGAGGGCCCGAAATAAATGCTTGTCCACCTTGATGTCAAGTAAGTAAGGCAAATCCCCATAATTACCATAGAACAACTGCTTAGCCTCTTCATCCCACTGGTCCCATATCTCTTTTAATTCCCGAAGGTTATTTTGCGTCACACTAATGCGGGTGTAGTCACATAACTCAGATATATATCCCTCGGCTAGGCTGTCCTCTTTTCCTAATTGCGTTTGCTCTGACCATATTCGGACGACCGCATTATCCTCTACTTTATCAAGGAATCTGTTTTCCATAATAAGCCTCCTAATTTAGTAACCGAACGTGAATCAAAACCTCTTTAAAATGAAATGACATGCAATCACAAAAATGCAACAAGTCAGTATCATGTAGCAACGATAAAATTCAAAGCATGTGAAAAAATAATGCAGCACCTATCTGGGTGATTGCTAGGGTTTGGCATAGCTCTACCTAGGGTAAGTTCCTAGGGCTCTCTATATGTGGTTTGGCTCTAAAGCAAGGGTACCTGAACCAGCAGATTCCTCGATCCTCACCCATTATAGGCTCATATGGACCGAGTTTAGTTCAGGGGAATACATTTCCCTATGGCTGCACGGAGGTGAAAACCTCACGAAGACATAGGTGCGGATGTATATCGAAAGTGATTCACTATCTTGCACGGAGGTGAAAACCTCACGAAGGAGTAGTTTCTCACTCTTACTTAAAATGTGAGACCACAACGGTCATGCAATATGATGCAAGAGTACCCTAGACACTTAAATCACAATAAGCATAAGACACGACCCAAACTCATGCAATGAAAAAGAAACAAAATCAAATTTTAATTTTCAATAAAGGGACATTAATCAATCAATTCTAACGGCTTGACTCTCTTATTGGTCCCCAGCGGAGTCGCCAAGCTGTCAAAACCATTTTTTTGTTTGGAAAACGGGCCGACTTTAAAAAGAAAAACGGAGTCGCCACCAATCTTTTTGAAGTGTGATTGGATCACCTTATAAAACATTTGGTCTACGAATTTTAAGAAAACGGGTCCGGGAGTCGGTTACGCACGAGGAAGGATTAGCACCTTCGTGACGCCCATAATTGGTACCTAATTGATTAATTAATGTCCTAATATCAAAAATTTGAAAGATTTTAAAATACGATTCTTTTTATTTTAAAGGAAAAAAACTTGAATAAAATATGAGCAATCAGACCCTCTTATCCCGAGGAGGTAAAATGTCACGCCCAGTGAGTTAGGGCACGACATTTCAAATCCCCGAAATTGAGCTTGTCCTTTTAACTTTCAAAATTAATGTGTTTAAATCTAAGAAGGATACTCGGTTATTTGGGGTCTAATGAAAAATCAGAACCCAGTAAGTTAGGGCTCGATTTCCCAAAATACCAAACACGGAATATTGCCTTTGTTTTTTTGAAATCCTTATCTCGAGATAACAAAACGTCCCATCCAGTGAGTTAGGACACGACGATTTTGAATTCTCGAGAATAAGTTTTTTATTCAACTTTTAAAAACAAAGTAATAGGTTCGTTAGACTCGAAAAGAGAAATCGAAACCCAGTAAGTTAGGGTACGACTCTTTTCGAACCTTAGAACACGGAGGATTTGCTTATTTTGAAACGAAAACTGTGATGTATCGAATAAAATGTGATATGCTTTTTAAAAAAATGTAAAACGAGTCGCTATGCTATTTTATATAACAACATTACGGTGATCGAATATGAATAACAATAATAAAGGTAGAAATAAAATAGGATAAAAAAAGTAAAATAAACAAACAAAATGAAATAAAAGAAAATAGTAACGAAAAGACAATGATAATAATAACTATGAAATATACTAATAAACAAATAATAATAAGAATAATAATAATAGGTTAAAAAAATATTAATAATTAAAATAATAATAATAGTATGTCATAAAATATAAAAGTAATAAAAGTCATAAATAAAAAAATTAGTAATAAAATAGTATAACAATAAATATATTACTTAAGTATAGTATAGTAAGAATAATAATAAATATAATTATAGATAATAATATATAAAATAGGGTACTACTAAAAATATATATATGTAAAATAATAGTAATGGAAAAAATGAAATATTAATAATAATAATATTAGGTTTAATAATAATAATAGCAGAAAGAATATGACTATAATAATAATAATATACATAAAAAGGTAATAAAATATTTAAAAAAACAGCAATAGTAATAGTAAAGGAAATAAAATAGTAATTATATGGGAAAAATAATAATAGATGTACTACATATATAATAAAATAGAAAAAACGATTTTAATAATAATAATAGTAATATATGCAAAATAGGGTACTGATAATAATAAATATAATACTAAGAATAAATATGATTATAGTAATAAAAAAACAGTAATAATAATGGTAAAAAAAATGAACAAGAATAATAGTAACAATACTTATAATAATAATATTAAAATTAATAAAAGGGTAAAAAAGGATAAAATTGAAATGCGCGCTACCTAATAGGGGGACCGAAAACGCAATTATTCCAAGCCCTAAATATCGTGCTCGAATGCGGACCAAATCGAAGCGGTGCACAAACTTCAGGGCAAATTTAAAAAAATATAAAAAAAGTCAAGGGGATGCAATTAAAACAGGGCGCAAAAGAGAGGGGCCAATCTGCGCAATTTACCCATTTAGGGTAAAATTGCACAAATCCACCAATGGAGCAGTGATTGCGCGTGGCCCCATGCTTTAAAAAAGCTTGAAAAAAGTTTCCTTCATTTTTTAGCCTTCCGTTTCAAAACAGAAGAGCAGAAACCCCCTTCCTCGCCATGACTAAGGGAATCCAAAACCTGTGGTGGGGGGGGGGTTTTTAGCCTTCCGTTTCAAAATGCAAGAGCGAAAACCCCTTCCCTTATTTTTTTTAGGGTTTGGATTCCCTTAGTCCGGCGGCGAGCTTCCCCCCACATGCGCATCGGTTGCGACGGCCAGAGGAAACCCGGTAAGACCCTCACGACTTCTCCCTTTTTTGTTTTTCCTTTAAAAACTTTGTTTGTTTTCTTCCTTAAAGTACAATGAAATCAATCTGAAAAAATGGAAGGGTTTTTGTACCCTCCTTTTCTGTTTCGCATGCAATAACAGAGCAAAAAGGGAAAAGCCAAAATGTAACTCGAAAATTGAAAGACCAAAACACCAAAATCACCTCGTTTTCTCACTGACTTTCGAGTTCGATCTATGCATAAAATCTCAGTTTCTGCTTACTTGTGCTTTGTGTATGTGGAAATTGTGTATACTGCTTTTTCTATTCCCCAAAAAAACCGTCCCCTGTTACATGTTTTCATTTGGCTTTTATAGCCTATATTTTACAACTAATCTCTTCTATTTTGTAGGGACATGGTGGATCACGTCTTTGACGTGGAGTCGTGGCGGCGCACGTTGCGGGCGTGGAGGATTTGGATGGCCGATTTCGCTGGCGTGGGGCGTGTGGCGCATTAAGCTTTAGGGTTTTTCCGTTTTCTGTTTTATTTCTTTGGGCCATTGGGCCTCGTTTAAGGTTTGGGCTCTATTAAAAACAATGGGCCATGGACTGTTTAATTTGGATTTTTGTTTACTGGTTAATTTATGGTATTGGGCCCGGGCAAGAAATTGGGTTCTACGCTTAATATCAATTGAAAGGAAGTCGTCCAATTTACATGGTTTAACAAGTGATGCCTAGAATGACATAGCCACGCTGCACCGACGTAATACATGAGAGGGGTCCTCGACCATATTGTCACAAAATTGACAGTTGGGATTCAACACAATATGTCTGCAAACTCCTTCCACATTTGTCAAAATCTTACCACTACCAGCAGCCAGAGAAAGACTTCAATGCTTTTAAAGACCACGCGACTTCCAAATCCAGTGCTATGTTTTATCAACATCTTCCTCGACAACGTTAGAATATCATATGCCGAGCTGACCGAGAACCTGGGTTTATTATCTCATATCCACACTGGAGAATCGACAACATCCTGCGCTCGAAGCCAAACCCATTACTAATCTTTATCTGAACCTGCAACGATACGTTCTTGGAAAAATAAACTCGAGTTTTCTGGTTGCTAACCTGATGCGCTAAGCATTGACATAATTCGACCAAAAGCTTCTTAATAACAACCGTTTGCTCCCTTAAAGCCCCAGCAAATAAAACCAAGTCATCAGCAAAGAATAAATGGGATATGTTTGGACCATTCCTTACTAAATTGGATTCCAACTGCCTCCTACGTTAACTTCCATCATAATAGCCTGAGCCAATCTCTCCATGCATAAGATGAACAGATAGGGAGAGGACTTCCCTGTCGAATTCCCCTCGACAGATGAGAAGTTTCAATCATGGACTCGTTCCGTAGAATATGTGTCGACTCTGAACTCACATAATGACATGGTATCTTTCTGCAAATCCTTAATAAACTTCCACTTCTATCTATCATAAGCCTTCTATAAGTCACCTTTCATTGTCAGTCACTCTTTGTAACTTTTTTTTTGCGTAGAATGAATAGTTTCTGCAGCAATGATAATGGTATCCATAATACTCTTTCCTGGACAAAGTTTGATTGATTAGACAGAACCCAACTCAATAAGAACATGAATCAATTCATCAAAGTTTTCAACTTTTCTATTAGTGAAAACAATAAAAACATTTTTTTAATTTTCTATTTTTTCTCATATTTTTATTTTTAAAAAAATATTTTTAAAAATTCAAATCAAATTCTTTATTGATTTTCTGTTTCATTAAAGTATAGGAATTAAATTTTAAAAGAATACAGGATGTTTGGCACATTTAAACTAAAAAAAAAAAAAAAGAAGAGAAAAATGGAGAGAAAAACGACTGATTTTTATCAAAGCGTTAAATGAGGAAAAGGTATATTGCCGTTGGAGTTTTTACAGCTATTTTCATTTCTTGTTTCCTCTTTCTTCTCCGATCTCTAACAATAATTTCAGTTGTCTTCCTTCCTCAATTCATTTTATGTTTCGATTCGAAGTCTAATTCTTCGTTTCGTTTTAATCTCTTATAGGTTTGAATAGCGACGTTTTGTTTAAATCCATTTTTTTTCAATATTTTAGATTTCAATTTAGTTCTTATATAAATATTTGCAGAGGAAATTGATAAAAAGGAGGAAGATGGGCCTGAAGCAAACTATAAGAAGCCTGGATGCGTTTCCTCGTACAGAGGAACATTTGTTGCAGAAGACGCAATCGGGAGCACTTGGTGAGTTATCCTTTCTTTTTATTTATTTATTTATTTCAATTTAATCCAAAAATAATGCTTCTTATTCATTAAAAGCATTGCTAATTTCATCTCTCTCTCTTTTTTGGGGGTAAAATTCTGTATTATAGTCTCGATTGTTGGTTTAGTGATAATGGCCACGCTGTTTATTCACGAGCTTACGTATTACCTAACAACATACACCGTTCACGAGGTTTGCATTTTTTTTCTAATTTTCATCAGTTTTGCTACCTGTTTTTGTAGATTAATTGTTGGGATGGAATGATGGCATTGTTATTTTGTTGAATTTCTTAATATTTTTGTAGAAGCAACAACTCACATTAACATGTTTAGAATTAGACCTTCTGGGTCCTAATCTTCTGTTTCTTGCCGAAGTGTGTCATAGAGGCTTAATGTTCCAAGGACAAAATTGAAACTTGTCTTATGGTGAAATGTGCTCATATACTAGCTTGGAAGAATGATAGGCAAAAATCTGGGGGATGTAAATTATGTGGCCACAGATTACGTATTGTTCTTGTGTAGTTGTAGCTCTAGTGATGTGATGGTTTTTTTATATTTGGGTTGTGCGTGCATTATGTTTATTGATAGAGTTATGTTTATTTTCTCTCTGGCAATCTCTGTTTTATCTTGGTCTGCTTAGTGGCATCCAAGTCGTTTGCTAGTTTGTTGGATAATCTTTTGTGTAGGAAGTCTTCTTCAAGATAATGAATTCTTTGATCTTGTGCTTTTTTTTTTCATTTAATTCTTTTTTAAATGCTTTTATTGCTGTCTTCTGATATCTTTGCAAATCAAATCTATATCTTTCCCTAAACTACTTAAACTTACTGATCTGTCTAATATTAGTCACGCTAAAGTCTGTTTACAATATTTCCGCATCTTTTGGATACAGTTATTATCTGATAACTGTTTTAACTGAACCGCCACTTTTTTGAAATATAAACCTTGAACCCTTCTGCTGTTCTACAGCTTTCATTATCAGAATCCCATTATTTCCAAGCCTGACTCACCTCAAGTGCCATGAAGGCAGCTTTCTATAAACTCTTCTGTATTAATAAGAGCACCCAAGCACCTTAAGTTCTTAAACAAGTTGATTTCCTCTCCTACCTTTCTGAGTTAACTCTGTGAGTGAATTCTGTTGCCAATGATGTGACGCCATTCGTAGTTTTAGACTGTTGGTTGAGATGATCTAACTGAACAAGTATTAAGCAGATGTCTGTGGACTTGAAACGTGGAGAAACGCTTCCAATTCACATTAACATGACATTTCCTTCATTGCCTTGTGATGGTTTGTACACGCCTTTTGTGAAAATCTTCCTTTTAATTGTAGATTCTGTTTTTATCTCATATTTGGAATATTGACTGTTGGTTGTTGCTCTATCATATTAATCTTGTAGTTGCAAGTGTAGATGCCATTGACTTGTCAGGAAAGCACGAAGTGGATCTTGATACTAACATATGGAAAGTAAGACAATTGCTTCTTTTGAGCATTCTTTATTAGCTTCATGATAGTTGTGTACTACTGAATGCAATATTCTTCTTAAAAGAACCCCCCTCTTCCCCCTTTAGAGATGAGTGTTGGATTTGTGGTTAGATTTCCTTGTTTGATATTTGGCTATCTGTGTTAAACTTCCTGCAGCTTCGCCTGAACAGTCATGGTCATATCATTGGCACTGAATATTTGTCTGACCTTGTGGAAAAGCAGCATACCACTCGCAATCATGGTATTGTCCTTTGTGTTATCCACCTCATGGTTTTAATTTAGCTTATTCTTTTGAGAGCTGCATCCTTGTTCAAAATACCTGGTTATGTTATTTGGAGTTGTTGTTTTTGTCAAGTAAACACCAATATTTGCTCCTTGTTGTTGGTAATCAATACTCTGCCTTTTTCTCTTTTCCTTTTATTTGGGGTTGAATTGAGCTGATTGGGTTGGGGGGGGGGGGAATAAGTGGGGAGATAAAACACAACCAAAGGATCGATTCTTATAAACTCACCTTTGTTTCGAAAAATGGAAACAGTCAGGTTTCTTTTTCAAGATGCTTTAATGCAAAAAGAGCTACCTTAGTAGTTGGGCTTTCACCTCCAAACTAATGTACTGGGAACTCTCCTCTTGAATTCTTTCTCTTCATTAACAAGATGTAAAAGGCTTTTGTTCACCAAGTCTCTGTCAAGGGTTGCCATCTACTATTATCAGACATCTTTTAAAGTATCTGTTATAGGAATGAGTCATGTACTTAGGCTGTCAACTATAGCTGGGTGAGTGTTTGTTTTTGATAGACATTTACAGAGGGTCCTTTCTTATAGGTAAATTGGGTTGGGTTCCATCTAGAGGTCACTTGGCTTATTAATTAACTGAATTTGAGTGATGCAAAAGATCAAACTTTTCCTCCGTTGCTGTTTTCATCCTCACCCACATGTTCTTATTGCTGTTTTTGAGAAGGTCTTCTGGTCAAAGGTGGAAAATTTGATTTTATATGCTATATGTATGGATGGCATGGGATGCTAAAGCGATCATGCTTGGCTCCTTCAACAAAAGATGTGAGTCACTTTGAAAATGAAGAATAGGCATGTTCTGTGATTTATTAAGGCAAATATTTGTGACTTGTGCTTAAGCCTCTTTTCAAGCTTTAGATTTTTTATTGTTTCTCTTTTTCGGAATTACCTGATTGCTCAGCAGCTTTTGTTTAGGATACGTATTGGGTTTCCTTGCTTTCTTTTAGGCTACATTAAAGTTTAAATTTATGGATATAGAATTGTCATTACTTTGTTTTGTTTATTTTCAGTTAATGTTTTATATGTATAAAGAAAAATAGAGATAGTACTCATGTTATGTTTCTCCAAGGCATAAGTCAGTAATTCAAATAATAAATTTCTTGGAATGAATGTAACCAGATGATCAGGAGCATCATGATGGTTCTGCTAAGAAGCCTCACAAATTCAGTTTTGATAAAGATGCAGAAAATATGATCAATAAGGTGAAGAAAGCGTTAGAAAATGGAGAAGGATGCAGGGTATTTATCCCTTGGAGTTTTCTTAATTAAATTTATCAGCTCTTTAATTAATCGATTAGTGTTTAACTTTTTATTTTTGGGGCCATCAGAGTGTCAAACAAAACCATATAAAGGAAAACTAATCAATGAATGTAACTTTTGCTACAGGTTTATGGGGTATTAGATGTCCAGAGGGTGGCAGGAAACTTTCACATTTCAGTTCATGCGTTAAACATTTATGTTGCTCAAATGGTTAGTAACTTTTTCTCGCAGCATTCTAACTTCGTCTCACATCCTAACTCCTAAGTTATGCAAGACTGGTTGTTTTACATGTTCGGTCTTGATTGATCTTTTTTGAACTATTATAAGACTAATACTCTATTTTTCTCTTTTAACGAAGAAAATATATGAATATCTTTTATCACATAAGACTGTAAATTACTGTATTCCCACTGATAAAAAACCATCAAAACTCAAATTATGAAGAGGTGAAATAAAATCACTATCATTACTTTCATTTGATTGGTTTTCTTTTTCTTTTTCTTTTGTAGTCTAAGGTTCTCTTATTTTTTATGCAGTTAAGATTTATTTGACATATGACCAGCTCTTTTAAAACGTAGTTGGTAAATTATGTGGTGCCAATTATTAATTGTGAAAAAGATTAAGCTTTGTAAGTCAGAATCATAGATCAACTTATTGCAGTTTAAGGGGGGATTGAAGGTCAGAAGGAAACAAATTCAGGTCAAAATAAATATTAGTTATATTACACTTACTTGGTAGATTTAAAACTTTTTCCATGTGAAACGTTGTCCACTTTAGCCCTATGGAGATGTAGATATCAATGCCCTAAACCTGTTGAAAGCCTGACCTTGTTGGGCATTGTGTATTTGATATGTTAATGGTCATATTTCAATTCTGAATTTATTATGCGAATTTCCGGACTCTTGGATGTGGTTCGGAATTTATTTCTCCTCAGGCTAAAATATGATGTGTTGACTTTTTAAATCTATTGTATTCAGTGTTATTAAGCTGATAGAAGTACTTTTGGTCTTCGGAAGATCTTTTTTCCATAAATTTATAGGGAACTATCCCTAGAGTTGGTGCATTATCCATCTGATCTCCAGCTATGCTCATGTGTTGGGCTCTGCTTAGGTTTAGGTCGAATATTTTCCATTAATTCAGAGAAAAAGGGCATTGAATGACTTTAATGAGAGGTGAGAGAAAGTTCTTGGCCTCGAAGATAATTTTCTTCTAAGGTTTGAAATTTTAATTAGAGTAAGGAATTTAAACTTCTTTATATAGTTTGAAAGAATGTACTAGGCTTGCATACTATGTTTTCTCTCTTAGTTTCTTGGCACTAGAATCATGAGGATTCTAGAACACTATCATATTTTGTTCCTTTTCTGCATTGCTTTTTCTTTTGTCATCAGCAAATTAAGTAGAAATCCTCTTTTCTTTGCTGACAGATCTTTGGAGGAGCAACACATGTCAATGTGAGTCATATGATTCATGATTTATCATTTGGGCCAAAATATCCAGGACTTCACAACCCACTTGATGATACAGTGCGGATTTTGCATGACACAAGTGGAACATTCAAGTATTATATAAAGGTTTGAATTTTGATTATTCTCTTGATTGACCAAATATTTATGGCAACCTCAGCCTTTTCAAGTAACTTGCATATGGGCTATGGCAAATATCTCATAGAACTATGCACTGCAAAAATTCTATAAATAGTGTACAAATTGATGATCCATGTTTTCTGTATTAAATTGATCTTTTGCTTTTTGCGACGTTCTTGGGGATCTAGTTAGCGGCCCAATCTGCATTGTAGCTATTCCTGAGTATCTATACTTATTATAAAACCCTGATTTAGTTTGTGTCATAGGGTTAACCCATTTCTTTTAAATGATAACTAATATTATTATGAATGTGCTTTTATCTTTTCATACTTTTATATAATCTTTAAATAGAAAAATTAAAACCACATATCCAATGATTGAACACAAGTTTAATAAGATTTATATACAAGTTCTTTACCACTCCACCTATAACTATTGTTGAATAAATTTTAAAAGAAAATATTTTTTTACATAAAATGTTTTCTTTCACCCACATCATGGGTGTGACATAATCTAGTGTTTGTAAATAGAGTTAAAACCTTCTTAGTATTCTCCCTCACTCTTCCATTTAGTGCTTTAGCCAAAATAGCTAGCATGTAACTGTCTGAGTTGTGTATCATTTTTTATTGTGTCATTGTATGATTGGTTGGGAAGAGAGCCAACATAAAGCTTTTAAGGAGACTCTACTTAAACATAGGTTGGTTCACTTTATCTAAAGCAGTTGGAGTATCTATTATATTGGTGATTGTTTTTATCCTTCACACAAGGATACCGCACTTCATGTTCTCATACCTATCTTCACTCTTCTTTTGCGGCATTCTGTAAACATTGCCAGGTCTTCCTCTGGTACATGCCACTTCTCTACCTCTAGGCTCCACGCTTCCAACCCTTATAAAGCTATAGTTTCAATAGTATATTCTTCCAGTTGCTTTCCTTCCCTATAGATATGGCGTTAGCTTTAGAATAGCTCCCAGATCCATAAAATAATAACAAGCTGTTAAGTTTTGTCATCTCTATTCATCCAAATGTTCTCTTACGGTGCTTGCAGATAGTTCCTACTGAGTACAGATATATCTCGAAGGAAGTTTTGCCAACAAATCAATTCTCTGTCTCGGAATATTTTTCACCGATGAATGAGTTTGATAGGACATGGCCAGGTTGGTTGGAAGTGTGATTTTGTAAACATCAGAACTATCTACTTTTGGTTGCTGATTACTAACTGCTTCACCCTTTTTTTTCCAGCTGTTTACTTTTTGTATGATCTGTCACCAATCACTGTAACAATAAAAGAAAAGCGCCGGAGCTTTCTCCATTTTATCACTCGACTCTCTGCAGTTCTGGGTGGTACATTTGCATTAACAGGTTTGCTACCTCTGGTCATTCTGTAAATCATCCAAAGTTACTGATAAGCTGCTTAAACTTTACAAATTAGGCGCAATTGCAGAATCTAGGTGCTAAATGTGAATTTTAGCATGGTTTTTAGCAGTTACCTTAGTTCTTTATACAAGTTAAAAATTATGGTTTTGGTTGTGATTTAGACCTTTGGGTACCGTTCACTTCAGGTTAAGACCTTATCATAAATCTTATGATTTCTCCACATTTTTGGGTTCATTTATTTGAATGCTTTAGAATTTCATGCGGAAACAATGCTCTGGTTCACACATTTACCGGTTAGAAAACTTATACCACTTGTGTATGCTTATATCCTCGTTCTTATTTCGGCTAACAAAGGATGGTTTTGGATCAGGAATGCTAGATCGTTGGATGTATAGACTTATCAAAGCACTGACTACACCAAGTGATAGGGGTGCATATCGGTAGATTGGAATATGGAGTGCAAGAGAACAACATAAACTCACATGTGCACCTCCTCAGAGGAATCCCCAATTTTGTGGAAACACTGCCTTCGGAACATAGCCTGACCTTAGTATGCAAAGAGTTGAGGATGGAAGAATATATAAATACACACACACACACATACATATATTTCTTTTTTACTTCATAATTTATTCCATGCAGCCTTGTTTGTTGTTTTCCCTTGCACTCAAGATTTAGATGCCTAGGTGGTTTTCTCATTTTGTAATGCTATTTTTATTCAAGCAATGGGCAACTTGGGGCTTGCTATTTTTGTAATGCTATTTATAACTGATCCATGGGGGTTGGTTTTTGGACATAGAATTTCGATTGTTAAAGATACTCTTGAAGTACTCTATGTCTTGCATATATTCAGACATGAGTAGGAGGAAATCATATGCCAAGAGACAAGATCTGCAGCTCTCATGACTTTTCGAGTTTATAAAGAAAAAGATTTGGGAGTGCTTTTTCATGCTTGATCGTATGCACAAAATGTCTATTGATCTCATAAACTCCACGGCAAGAGAAAGCAAGCAATTCAAACTAATTCTTATAATTACATCCATATTTTACTCTCTTTTATTTTTTGTGTGAAGTTCCATTGCAACTATTAGTTATCCTTTGTGTGTGTGTAAGTGAAGTTAGCTATTAGCTATCGTACGGTGTTAACACAATTTGTATTTTCTATTTATTTTTAGGCATATTCAATTTATTTAAAAAAAGTTGCTTCTTAATAAGTTTTTATATTTTAAAACTTTTATTATTTTCACCCATTAAAAAAATACTTTTTATAAAAGGAGCTTAACACATAGACATGGTATAAATTCCAGCCAAAATCACCACAAATAGTTGCACAAATGCTACCATCTTTAAGAATACCCCAGTAGGGGAGAAATATAGATTGACATTCACTACAAGTTTTAGAAACATCTTAATCAATTGTTAATAATGCATGTTAGTCTATTATCGTCGTATTTTGATTAATTAATTGGACATACTTAAAAGGTCCAATAGATCCCAATGCATTAGTAATATCCCAAAACTAGCACTTAAATTATCTATCTTCTTTCTCATCTCTCACATCTCAATCTTATATTTGCTAAATTTTGACAAAAATCCTCCAATAATGATTTCTAACCAACCTAGCTACGCACACTACATTAGTAATTTTAGCATTTACAATCGAAAAGACAAAAACTAACAACCTGGTATAGATAATTATAAAGCAAATACGATTTTTAGAGTAAATAGAACATATTTTTATATATATATGGAGGATTTTAGTCAGTAACTTCTTATAAATTTTTAGTGAAAATAGAACATATTTTAAGTAAAAAATGAAGGCAAAAATAATATAGGAAGAGATGGTGAGTTGGATAGAGGGGCATAAAGGGTACTAATTGAAAATCTTTGTATGGATAATTCTAGGGGTGTTCAGTTGGTTAACCGACTCGAAATAATATTAACCGAATTAACCGAACCGAAATTTTTTCGGTTAATTCGGTCGGTTAACCGAATTAACCGAAAATTATATGTTTTTTATTTTTGGTTTAAAATTAACTGAATTACCCGAATTACCCGAATTAACCGAATTATCCGAATTACCCAAAATGAATCACTATATAATTAAAAAGATTACATAATTTTAGTTTTAGTTTTAGAATTTTATTTTTATTTATTAAATTATTTGTAATTTTTATGATTGGGTTGGTTGGATATTTAGGTTTAGGGATTGAGTTTAGGTGAATATTGAGCCTATTTATATATTATAATTTTATTTATTAATTTTTCAGTTAAACCGAAAAAAATTTGATTAACCGACCGGTTTCGAACCGAATTAACCGTTAACCGAAAAATTACAAAATAATTAACTGACCCCTGACCGAAAAAATTCAGTTAATCGACCGATTAACCGAATTTGGTCGATTAACCGAATTTTTTCGATTTTACCCAAATTTTACACACGCCTGGATAATTCTCCCTTTTATTAACTCCCGAAATAAATTTGAAGAAATTATAAAGTTGAAACAAATTAATACAAGTTGCACATCTTGTAATTTGGTTTATTTATTTATATTAAAATAGAGATGGATATATCCCAAATTTCATGTTTCCCTCAAAATATCTAACCATTTTTTATGTAGTGATTTGAACGTTTGTACTTCTATCTTTGTTCCACCTCTTTAGTCGACGAGCAGTAATGGAGGCATCCCATTCTTCTTCTTCTTCTATATGTGGCTCCGGGCTTCACCAAAACTTCTTCAGACGCTCGCCACTGGTTTCCGCCATGCCCCTGAATTCCCGACTTTCATTTCCCAAAACTCTTGTGGCAAACCCTCTTCCACCAAAGCTTTATTTCTCTACTAAACATGCAATTCTTAGAGTTGGACAATCCCCAAGGTCCTTTTTTTTTTCCTTCTCATTTTAATCACTACCCTTTTCTTTTCTTTTTCTTTTTCTTTTTTTACTTTACTTGCGATTCCATTTGTTGTAGTGCCTTGTTTTTCATTTGGGTTGAACTCTTCTGTGGGGGTATTTTTTTAACAGGTTGCTCAAAATAGATGGTAATAATCCTTTAGTTGGAGTGATCTCAATGGGAATGTTGGCTCCAAGAAAGTTTTTTAAGAAGAGGAAGAAAGTGGAACATTTCAAAGATGCAGCTGATGAAGCTAAACAGAAGAGCTGGAGGAGACTAATGCAGGAAATTGAGGACACGGGTTCTGCTTCTACAGTACTTAGACGCCAACGGACTAATGACCAATCTCTTTCTAAAGACTTGGTTTTAGGCACTTTGGTTAGATTTAAGCAGATGAAAAAATGGCACTATGTTAGTGAGGTATCTTTCATTAGTTATGTGTATGCATGTATGGATGTTATGAGCCTTATCTGCTTTAGCTTTAACATTAGCTAATTATCATGTTCCTTTTTCCACTAAATAGGCTCTAGGTTTTGGGGTAGTTTTGGTTATCTACTTAACATATGCTTCTCACCTGATATGGCTCAAATGGAAAACAAAGGAAAAACCATTGAATTTTGTTTTACCAGCCCTCATGGATATTTTGTTGATAGCTAGTAAATTTTAAGTAGTCCCGGTGTGATAGTGTTGTCATTTTAGTACAAAAATGCACACATTTTATCTGATGAAGAGGTGAACATGTAAAAACTATAGCCAAATTTAAGACATAAATAAATGCATTCATGAATAGATTTGGTTCAACAATGTGGCATTTGTTAACTAGATCTAGAACTGTTATGGTCATTTGTACTTTTAGAAATTTTTCCCAAGTTGCACTTGGTCCAAATTAAATTTTTTATTGCTGTTCTTCTGATCAAAGTAGAAACAAACACACAGGGATGAGGGGGGAAAAGAACAAGGATAATATACTCGAAACTTGCTATCATACAAAAAGGCAAGCACAAACTTTTGAAAACTAACTGAACCTTGGGATTCTTGCAGACTGTTTTATGTTCTTAGTTTGTAACAAAGAGAAAAGAATATTTTTTAAAAAGGTTTTTGTTTAAAAGTAGACTAGATCTTTTGAATTGTAACTTGTGTAAATATGGGAATTCTGTGTGATTTTTATGTTATAATTGCTCATTACATGATATGCTAACCATTTTGATCCTATAGATTCTTGAGTGGCTTCGAGGTCAGAGCTGGTGGGACTTCAGTGAAATGGACTTCCTGATGCTTATAACAGCATATGGAAAGCAAGGGGACTTTAACAAGGCTGAGAAAATTTTGAGCTTTATGAATAAAAAGTGTTATGTACCAAGTGTTGTATCACATACTGCTGTTATGGAGGCTTATGGGAAAGGAGGTCGATACAACAATGCTGAAGCCATTTTTAGAAGGATGCAGTCTTCAGGCCCTGAACCTTCTGCTGTGACATATCAAATAATTCTTAAAATACTAGTTGAGGTAGTCTGATTCCTCAAAACCTTGTTCTATCTTCTATAAAATTTTCTTTCTTAACAACATTAACATAGAGATCATTAAATGATCATCCACATGATGCTATTGGTAGAGAGACTTTTTGATTTCTGGTAGAAGTCGGCTTTGTCCTTGTTTTCATTAAATTATAAAATTTTCTTGGCTTTTATCTGAGTATTGATCTTTCAATATCTTATTAGGGGAACAAATTTAAGGAAGCCGAAGAAGTTTTTGAGACACTTTTGGATAAGGAAAAATCTCCTTTGAAGCCCGACCAAAAAATGTTTCACATGATGATTTATATGTATAAGAAGGCTGGGAGTTATGAGAAGGCCCGTAAACTATTTGCGCTGATGGCTGAACGAGGAGTTAAGCAATCCACAGTCACTTACAATAGTCTTATGTCATTTGAAACTAATTACAAGGAAGTGTCAAAGATATATGATCAGGTACAATTTTAGGCCTTGTCTGACCTATACTTTTCATGTTTATGCATTATAGCAGGTGGTTGTGGTTAATACTGTTTTGGAAAGAAATCTTTTATAGGAACACATAAGTTGCACTGATTCTAATATAAAAAATTAACTCTAGTTTTATTTTCCATATCATTCTGCTTTGTTCACCATATCCTTGAGTGCATGGAAGAGTTTTTCAGTGTGGTCTCAATTGACGGTAGTATATAGATCTTGTTTTGATCATCTTGACTGATAGTTGTGTTTAATCATCAGTCCCATGCTAACATTTCCTTGCACAAAAGTGGTTTTATCCCACATCTGTTAAGTATTGGATTTCATGTGGTCTTATGTTAAGTTGGCCCCTTCATTTATTGCTTAGCGTGGTATCAAAATCCAGGTTCTGTTATGATGGTCTTCATGTCTAACCTCAAGTGTAGTTGATGATCACTAATGAGGTTGTCCATGTGTTAAGTCCTATGAACGGCAATTGAAGGGAGTCTTAAGTGGTGTTATCCCACATCTATTAAGTATTGGATTTCCTATGGTCTTATGTTAAAGTTGGACCCTCCATTTATTGCCAATTGGTTTAGGTGTTGGATGCTTAACATTGTACTTTAACTAAATTTGTAGTCTAAATGTAGAAACTAAAAACTGAGTTGCACATAAACAAATGAAGGCCATTACAAATGTTTAGAATTTTTGCAATAAAACATTATTTAAAGCAGAGTCTATGTTGGAATCATTTGTCATTTCTCTCTATTCAGTCTAAAGTCCCTAACCAAGACCTCCTGGTATGTTTTCTGTTAAAAGGATTGTCTGATTTTCTTTGGTGGTTCTATTTATTTGAGGTAGGAAAACTCCTATGTGCATCTGATCTTATTAGGTTTATGTTAGGTTACTAAATTCTGAGGTTGTTATAACCTACAATTTCCTTTAGTTGGTAAAGTTCTTGTCATCATACTTTTGTCTTGGAAAAAGATAGATTCACTTGGAGCTTACATGAATTCTTTCCAATGGATTATCCTGAAAAGAGTACACATTTTAGGGTTTGAATTATGGAATAAGGTGTCTAGGGTGGCTGTCAAGGTTGAATATTTTTGAGAAAGCATTGGAAGATGTAATATTTATCGGAGCAAATATATTGGGGTTTGAGTGTGTAGCTTGCTAGGGGTAGAAACGGATGTTAGTTTGTTACATTAACTTTAAGAGGTATTAGTGGAATAATTAGACCTGGTTGTGCAATTAGTAATTACACTAGTTATTCAAATTAAAAATCATTTCAATTAGTTATTGATTTTTTTAATGTTCAATATACTGCAAATTAATACCTGAAAGATTAGTTGTTTATTCCCTCTAGTGAAGTAGGTAAATTTTGCTTCGTTCTCTCTTAAAATGCTGTCAACAGCTAATCTTATCATTTCGTACATCGTATAACTTGTGTTTACATGCAACAGAAAATATCTGTTTTTAGAAGTGGCACGTGTTCCTTTATTTTTTTTTGTTGAATTTGCATTCATATATTTGTGTGTTGATGTATAAAAAATTCATAGCCCTTTCTAAGTGCCTGTGTAGGCAATCACATTTCTATACTACATATGAAAGATAAGACATGTTTGGTTTGCCTCACATCTATTTCGGATGCATTCTGTAAAAGTCCCATACATCTTTATGTGAAAAAAAACAACTTATTCTTCAGTATGCATTCACAAGAAGCATGTGTGCTAACAGACACCAAACTGTTTCATACAGTCAAACCAGTGTTTGATTTTTTAGCTTCTTGCTGTCTTTCTCTGAATATTTTGATGATAATAATTATGTAACAGTTTGTAGTAACTTTATTTTAGATGCAAAGGGCTGGTCTTCACCCTGACGTGGTGAGTTATGCCTTGCTCATTAATGCTTATGGCAAAGCCAGGAGGGAAGAGGAAGCATTGGCTGTTTTTGAGGAAATGTTGGATGCTGGAATCAGGTGTGTAAGTTCAACTTGTATATTCAATTTGAAGCCACAGTGGTTAGAAATTAATGCAGTTAGTTAAGCTTTCTTGCCCTCTCCATTGTAGAGTTAATGTTTCTCATCAGCTATGGTCACCTGAAAAATAGAACGGAAAGTAAATTCAGCAAAGATGCAGATTAATTTTCTTTTTTGACATCTGATATCTAAAATTATGTCATGTCCAAACATTTTGGCCGATTAATAGATGAACATGACTTATTTGGTTGTTAACCAACCATGGGAGGATTTAAGGTCTAAATTCAACTCCCCCCTACATTTTAGCCATGTCCACTTGCACCAAAATACATTTTGACCCCTTAAAACAGTTCACACAAAGTAGTTGCTTTCATCCGGTTATTAAGTGTTCCGGGTAGTTCATTGGGCTGTTAGATTCTACCTGGATGGTTGAATTAGTATTAGATGTGACACAAACCAAACGTCTTATTTTGTGACTTAAATCTAGGCCAACATTTTACCAATGGCCTAGGTGATCATCTATTCTTGCTTATCCCAGCTTTACCCCTGATAGGATAGTTTTGTCGTCAATCTTTATAGTTTATATGGCTCGGACTTCATGCTAGCTTCATATATTTGATGGATTCAGTGGACATCCTCCTGAATATGGGTAGGCAAGTGAACGGGATAAAGCCGATGTAGGTGGTGCATAATGCTGACTTGAGTACGCAACTAACATGTAATGGAAAATCATGAATCTTATTTTGTGGTTTAATTTAGATATATCAGTTTTCTGGGTTTTCCTTCATTAATTGACTGTGGAGTTTGTGGCTAGCTATTTGGAAGCTGTATATTCATTCTGCCAAAGTTGATGCTAATTATTATAGCGGATATCTTAGTGCTATCCTATTGTCTCCTTTTCAGGCCTACCCATAAGTCTTATAATATTTTGCTTGATGCATTTGCAATTTCGGGAATGGTGGAGCAAGCTCGGACTGTTTTCAAAAGCATGAGACGAGACAGGTAAAGTGTTATAATTTGAAAATCAAGCAACTACTATGACTTTTCCTAATGAATGGTCTCTGGTTATTGTGTCTAAGTATCTTATTTCAGTTCATTCCGTTGAAGCTCTATTTGTTTCATGCAAAAAGGAAAGAAAGTTACTTTAGACCCTAGCTTTAGGAATGAGATTTTAGATTATCTTTCTAATTGACATAGTTTACTAGGATTACTGAGTTTAAGATGGTTTACTCGTGGCTTTTGTCCTTTCAAAGCAGTAACATTTACGATTGATTTAGTGCTAAAACATCGACATTAACTTTTTCTTTGCAGATATACCCCTGACATTTGTTCTTATACAACTATGCTATCAGCTTATGTCAATGCATCTGATATGGAGGGTGCTGAAAAATTCTTCACAAGACTGAAACGAGATGGACTTAAACCCAATATTGTCACATACGGGACGCTGATGAAAGGATATGCTAAGGTAAATAATCTCGAGAAGATGATGGAGACATATGAAGAAATGCGATTAAGCGGTATCAAAGCGAATCAAACCATCTTCACAACTCTCATGGATGCATACGGAAAGAATAGGGATTTTGGTAGTGCTGTTGTTTGGTACAAAGAAATGGGATCATATGGTGTTCCACCCGATCAGAAAGCGAAAAACATCCTTTTGTCTTTGGCAACAACTGCAGATGAACAAAAGGAGGCAAAACAACTTGTATGGTGCATGGAGACTAAGGTGAATGGATTTTCGAGGCTTCTTGATGAAGAAGATTTCAATGATGATATCGAGGAGGCCATATTGTATGAAAAAACGGGTCGATTATAGTTTCTTAAGCAGTGATTGTTATCAAGAAAAGCAAGCAATTTATACATACTGGGATACTCTTTGATATGTAAAGCCTGGAATTTTGTCTACTGGTAGTATACTCAGCCATGAAAATATATATCACAGTTAATGTAGAATTTTTTGGCCGAATATCAGAGTTGTCATACGTAGCAAGTTATAATTATATGATTGTATCTCTATTGTTCTTGACTTCAATTTCATCAGGGTTTTCGTTTTCCAATTCCAGCTGGAATTATTTATATTTGGCAGATGCTTCAATCTCCTGCCCTTCAAGATAAAAGAAAAAAATTGGAGCCTAAAATTGGTTTTCAATTCAGGTTTTGATCACTTTTAATCAAAGATCCAGTAGGAAAAGTGGAAAATCGGCTCAAATCGAAGTGATTGGACGGTTTATAGAATGTTAATTCAAATATTTGATTATCTGAAACCGAATTAAAATTTATTTTTATTTAGTTTATAATTACGCTGCTAAATAATATTCTAAAGTTTTAAAGTAAAATTAATTTTATCAAAATAAGTTCAGAAACTCAAAATAAAAAAAAAATTAATATGAAAAATCGAGAACTGAATTGAATTATGATGAACAGTTCGAAAAATTCAAAAAATCTTATCGAATTGAACTGATACCATGATTACTTTTAATCCTTCAATCTTAACCCATTGCCATGTTTACCAAAAGTTGCTCCTCGTGGCCAAAGAGAGTGTTTAACTTTTAGTAAATTCTTCATTTGATTTTTGGACTTTACCAAATTTAAAAATATATAAATAAAATTCAAAGTTTAAATGAAAAAAATGGGATCCAACAAAAATGTTAAATCTATATAACAAAAATTATTAACGAATCAAAAGTTACATAAATAAAAAACCTATTATATATGACCAAAAAAATATATGAACATAACATGAATACAAAAATCATCAGATGACAAGATGAAAAAAAAAAAGAGAAGAAAATTGCTGATAACATAACAATCCCTCCCTAATAAAGCCTTTGTTGTTTCATGTACGTGGTATTGTAATGTAAGTTGCAGATGTTTGATGTTATAATTTAGGCTGGTATTATGATACCCATGCTTCAGCTTAATATCAAGCAAGCCATGCCAATGCAATATGCAAAGGCATATATTTCTCTGGCTACCCCAAAAAATGAAGGGTAAGGTTTCAACACAATTCATAATAGTGCATAGGACAGGCTACACCAACATGCAATCGCACCAAATTTGGTTCCCAACTTTTGGTATTATATGATGCAAATTCTATTACCACAACTTCTCTAGCCATATATCTAACAATGGTTGGTGCTATTGATGGTGGTGGTGGTGTCCGCGGTGGCGGTGAATTCTTTTCCATTGTTAGATGATTGACCTTAGAGAAAGAAATAGAGTTAACAAACTCATATCTACTATCAGAAGGAAATAATCTACAATTCCATTGCCTACATTTAAAGTTATTTGCACACTCACACATGTTCACCCACATATAAGTTTGATGCGACTTTATTTAATGATCAAAAAAATTAAAATTCAATAAACTTATTTACTATAATCAAATTACCATTTTTCATAAAAAAAATTAATTACCACTAAAAATAATTAACCACTTATAAGTTTTTAAAATCTTAATTTATCCTTTTGTTTTTAATAAATGTTATTATTTTAAAAAAAATGTTTTTAACCCACAAATTGGGTGATATGAATTCTCGTTATTATTATCATTATTTAAAAAAAAATTGCTATTAATAATTCTTGTATTGTTATTATTATTATCGTTATTATTATCGTTATTAGTCCTTTTACTCTATTTTGATATTTTTAATTCTTATATTTTTCGAATTTTAAAATTTCGAGTCCTAATCAAATAATAGCGTTAAATACGTTAGTTAAGTTAAATTTTATTATTTCCAAAATCATGTGTGGCAATATTATCACGTATATAATAATATGTCAATTTACTATTTCCACATAATACTAAAAAAAACCGTCATTTTACTTAATGGATTTATTAGCTACCATTTGAATCGAAAAATATATGAACTAAACGTAATCAAATTAGAAAATGTAAACTAAATCCACAACTTACGCATAGTACGATACTAATAACATAACTTGACCTAATGAATTTATCTGTTACTGTTTAGATAAATACTAAAACTCTAAAATTCGAAAAGCACAAAAATTAAAAAGACCAAATTATAGTATAAAAATAAAATCCATAACTTATGGATAATAAAAAGACTAATAACATAATTTAACCTACTATTTTAAGATTGCCCAAGTTTAAATCCTAAGACTTGGCATTAACAAGAATTTAAACATTGCAAGTCAGTTTATCACCATACCAGTGGCTAGTTGACTGCAACAAAAAATCTTGCAATGTTTAAATTTTGAGATAAGAGGGTTTTATATGAGACTCACAAATAGCCATTGCATTTCAAACAATTGAAATTCCCATAGAAACAAATCATTGGCTTCATCTTTTGCCATTGCAGCGCATGAATCCACTGCTCCTCTATAATTTTATATTTATATAGTTTTACACCTCACATGGAATAGCAGCTGTTATACAGAGTAGCTATCAGATTCCTGAAATCAACAACGAAATCTACCGTATGCCAGTGAACTCGTACAATGCCTAATGCTACTACACCAGGAAAATACGTATATGCTTAATGCCCTTAATCACTTATAGTTTCTAGTGTCCCTTTCAGTTTATTCTTGTTGCTGTACAGTTGAATTCTGAATTATGAATGATCATCTTCTGTATGCCTCTTGAACACATTCTTTCATGAATTCATTCAACGCTAGCAACGCTGCTCCAACTGCAGGCTCCACCTGAAATGCATACAAGAAAAACAGTTAAAAGGTAGGTTGTGGTATTTGTAAAACGATGTATTTATTTAGCATTTGCGTAAAGAATGCTAATGACGATAACCACTCAGCATTAAACCAGGAGGACCTCCATCCTACCCATCCCTTGCATTAAAGAACTACCATTTGCCAGCCTGTCATCTACGATATTTAGCGACACTCTTCTAAAGACAATAGACCTATGTTACTCGGCCTCAGGTGTGAGTGTTGAATCAAGGGTGTCAGACAAAGGTACTTCAAGCAAACTGAAAAGTCGAAGCAAAATAGCATTAGACTATAGGATAGGTTGAAAGGATTAATACGAATAGAGCAATGACTCAAAGGGAGACCGATTGTCTTGGGATCAGCATATAATCGATCGGTGTAGGATGAAAAGTTATATGCAGGCAGACCAGCCTAAACCTGCCCCATCCCAAAACCATGTCAGGGCATAACAAATAAGACTGTACTTGCCATGGACAATTAGTTATCAGACAAAAGTAGTAGTCTGAAGGTGTAGGCCAGCCAATAGACCCACTCAAGCAGGAGCATTTTTCCATTCATTTATCTTATCTTCTCGTATGTTTTGATGTCATGTTCCAATCATAACTCTGATATTTATTCCTAAACATCAGTTTTCGCATTTTGCATCTCCTTTTGATTTCCACTCTGCTAAGGTTAGTAGCAAGAACATGTGATTATTTTTGTCAATGAAGTGACCAAAAAGAAAATAACAGTGGTTCAAATATAAGAATGTGGAAGGCAATTGTACCAAGCACTTGGACTATATTAAATTATTCTTACCTTAGGCCTAATAGGATGGGCCCCAGGATAGTCTTTGGAGATAAAGTCCATGACTTCTCTTCCTATGTCCCACCTCTGGTTTGCTTCAAGAACACCACCAACCATAACAAGAGGGAAGGAATTTTTTCTATCTGCAAGGGTAGATGCATAGAAATACGGAAATTCAGCAGCCATAATTTAATCAATCTGTGGCAAAGCTATCAAGGAACAGATATCCAAGTTATACATTATTGCTCAAAAAGTGAAGTCCATAATCTGCTGTTTGCAAGAACAAAGTAGCTCTAATGATCCTGATACTAGCAAGTAGTAAGCATACGAATGGACCACATATTTGTTTAAATGCTTATTCAAACAAGCAAAACAATTTATGCCATAGAAATAAAAAGAAATTAAATAAAAAGAAAAAGAATATTACTTTTTAATGTTATGACTCGGAATCACATGAAGTGAGCAAAGTAGATTAAGATTCAACAACTATATAAATGGCCCATAAAATTTAAGAAGATGCTTCGCGGTGTCAAAATGATCTTGTAAAAGATTGATACCTAAGAGTGATCATTACAAGGTTATAATCAAAAGAAAGCAGATACTAGAGCTTCAAGTTGCAGTTGAACACTTTTAAGCACAAGATGAGCATTGGATGATGGCACTTGTAAAATAAACTAATCAAATATTCTATTCAAAGACCAATCATTTTTGTCAAGGGGATAGAATAGATCCTTTATTTTGTGTTTCATAATAACTGCATGATATCTCATTGAGGCCTAAAAAGTTTAATCTAATTTGACTATGTCTGAAAGGTATAGCAAATAATCCAATGTTCTCCATATATTCAGATTTTCCGCAAGAGTAAAATATCTTTGCGCTAAATTTAAGCAATACTGCACTATCTGACACTACAAAGAATTCTTTGCTTCTAAATATAAGAATAGTCCAAAAAAAGGTCTCTATTTTGGATTTTGCTTGATATGCCAACCTGCACCGCACAGGCCAAGTCTCTGAACAACAGCTTTCACACTTAAAGCTAACTCTTGAACTGCCTCTTTCAAAATCTTATTTGCAACTTCATCACCAGCCTCTGCACAAGAGACAACAACTGGGACAAGTGCGGCAATGCGAGCCCAGGATGGATCTGCATAGGTCCACCTAAAACAATAACAGAATAACAAATGAAATTCAACATTTATTGATAACAAGACCATGAAACTTAATTATATCAATCTATCCCAGTCTTTAGTTGATGTAACAAGTTTGTGACACTAACTATTTCTCAAGTTTCAGAACTTGTGAGAAGGGAAAATAAGTTTGCCACATGATAATCTAGTGTTGAGAGAATAGAGAAAGGTCTTATACAAGAATTAAATAGGACAACTGAATCCATCATTTATGAACTTTTAAAACTAGTTCCATTTCATCCATGACCTTTTAGGTGAAATAGCACCCAATAACCTTCTATAATAATATCATCCTTCTATTATAAACCATTAGAAAGTTGACAAAAATGGCCCTATATGCAACCGTGGGAAAGAAAAAAGGGTGTAGCCCAAGCACAAGGCTCACACTATAAGTAGAGTTTGGGGAAGGTCCTGATGTTTGCAGCCTTTCCCCTGTTTGTACTGAGAGGTTGTTTTCAAGGTTTGACCCGTGACCAAGCAGATAACAAGTAAATACTAGACCATTGCCCCAAGCACAACCTTCAACCATGACTCTTTTTGCAGTTTCATTTCATCAATCATTTTCCAATTTAAAAAATATTAGGGTAAATTACACTAGTTATTAATGACTCTTTTTCAGTTCCATTTCAACAGTTTCCAGTTGCAGGTATGCAAGGTTTCAATGCAACTCACCTGACTGACTGCATTAGAAATTGTAAGGAAGTTTCCATAGGGAAAAAACACTTATGATAACATTCGTGGCAAGTAACCCAAAAAACAATGGCCAGAGAAAAGACAAATCCAGATTATTAACATGCATCCCTTTATCATAACAACTGTTCAAAAAAAAAAGAAGTTTATCATAACAAAAATATGCGTTTTAAAGTCCTGGAAGGAATTTTGGAGATTTAAGTAAAAGTGATGGAGCATCGAGAAAGATAGCAGAAAAATGAATATGATGAAATAATAATAATAATAATGAAAATGAAATTCTGTGGAAAGATCACAGACTGATAAGTGCTATTTACATAATTTTTTCCTGACAAAAATTTGCTATACAGCATGACTCATCTAGTTTACATGGTCTTTTTGTTGACTTCTTACTTTTAACTAATGAAAGGATGATATTGACACACATAAGAAAGGTCATGAAGTATAATGTTAAATTTAAAAAGTTATGGATGAAATATAAACCAACCTTAAAAGGAGACAACTGAAAAGTGCAATTTCCCAATATAATAAGCTCCTTGTGAACCAGTATTCAGATTTATTTGAATCCTTTAATTTTCATCCCAAACAGCAAAGACATTCTAGGAGGCAATTACTAGCCATATCTTCAAGCATTAAGCCATACATAATGAAGGGAAATAATTTCTCAAAATAAGTAACCGTTTACATCAATTAGAAACAATACCCAATTAGTTCATCAGCGGAAGAGAGACCAAGTGTCTGCAGAATGGTAGATGTAAGCATCGTATGTGGTCCACGACCGTCATGAGCTCTAATTACAGCAGTTAGTGCCAGCGCAGCTATTCCATATCCACTGCATGTAAAGAAATGAGCACATAAAGAAAAGTACACCAGTAACAAGTCATACTAGAAAGCAAAAAAGAAAAAAAGAAACAATTAGCTACATATCGTCCAACAACGCCAGTAACAAGATTGAACAAAGTTTCTACTAGATTCCTTTAAAGGCTAAACTTCTTTCTTCTTATCAAGAGATTTATCTTGAACTCGGTGTTCCCCTCCAATAACACAAAACTCAAGAAAGCATCTTTGTTGCCTTTATCATTGTTCATTTAGTTTTAAAAAAAAGTGTAGGAAAATAATTGCATTAACATTGTTGCACAAATAAGAAAAGTGAAGTAGACCCGACTGTTTTCATTTGGTTCCATGTTGATAAAAGAAAGATTTATTTTTGAAATAACAATTCTTGAATAATGTTTTTGGTAAAGCTGAGTTTATTTCTATAGGAAATGAAAGCGCAATATTTTTGATAGAATAGAGTTTCCTTTGCTAAAGGAATTAGAATCGTAATATCAATTTCAATAAATCTAATGTGTCAGCTTCAATTCAAATCCAATTTGTAAGCCATTAGCCATCTAATGAGATAAATAATGTACTTGAACTAGTTTAAAATTATGTATTCCAATACTGAATATAGCCAAAACAATGAATTTTAGACTCAAAAGTTTAAGCTCCAAATTTAAGTTCCCAAAAAAGACCTTACACCTTAAGCTTTGTGTCACTTTACATCAATAAAATTTATATAAAAAAAAAAGTCCCATATGGTAGAAACCAAACGTCTTGAATTGAATATTACAGCAAAATAAACAATAAAATAGGAGGCTTATCTTTTTCTTCTTTTTTTTTTAAAAAAAGTACCTTCCCCAATCACCTAGGACAGGTCCAGCGCCAGCTGCTCGAGCTTCTCTGCCATCTTCTGTGAATCCATAGGCAATGGTTCCAGTACCAGCAATTAGTACACAACCATGTAGCTTACCCATTGTCCCACTAGCTAAAGCTGCCACAGCATCATTTCGCACATAGAGCTTTACTTGGGTGGGGAATATGTCTCTATACAAGTCATCAAATCGCAGATTCATGACAATGTTAGTTGCATATTCATATGTAGAACAGACTTCAGATAAAAAGAGAAGCAAAAGGGTTATATGATTATCATATCAAAATTTGAATATTTTGGGTGAGAATAATACAGATGAAGCATTTGCCAAACTTTTACATGTAAATTATCCATAACTCATTTAAGTGTACATATTGTCATATTGCAATAATTCTGGCATAAAAAATGAATCAATATCTAAAGACAGTTCTCATTTAACAAACATCTAAGATATTGTACATTAAAGTAATCACATGGGTTTTCCTGAAATTTCTATTAATTTTATCAGAATCTCCATTTCATTTAAAATGCACGTTGTTTTCTCCTCGGAGTCTAAAGACAGTTCTCATTTATATGTTCCAAGTTAATGACAGTTTTCACATTAGTTCTGGCATCTTTTCAATTATGTTGAGCTATAAACAAAATGCCAGTCTCAAATCTTCTGCAATACTCAAGCTGCAAGATTACAAATAGAGAGCAAACCTAAGCCAGGTTAATATTCTTTGTTGGTCTGTAGGATGGTTAACCCCAGATACTGCTAAACAAACAGCTCGAACTGCAGATCGATTAGAACCAGATTTTGAAAGTGCATCTGCCATAACTTGCTCTAATGTTTCCCTGGCCGCAGTTTCTGTAATGTACAGAAAATTGACATCCAAAACAATGGCATGAACTAACAGTACATCTATTTTAGAGCCAAAAACAGAAGAAATAAACAACAAAAACTAGATGGTGAAGTGCTGCTTTTATCTTATCCAGCAAATGAATGATAATTCGTGTAACCACAATCAAATATCACAACGCATTTCATGCACTATCTAATCCTCCCTTTCACTAGTTCTTTAGAAGTTTCCAACGCATTTCTTTGAGAATGAAGAGACAACTTCAATGTTTTCACATAATCAAACATAAGTGCTGCAAATAAAAGCAAAATACTGCCTTTGTTTTTTTTTCTTCACAAAATGTTAATCTTCATTGCTTTAATTATTCAAATATGCAACTATTTGCTGTTAAATGCATGAAAACTTTCTTGTCTTTGGCTTCCAACTAAGAAAAATAATAATGAGAACCCTAAGCTTAAAAACAACAATAAAATAAATAAAAATTCAGAGAGAGGGGGTGAAATTACCGCCAACGCTGTTATGATTGGAGCAGCCGGCGACGGCACGGGCGAGAACGGGAAGAGGGTCGGGAAGGGCGTCGGAGAAAGGCATAATTGGCATACAAATGCAGACAGTAGAAGTGGTTCCACCATCCAATCCTAAAATAACCGGCCGGTTCGTCGCCACCGCCACCTCGTGCTCGAAGTCCCAGATTTCCCCATTCCTATATCTCTTCATTCCTTTTTGATGACTCTAACTAACAAAAATTTCAAACAGGGGAAATCAGAAATGCAGTAACAAAGCCAAATAAATAAAAAAAATTTGACACCAATTTCTTCTTTAGTTTTTTTTTTTTTTTTTTTTCTTCAAAGCGTTTTACTTAGGCGAAATGGATTTGGTAGATTCGACATTTTTATGTTGTTCTAAGGATTGGCATTTTGAGTCATCATATTGTTTTTTTTTCAACAAAAAATTTCTAATTGAGGTGATTAAAATTTGGTAATAACTGAAATTTCATAAAAAAGCATCTTTTTAGAAAGGTAATAAATATTAATATAATATTATTTTTATATTATATGTCATTTTTAAATAAAATAATTAAAAAAATATATCTACAATTAAATGCAAGATTGAAGCTTATTTTATAAGTTAGGGAGGAGCTGTTAGTAATCAAAGATATTTAGGGCGGAATCAGAAAATTTGTTAAGAGGGTTGAAATTAAATTGTAATTTTTATAATAATAAAAATATAATTTTATTATTTTAATAGATTATAGTATAATTTTATTTTTATTAATTTAAAATTTTAAAGAGGGTATATAAAAAAAAAATTATTTTAGAAGGAGTCCGACTCCTTCCAATAACCCTAATTTCGTTACCGTAGACATTGTGTCAAAAAAACAGATATAATCAGAAATTATCATTTTATTATCATAACAAATAAAAAATAAATATTTCACTAATAATTCAATCATATTATAATAATGGGAGTGATACTTATAAAAAAGAAAATACGAAAAGCATAGAAAATGAGGGACTTGATTCGGACGGCTAATGCGCCAAACGCTAAATTATGGGAGGCTTGGATCATCATTTTGGGTTTAGCACTATTTTAAAGATTGGGTAGAATCCTGTGTTTTTACTGTAATTAACTATGATGCGCCCATATTTTTATTGTATTTCACTCGCATCATTTTCATATATAAAATTTTGGATCCGTAAGTCTACCCTTCCACTTCCATTACCTTAGTTCTTATTATACACTCCCTCCTATTCAAAACTATCTTTATAAAATCCAATGCATTAAATAAAATATTCAATTTTATATAATAAAAAAATTACTATAATCTTTTTTTAACTTTTTTAGTCCTTAAATTTGTATTATTTATCAAATCACCTAAAAATTTTATTAACTTTACTAATTTAGAATCCAAGTGGCAATCCACTTGTATGCCACGCATGTATGTCAACTTTTCCATCCATTTTGGATTCCCAGATCACTTAGCATAATTGTGTTTTGAAAGTTTGGAAAATTAGCAAACTTGGTGATGAATTTTTGGATGAGACCCGAGCATATCTGAGTAGATTTATCAACTTGGATGTGTAGGGTTGTTTCTTATCTTTTCAACGCAATTTGAAAAGTGTCAATTTGACTTTTAAAACTTAAGTTATGATTGTTTTATTGAAGTAGCAAAAAGCTCTATACATTTTAATTTGGGAATGACAAGTTTTTTAGTTTTAGATCAACTTTGGACAATGCTTTATTTAATTGGGTTATGTTAGAGCCTCAATTAGATCTCTATTTAATTTGATGTTCAAACAAAAAGCAAAGCAATAAGAGAAATAAACACAAATCTAAAATGTGAGTCAAAAAGATAAGTAAAGAGAGAATCAGCACACAATAATTGTTAACGCAATTTGAGGATTCATCAATTCTACATCTACGGAGCCTCGCTTAGAGAATGATTTTATTCAACAATTCATATGGTACAACTATTAGCTAAAGCCCCCCTAAAGTTAAATTCAAATTGTTACATCACTCCACCCAAATATCTCTCCATACAAATCCCTAAACAAGAAGTGTATAAATACACCTCCAAATGACTAATGAAGAAGTCAAGCAACAGCCTATTTGTAGGCTAATACAAGAGTCTCTTCAACGGCATTTTGTTAAACTTTAAGCTCTCATTTAAAAGCTAAAAATATCCCTTTAATTATCTCTAATAATTATCTCATAAAAGCCTTCATATCCAAGTAAAACATGCAGTTTAAGCTTCAAGTAAAAGGATAATCATCTGATTGGTTCGTCAATTTATTTTAACGGTCAACATGATCAATGACGAAAATCATTAACAAATGAACTTAAATTATTTTAATTATTTTAACAAATGACAACATGGTCAATTTATTTTAATCCTTGACAAACCCCCTAAAATGAAAAAAAAATTCTATTTAGGTTATTTTATAATTTATAAAATCTTAAATTAATAATAATATTGCACTTTAATTTTCAATAAAAAATTTAATTCTTAAAAGATTATAAAAATATAAACTATTCAATAATAAAATTATATTTTTTATACCATTAAATTTCAACCCAAGAATTTTTCAGTCTAATTATTTTATTAAATAATAAAATCTTTCAGTCTAATTATCACTAGTGACGATAATTGGACCAAGCAAACATACATTGTAAGGCTCAGAAGTAGAAGACAATAATTTTATTTATTTATTTATTTTTTAATTTGGAAAATGAATTTTTGTTTATTAATTTGACCGTTTTTTTTAAAAAGTAAAATTTATAAACCAAGAATTATATCATTGCTTAAAAATATTGAAATTCATATCGTCATAATATATGAAAAAGGAAGTTTTGTAATTTGTTATTATTGTAACTTTCAGAAATAATAAAATGGAAATCTGGTTGACTTAACTTTGACTTCTTATAAAGCATTCAAGGATGACTATTTTTTGGGTTTGAGAGATCAAATTATTTGTTTGATATAAGGAAATGCATTGCCTAAAACATTATATTCAGTGTTGGATTCAATTTTTATTTAATTAAAAAAAAAAACTTGGGAAATGAGTTTAGCTAGCTTAAGCTATTCCATGGCTGCTTATGAATCTTCTATATGCTAAAGCTTATAGATTTATGTAATAGGCCTAATTTGCTCGGGCTCAAGACTAAATAAAAAACCAAACCAAAAATAAAATAATTAAACAGTCTAGTCCAATTTTACAAGCCCAAAATACTAAAAACCTAGCCCAAATTTTTACAGGCCTAAAAACTTAAAAAAAATTCAGAAAAAAAAAAAAGCAGAACCCCTAATGCCCCATGTGCGCCGCTCCTCTCTCGGTCGCCTTGCCTGCGCTTCGTCTCGAGGCCTGGCACCCTTGACCGCCATTTCACCAAAGACGCCTTCTCCGCCTCAGTCAACGCCTGCAAACAAGCAAAAAGAAAGAGCACAGAAACAGAACGAAAACAGTGGCAGAAATGAAATCATGAACAGTAGCAATAGTGAAATAAACAGTAGAATAGGCTATGTAAAATCGGCCATAAAAAGCCACGAACATTATTAATGTATTTTTATACAGACAATATTAATAAAAAAACAGAACTCAGTTAAAAAAGGTGATTTTTTTATGTATTTTAGCTTGTTATTATTTTTGTAAATAAAACATAAAAGAAAATAAGAGTCGAAATTTACCTGTCTCTTCGCGTCACGCCACCATTGGAGGCTCCCTCTGTTCACGAAAGCCTTAGAAATCCTTTAGGGTTTCGATCGGGCTTTAAAAAAAGGGGGTATACGAGGGGTCGAAAGGCGGAGAAGGGCGTCGATCGAACTGTTTTTATTTCTTTATTTCTTTTTTATTTTTCTTTTTAGGCTCTTGCCTTTAGATCTAGATTTAGGCTTAAAAAAGACTAAAGAAGGCTATTTTCGGCCACCGGGAACGGCGACGCCGTCGCCGGTGACCGACGGCCGTCGCGCATGGCCGGATTAAAACCCTAGCAGAGAAAAAAAAGGGGTTCAGAAGTTTTTTTTTAAAAAACAATGGCAGAATGGTTTTTTTTTTTAATTTTGACTTATATAGGCCCTACTAAACGACGTCGTTTAGGGCTGGCATCAATAGCCCCAAAACAGCGTCGTTTTGGCATTGACCCGAGATCCAACCCAAGAAAAGCCTCAGGATCCACGTGTTTTTTAAAATATGGGCTATTTGCACGAATGGTCCTTCTGCTTTTGCGGCGCGCTTCAATTAAGCCCTTCCCTGTTTTCTTATTTTTTTAATTTTTGCCATTCATTTTTATTTTTGTTTCAATTTGGTCCTCAGACCATTTGAAAATGTGGACACCCAAAACGGTGTCATCTCGGGCCAGCCCGACCCGCCTGGAAAGTACGCGTGCTTTGATTTAAATGGGTTTATTTGCGCAGTCAACCCCTCCGTCTTTCATTTAATTTTTAATATAGTCTTTTTATTTTTTTTAAAATTTTTCCGCATAATTTTATTCTCGTTTCATTTCAGTCCATTATGAAACGGCACACTCTGAGGACCGGGAATAATTTCCCATCTAGTCCTTGCACCTTTGCTCGCGTTTTATTTTAGCCCTTCAATCTGCCATTTCCTTTCTTTATTTTAAAATCTATACATAAGTTTTGTCTAAATTACAATTTAATCCTTGGTTGTTTAATTTCGACCATTTATAGATTTTTTTATTTTTTTATATATTATTTTATTTATTATTTATCTATTTATTTATTGTTCCTTACTTTTTAAATTTTTAAAATTGATTTATTTCCTTGTTATTATGCATTTTATTTTTTATTTTTTACTTTTATTATTGTTATTATTATTTCGCTATTTATCTATTCATTTATTTATTTATTATTTTTTATACTTTTAAAGATTAGATTGTTTATATTTTCTTACTTGCCTATTTATTATTATTATTATTATTATTATTATTATTACTACTACTTACCTTTCTTCGATTATTTCTATTATTATTAGAATAATAATTATGATATGATCATTGCTATCTTCATTACAAATTGACATTTTGTCACTATAGTAGTTACATCTAGCACGACATTTTTATTTTTATTTTGTATATCATCAATCCATTTTAATGTATTCTTGCTCGACCATGTCATAAATTGTGTTTAAACGCACTTACGCATTTTTTACTATACCCGAATAAACTAAACATGTATCGTTTTAAACATTACATTAATTTTTACCAAACACGTCAATAAAAAATTTCAAAATAAGGCAATATTCTATATTTGGAAATTCAAAAAGTCGTACCCTAGCTTACAGGGTTTCGATTTTTCTCGTTGGACCTAAATGACCGAATACCCTTTCAAAATTAGAACACATGAGTAAAAAATAAAAGGCAAGCTTATTCTCAAGAATTCAAGGTGTCGTGTCCTAACTTACGAAATGTGACATTTTATTACCGCGAGATAAGAGAATCTTTAACATGCGTTTCAATTTATTCAAGCATTTTTTTAAGCAAAAAAAAAATAATACAAAGAGGAATCATATTTTTTAATTCTCTTCGGGTTTTTAATTTTCGACACCAAGACCTTAATTAATCAATTAGGTACCAATTTTGGGCGTCACGAGTGTGCTAATCCTTTCTCGTGCGTAACCGACTCTCGAACCCGTTTCTTGACTTTCGTAGACCAAAAATCTTTGTTTTAGTAAATCAAACCGCTTATTAAAACGATCAAATTACGAGGTAACCCGATCACACCTCATAAAAAATTATTGGTGGCGACTTTCATTTTTCATTTTAAAATAAAAAATCGACCTTTCAAAAAAATAGTTTCGACAATTTGTACCATTCCATAAACACCTCAAGGTTTTGCTCTTCAGAATTGGAGACAAATGTGTCCTTTTTAAACTTTAATTGATACATTATAATAAATGGTAAGGCTACTAGGATTGAATTTCTTTGACTGGACTGCCACAAAGATATACATACATTACATGGTACTATTACAAACAGGGTGGGGAGAGAAAGAGGAACCATTACTCTCTTTTTTTTTTCTTTTTTTTGTAGAAATCATTCCCCCACACACCACTAGTAGACAATTCCCATTATTTGATCCCATAAATTGGGTATGAGAATAAACACCCTTGACCAATGGGCCAAACGATGAGGCTCAAAGGAACCAATACTAGAATATGAGTTATTTATGTTTAACATTCAAGAATTAAGTCAACCTTAATTGGAGCAAAAAGAATTACAGCTTCTCCACAGGAAAACCGGTAACAGGACTTATCTCTGATGCCAGTGAGCGTAGCTCGTCCACTTCTTCGTTGCTTAGTCTCCAGCCAAGGGCACCTGCAAATTCCTCAGCTTGAGCAGCATTTTTGGCTCCTGGGATTGGCACAACATTCTCCTGTGCTATTAACCAGTTGAGCACCACCTGTAGTAAAACAAGCTCATTTCATAAAAGATCTCAGCACATTTTAAAATAACCCATCGAGTAGTTGCAACTCGAGATGAAAAAGCATAAGAAAACAGCTTGTTTCCACCTATTTGTGACAACTTCCAGATGTGTATCTAAAAGTTACAGAGGAGATGATACATGGATACCAAATTAGGATAATGCCATCAAAGAGGACTTAAAGCACTTGCAAAGCTTTGTGGTTTTTCCTCATCTCATTGTGATCTTAGTGCATGACTGCATATGCTGTTTGGTCGAGGAATGGTCATGGAAATCAAATATACTTTAAAGAAGACAACTTCTGTACCAATTACTTCACCAACTTGAGCCAAGATTTTCCCAGCTGGTGTAGGCCATGATTATGAGATTGTTGTAGACAGACTAGTGCCCATAGTTGTAATTAAGCTGAGTCACATATTGTGCAATGAAAAGAAAACGCCATCAAAGCCTAATGCCTAAAGATGTTGGGTGTCCAATGGGCAGCACATGAAATATCGAGTTTCTAATGCACTTGTCTTTTTGCTAAGTGCTGTTAATATGACCATAATATTGAAGCGGCAGATCTATCAACAGATTTAAGCATATATATATATATATATACAAGCAAAAGAACAAGAACAAACCTGTGTTGGAGTTTTCCCATAGTTCCCTCCTATTTCCTTAATTCTGATAAGGAGAGGTTGGAGCTGTATATTTAAAAAGACCTTAGCAATCAAGTCTGAAATTAAAATTGGGATACAAAACACTCAAGAGACATACCTTAGTTAAAAACTCCGGAGTGTAAATCTGGCCTCTAGGTCCAGATGGCGGATTTTCTGGTTTATATTTCCCGGTAAGGGCACCTGAAAAGAAGATATGGCACCCTACTTGTGTGAAAAAGAATATATATGCCAGACTCAGTTTATGCATTTGACATTAGTTCTTGTTTCCAAACTCTGGTTATTTGACTTTGTGTACTACATCATCCCATTTTGGTGGATAATCGACCTTGCACATGCAAAAGTGTTGTTTAAAATAAATGCTAGTAGTTCCAAATCCACATCCCCTAACGTGCTCAATTTTATATTTATTATTGTTAATTCTTTACATCAGTATCATGGCAGACAACAAAAGATTCGCACTTAAATAAATATAAACAAGCAACTAAAAAAAGAAAAAAGACGGATATGACCTTGTGCAATAGGACAATAAGCAATCAACGTGACCCCGAGCTCATCACAAGCAGCTTTTACTCCATTCTGCTCAGGTAACCTGTATATGAGACTGTAATTCACTTGGTTCGAAGCTAGAGGAATTCCTCTCTTCTTGAGCCTTTCATAAGCATCACGAAGTCGCTTCTCTGAAGCAAGGAGTTTTTACACTATGATAGTTACAATGTATATAAGGAGGAATAAGAACTGTGGCAATCAGTAATTCACAACAGAAATATTACCACTGTAGTTTGAGACACCAACCGCCTTCACTAGGCCCTGTTCAACAGCATCGCCAAGACCATCAATATACCCTGAAAAATCATTTTTCAGTGAACTCAGCTTCTATTCAACATGATTGGGCTGCATAAACATCCAATTGTACTAGCTTATATAAAGTCTGATTCTTCAATGAAATAGTGGGCGTTGCATTGCGAACAACCTTCATTACCCCATATACCAGGCCTGAAATGGAATAGAAGAAAATTTGTGATGAATTACTAAGAAATACAATCAATAAATCCTATAAAGCATTACGACTACAGACCAATGGAGTTGATAAAGGTCTACTGATGAAAGGCCAAGCCGATTAAGGGAATCCTTGAGTGCACTGATGACACTTTGACGACCAAACCTCCAAGGCAAAGCCGCAAACTTCGTTGCAACAACAACCTCTTCACCGGGATTATCATTTTCTCTTTCCTTTATAAATCTTTAAATAAACAATGTATTTTGTTAGAAGAGTAAGCCAGCAAATAACTAAACTAGAGCAAGCTAATTCCACCTTCGGCGAGATTTTAAAGTAACACTGTTGTCCTCAATGAAATTCAAGACACATACCTTCCCAGTAGAGTTTCAGAATTTTCAGCACCTAAGGCGAGCTGTGAAAAAGGAATCATCAACGGTATTCTTCCATAAATAAAGTAAATAAATCAATCTATAGATGATCTCATGTTTTACCGGAGAGCCATAAACTTCAGCTGTATCGAAAAACGTAATACCGCAATCAAGACTTTTATTGAAAGCAGCCTTAGCAGCCTTCAATTTCTGATCTGCTTCCACAGCAAGTACAAATCAATCAGATATGCAGAAAGCATAAGCAACAAATGCAGACCAAGAGCTCCAAATAGAACATTCTCAACACATCACTTTGTGGCAGTTGTACAAATCAAATCTAACACTAAACCTAGTAATTGGAAGAATACAATAAATCAATAATTCTAATCCAAGAACCTGCCAGTATACAAGGGCTACAAATATATAAACTTAATTAGAGAGAAAAAAAAGAGTAAAATAATCCAAATTCTAGATATCAAACAGCCTTTTAACTTTTGAACCATACAAACACGTTACACAAGCAAGAAACACTGAATTACATTAAAATATGGGGAGGGGGGGAAGAGAAGAAGAAAAAAACCCATTATTCTATTATTTTCATTTTATGAAATTACTTACACAAAACACCATAAAAATAAGCAAAAAATCAAAGAAAAATGAGCTGAAAAATGTAAAAGTTTACCATCCCATTGAAAGTTGTTCCAGTAACTGGTGTCACCCCAAGACCAAGCTCCGATTCCGAGCTTTGTCACTTTGAGCTCCGATCCTCCTAACTTCAATTTGTCTTCTGTATCTGTTTTGAGAGCAGCAGTAGTGGCAAAATCCTCGGAAGCAACCGCTCTTATTCGGTTGGGTTTCTTGCAACTGAAAACTGAGAAACAGGCACTGCTAACATTCATGGCCATTGATGATATTCCTTTAGAACTCAAGGGCAAATTCTATACTTGCAATTCCTAACACAAAGAAGATTTTATTTTATTTTAAAAAAATATATATAATTATTTATTTTTGCTGGGAAATTTTTGTATCCAGTGGAAAGCGAAGTATCCACGTAAAAAAAAATGAAACGAAATCCACCAGCTACTGACACACGTACGTAGTTTAGCACATATCCACAATAAATTGAAAATACTTCGTTGAGTTTTAGTTATTTATATTTGTATTATTCTCTTAAATGGAAGTAAAAAAAAATGTATTACCTTCAAAACTTATGAGCTAAATTAGAAAGAAAAAAAAAAGGCATTTTTAAAGTTAATTAGGATTTAAGTCATTTTTTCTAAATTTGTCGTTATGTTAAATATATTTTATTGTTAACTAATTTGTTTGATATATTTTTCTTTTATATATAAACTTTTATATATTAAATATTTATTTTCTCCACTTCTTCATATTATAGGTACGGTGATTTTTAATATTATAAAATCAAGTATTTCAAATATCATTATTATTTAAAAAGTCAAGAGTGCTATCTTTTAGTGTCCTAGAGAAACAATACTTGTTGTGGTTAGGTTGGAGTAGGGTGGTGACTTTTCTCGGTATGGCGAGGGACGAGAGCTCTCTCTTAACAGAAGAACTAGTACAGTTGAAGGTGAAGAGTTCTTTGGTTGTGTCGAATGGTAACCTATCGTTGTTATGCTCTATGTGGACGAGGAAATCGTATAACCGGAATAGTCTTCGTGCACATTTGAAGAGTATATGGAAGACTAGGAGAAAATTTGAGATCCAAGTGGTAGGGCAAAATCTGTTTCAGATCTCGTTTGAAGATGAGGATGATTTGGAGATGATCATGGAGGGGAGACCGTGGTTATTTAGAAGACAATTGATTATTTTTAATAGATTGAAGGAGGCTACAGAAAGGAGAAATATTAAATTGGTTTTCTCCCCGTTTTGGTTCAAAATTGGTCATTGTCTGCCAGAGTGTGTAAAGAAAGATTTGATGCACGCAATAGGTTCTACTTTTGGAGGAGTAATGCGATCAGAGATAAAAAGCAATGTTTGCCGTTTGAAAGTTCAATTGGATGTCCAAAAACCGCTACGGAGGGGAATTTTTATTACAACTGGCAATCAAGAGAAAGTATGGCTTCCCTTTAAGTATGAAAACCTACCGAATGTTTGCTTTGGTTGTAGTCGTAAGGGTCATGCTGTGAAAGATTGTACTGATATCTCAATTTCGGGGGAAGAAAAGCTAGAAGATGACCTCATTTACTCACTAGCGCTAAAAGCTAAATTTACTTTAGTAAGTAAAGAATGTCTGCAATTCAGTTTCTCAGTAAAAAAATCTATAACACAATGCTCATATATTAGGGAGACTGTGAATGTGGAAATATTGGAGGTCAAATTTCAAAAAGACATCACCCTTAGTAAGATGCCGACAACGATTCATCATGGGAGGAGATCCTGCAAAAGGTGGAGTTTTTTACAGAATTGCGACCTGCGGATTTGTTTTGTAATTATAAGGAAATTAGGGCATCTAGCCAATGTTGTTCTATGGAAATTGAATCTAAAAAAGTTGATTCTCATGTCTCAAATCTGGGGATTGAGCAGTTTTAGGGGAAAGATGAGAATCTGAATGGATTGGGTGCAATAGCGACAGAAAAGACCGAAAAGCCTAAAAGAGTGAGCTGGAAGAGACTGGAAAGGACTGTGCAGATTGATGATGTCCAAATGGAAAGAATGACATGTAAGAGGAAGGGTTTTTTTAGTTATAGAGGATAAAACTGAAAATTCTTCTCTTAGTGAGAATAATTATAAAAGGGGGAGATTTGGTGGAGATGGTTTTGATCAGTATTTGAAGACTCCTCAGGAACAACTGGTTGTTTCTTCTCAATTAGGATCGGTGGCTGCCCATAGGCAAGTCGACCGGACTCAATGAAAACCATAAGTTGGAATATCCATGGATTAGGGAGTCTACGGGCAATAAGAAGGCTTCAGTTCCTGCTGAAGCAACATAATCCTCAAATGGTCTTTTTCATGGAGACGAAAGTTGATGGCAGACATATGGATAGGGCTAGGAAGAGTTGCATATTTATTAATGGGTTTGAGGTTGAGACAGAAGGTTAGCGGGGTGGGCTACCATTGGCATGGAAAGGAGATGTTCTTGTTACAATTATAAGCTATTCTAAAAATCATATTGATGCTTTAATTAAGGAGAATCAAGTTGACAGGGAATGACACTTCACAGGATTTTATGGAGCACCTTTTACTACTGAAAGGTGTAGTACTTGGAATTTACTTCGAAAATTGGGAAGGACTCAGACTCATCCTTGGCTTGTTTGTGGGGATTTTAATGAAATCTTGTACTCATTTGAGAAGAAGGGAGGGATGCCAAGAGATGAAAAAAGAATGAAGGATTTTTGAAAAGTTCTTGATGAGTGTCGACTTTTGGATGTAGGGTTCTCTGGGTCGTGGTTCATATGGGAAAGAGGAAACTTACCAGAAACAAACATAAGGGAAAGGTTTGACAGAGGGTTGCAAATACAGAATGATTTTCAGTTTTCCCACATGCTCGTATTCAACACTTGCCTTACTCACATTCGGATCATTTCTTTTGCTCATTCATACAGAGTAGGGGCATAGGGAGACAAGGAAAGCTCCCTTTCAGTTTGAGGCATGGTGGATATTAGAAGAAACGTTTGAAATGATGATTAAGGACATTTGGGGATCATCTTTGGGGTCGACATTGGATAAATTAGAAAACTTAAGACATGGATTGACTCAATGGGTGTTTAAGATTTGTAAAGGAAGGGTGGGGCTCAAAAAAAATTAAGCACAAAATCAGAGAGCTTGTTAGAGGAGGATAGGACTGATGAGACTTTGGCTAAAATCATTGATACGAAGATACATCTCAATTTGGAAATTGATAAAGATGAGGCTTATTGGGAGCAAATAGCGCGTGCTAATTGGTTGAAATTGGGGGATAAAAACACGACGTTTTTCTATAATTGTGCTACTCAGCGAAATAGATCTAATATTATAAGAAGCTTGTGGAACAAGGATGGGGAAGAAGTTAGTGATGTGGAAGAGATGAGAAAGATAATTAAGAGCTTTTTCCAATAGTTGTTTACAACCGGATGGGTGAGCAATATGGAATCGGTCTTGCCAGGAATTGAGCATTGCATTTCTAATGAAGCAAATTTGTTGCTTACAACGAAGTACACTGATAAAAAGATTTGGGTAGCATTGAAAGCGATAGGTCCTACAAAGGCTCCTGGTGATGATGGCTTCCCAGCGATTTTCTTTCAGAAGTGTTGGCACATTGTAAGTTCAGAGGTAACTTCTTTCTGTTTGGAAATCTTAAATGAGGGTAGGGATTTGGAATTCTTAAATGTCACTAATATTGTGTTGATACCCAAAACCTCACATCCTACAAATATGGCAAATTTTAGACCCATTAGTCTATGCAATGTTCTTTATAAGGTGATTGCTAAAGTGGTGGCTAATAGATTTCAGCATGTTCTGGATGCATGTATTGATAAGGCACAGAGTGCCTTTGTTCCAAGACGTTTAATCACTGATAATGTGCTTATGGCTTATGAAATCATGCATACATTGAAGCATAAAAGAATTGGAATAAAAAGGCACATAACGGTCAAGCTGGATATGAGTAAGGCTTATGATAGGGTGGAGTGGGATTTCTTAAGGCTTATGATGGAGCGAATGGGTTTTGTGCAATCTTGGGTGGATTTCATTATGAGGTGTCTAACTTCGGTTTCCTATTCGATAATCTTAAATGGGTGCAAAGGGGAACATTTTAAACCATCCAAAGGTCTTCATCAAGGGGATCCGCTCATCCCTTTCTTTTTTCTGATTTATAGTGAAGGACTCTCGTCCCTTATGCGTTCGGCAAAGAGGATGGGGGAAATCAAAGGTGCCAAAGCAAGCAGAAAAAGGTCCACAGATTTCTCATCTCCTCTTTGCGAATGATTGCATTTTATTTGGAGAAGCAACAACCATGGGAGCTAAGAAGATAAAGGGAATTCTGAGTACGTACGAATTGTGTTCTGGCCAATGTGTGAACTTTGAAAAATCCATAATGCTTTTTAGTACTAATACTCCTGAGGTTGATAGACATATTGTTACAAAATTGCTGGAGGTGAAGAGCTCAAACGATGTTGAGAAGTATCTTGGTCTTCCAAATTTTGTAGGTAAGAAAAATAAGGCCTCCTTTCAAAGTTTAAAAGGATCGAATTCGATTGAAAATTTATGGGTGGAGTTTGTGGTTCTTTTCACAAGGGGGTAAGGAAGTCTTTATTAAATCGGTTTTGCAATCGATCCCTACATATTCCATGATGTGATTTCTTTACCAAAAACTTTATGTGAATAAATGGAGGCTATAATTTCCAAGTATTGGTGAAAAAAAGGGTATGGGCGCAAAGGAATTCACTGGTGTAGCTGGGATAAAATGTGTGAGTTAAAACTGGATGGTGGGTTGGGTGTTAGGAATTTGGCGAAATTTAATGTGGCATTACTTGCTAAGCAAGGATGTCATCTCATTGATCAACACGATTCATTATAACCGCAGGTCCTAAAATCCAAATACTATCCATCTACTAGCTTTTTACAGGCGGAGCTAGGGTATGCACCATCATATACTTGGAAAAGTATTTGGGCGGCAAAAGGTCTCCTTAAAGACAGTCTGGGTTAAAGGGTTGATACGGGGGAAAGCATTTTAATCAACGAGGATGCGTGGCTGCCTGGGGTAGTAAATTATATATTACATAATCGAATTAATAATGCAAATTTATCTATTGTTGGTTGTTTAATTGATAGTGCTAATAGAGTATAGAAGGAGGAGGTTATTCGCAATACCTTTGAGACGAATGATGCAGATAGAATCCTGCAGATTCCACTTGCGAGGGATGAGCATGCTGACATGGTAATATGGCGCAGTGAGCCCTCGAGTGTGTTCTCGGTATGAAGCGCCTATAAATTATTACAGATTCAGAGCATTACCCTACTTTTAATTACTTATAGGTTACAACACAATATTTTTACAAACAACTGTGGGATCTACAACTTCCCAACAAAATTAAAATAATGCTATGGAGAGTGTTTTGGAATTTCATCCCCACGATGGTCAACTTATATGCCAAAAGGTTAACTCAAAGTAAAAATTGTCCCAGATGTAATGTGGGATTAGAGACCTTATGACATGTCTTTGGCGAATGTCCTGTTTCAGTATTTTAAACCTTGAATGGGCAATTACAAGGCAACATATGAACTGTTTTGAATGGCTTACCTGGGTATTTGGAAGATGCACAAAGCCCTAAAGACGTTTGTCTGGCTGTGGCTTGTGATCGTTTTGGTTGGACAGGAATAGGAACCTGCATGAAGGGAAAACTCATTCAGGTATAAGAGTAGCTAATTTCATCAAAAACTACATTCGAGAACTTGGTTGTTTGGTAGAGAAAATGACTACCTTTGTCGGTGAGAATGAGAATTGGAAAGCACCTGAGGGGCAGCTCCTTAAAATCAATTTTGATGCCCCGTTTGACTGTCAGGGTTTTAAGTAGGTGTAGCAGGCCCAATTTGCCCGGGCCCAACCAAAAAACAAACAAAACAAAAAAATATAAATCCACAGTCCATTAACAACCAAAAATGACAAAAATAGAAGCCCAAATACTAAAAAACCCTAACGGCCCGATAAGCCAACTACCTAAACATTTCAGCCAGAGAAAGAAACCTAATGCCCTAGCGCGCGCACTCCATACACATCACGGTATCGACATCTCGCCACCACCGCAGAGGGACCAACACGCAACACCTGCAAAATGAAAAGAAAAAAATAGAAGCAGACACCACCAACAGTAGCAGAAGGACAATAGTTGTAATAAAAATATATGTTTAAATAGGCTATAAAGGTCGAATTTCAGATTGTAATTTTGACAGAGAATTAATCAAAAAACAGTGAAATCCAACAAAAAAATCGAAAGAAACAGATCGGAAGTTCGAAAGGTGGTTTTGTTACTTTTTCTTTTTTCATTTTTTCTGTTCATTTGCCTTTTCTACAAATCTATTTTAATACATATAAAAAAAAAACAACACAAAACAAAACTAGAAGCTTAAGAGGAGATCCTTTTTTATATTTCTATTTTATTTTTTTTAAATCCTTTTTTACATACATACATACATATATATATACGGCGGCTCTGACGGCGGAGGACGACGGCGATCGGCGTCGGAGCTCTCGCCGGAACCTGGCCAAATTCAAGGGGAGAGGGAGAGAATTTTTGAAAGGTTTTGGAGTTTTTTTTTTAAAGTGAGGGGAAAATGAAATTTTTTTGTAAAGTTTTTTATTTTATAACACCCCCCATACGGCGTCGTTTTGGGGTAAACATCAGACGCCCAAAATGGTGCCATTTAGCCTTAGCCCGTCCGACCCGACCCGATTAGTGGGGATCCGCGTGTTTTTAAGGCCCAAATGGGCTATTTACTATTTTAATCCTCCCGCTTTTGCTTTTCTAGAGTTTTTAATACGGTTCTTATTCCGTTATTTCTTCCTTTTAAAATCTATCCATAAACTTTCATTCTGTTTTTATTTTGGTCCCTTGACCATTCGGTCCCAGAACGGTGCGTTTCAGAGGGCGGGGAATATTTCCCATTTAGTCCCTCCGTGTTATTCGCCCCTTTCGAATTGATCCTTTATTTTTTTTTATCTTAATTTATCTCTTAAACTTGGTTTGGGTAGCAATTAAGTGCTTTAATTTAATTTATTTATTTATTCATTTAGTTGCTCACTTGTCATTTCTTTATTTTATTTATATTTTATATTTTATTATTATCTTTTGATGTTTGTCCATTCATTTCATTTTATACTTTATTATTATTATTATTATTATTATATATTATATATTTTATTACAAATTGCATCCCATTTATTTATTAATTTAGTCTCTTGTTTTCAATATTTTATAAATTATTCTTCTTAAATATTTATTTATGTATTTATTAATTTCTTTGTATTTATTATATTTAAAAATTGTATTTTCTCTTTATATGCATTAATTTAACATTATTATTATTATTATTATTATCGACGTTATTATTATAATCATCATTTTTTAAGTTGATTGGCATAATATTCATTTATTCGTTTGCTATTAGGTTTTTAATTTTTAATTTTTACTTATCATTATTTCTTTTATTAGCTTGTTATTTTATTTTCTTTATTCTATTTTCGCCATTTATTATTCTATTTACTATTATTTTGTTATGCATGTTAACACCTAATCCATCTTATATTTTGCTACCAAATTGTGTTACATCTTTCCGACACATTAAATTTTAAATTTTGTTTTTTATTAATCGATATTCCGCATTTTAAAATTTGAAAATTTGTTCCCTAACATACGGAATTTCAATTTTCTCGATAAATCCAAATAACCGAACATCTTTTAAAAAAAACATGAGAATTTAATTAAAATATTTCAAAAATTAAAAAAAATTGTGTTCTAACTTACGAAATATGATTTCTTTCTAGAAAATCGAGATAATTGAATCCTTTTAAAACAAAAATGAATATTTTAGTAATATTTCTTGTTTCGAGAATTTAAGATATTATATCCTAACTTACGGGACGTAATCTTTTTCTCTCGATTAATTCAAAAATAAATTCATTTTCGTGTTAATAATGCTTCAATAAAATGATTGTATTTTTTCGAATTTCTTAATTTTCGATACTAAGACATTAATTAATCAATTAAGTACCGATTTTGAACGTTACGAAGGTGCTAATCATTCTTCGTACGTAACCGACTTTCGAACCCGTTTTTCTAAAATTCATAAACCAAAGTCATTATTTTAGTAAATTAAAACTTTTTATTACAACGATCAAATTACGAGGTGATTCGATTACAATTTCTAAAAAAAATTGACGGCGACTCCATTTTCGTTTTTAATTAAAAGTCAGGTTTCGACAGTAGGCTTCGGGGATTGTGGTACGAAACGCGAAAGGAGAAGTTCTGGTCTCCAAGTCCCGTTTGCACGTGGTGGTTGGCTCGGCCTTTGATGCAGAAGCCCTTTCCTGTCTCAAAGCCGTGCTCACAAGGATTGAGTTGGGTTTAACAGATGTAATAGTGGAAAGGGATTCCAGATCCATCATTAACAATTGCAAAACTGGTTCAGTAGATAAGTCCCAAATTAGTGCTCACATCAGAAACATTCAGAAGGAAAATAATAGTTTTCGGTCATTAATTTTCCATTTTGCTCCCAGGTCGGCTAATCAACTAGCCCATAACCTAGCTACGATGAGTCTAAAGAAGGGATAAATGATTTACCTGGTGGGTTGTGTTTCTAGATATACTCAACGGTGACTAGAGATGGAACGGCCACGAGAACCAGATTGATGAAAGAAGGGTTTGAAATGGTGATTTGGAGTTGAGAGGTCCCATTTCTCTGAATTTTGGTCACTATACTCTCGGGCTTCTGGAACCGATAAGTCAAGGAAATAATAAAAAGAGGAAAGTTGGTGACAGAACATTAATGGCAGACTAGGGTTTTCTCGGCGTGTGTTTTTGTTATTTTAAGTGTTTCTAGATTTTTCTTTTAATGGTTTTTAGACGATTAGGCCTCCGTTTTGGATTTTGTGTTGGTGGTCTTTGGCACAGTTGGGCTTATTCTTTTGTTGGTTTTTTGTTTTGCTTCAATAATAATATCCCAGTTTGATTTTTAAAAAAATATCATTATTATTTTTATATGTAAAATATTTTAAATATTATTGTTTTTTCATCTACATTGTGGCTATGGTAAATTCTAATATTATAAAATAATTTTTTTATTATATATATAAATAAAGGAGTTATTAATTAAAAATTAAAAAAAGTTCAAAACAATATAAAATAAAAAATACAAACAAGTATACGAGAAAAATCAAACTGAGACTAAAAAATAAAACTACTAACATTTAATCATCTAACCAAAGGAGTTGATATGTTAAGTTATTAAAAAAACTGCATTTTTAGACACGTTAACAGAGAACGCTTCTTGTAGGGTGTTTTTTATTTCTCTCACCAGAATCGACATATTTCTTTAAATATGAAAAAAAAACTAAATTATTAATTAACTTTCTAAAACAGCTTTTTTTTTTCTAATTTATCCGTGACTTGATTTTTTAAAATTAAAATAAATTTCGAGTTAAATAATTTAGTATATTCAAGTTATTTAAATAATTTGAATAATAATTAAGTATAGTTTTATTTTATTTTCGTATATCATATAATATTATTAGAAGTAAGGTGCACCAAATATTAAAAAAAGATGTTTGTTGGACAAATTAGTCGTAAAACTCTAATTTGTATTTTGTATATTACATCGTTAATTTATACTCACGTGATATTAATAGTTAATTCGATAGTGATACATGACAACCTCTTAGTATGCTACTTGAAAAACATAAATAAAAATTTTAAAAATCTTGAAAAATATATCAATTATATTTTTTTTTACATTAAGAATGAACTTAGACAAATTGTTGTGTATAACATTTAAATCTAGACAACCAATTGTCTAAATTCATTTTATATTTGTTTTTTTTTTTCAGTAATTACATATATTTTTATTTTTTTATAAAATATTAGATTATTTATATTATTATTTTAAAATTTAAAATGTATAAAATCTTTTAAAAAATTTAAAATGTATAAATCAATCAGAAAGTATACAAAAGTTTTCACATCAAGAATGAATCTAGATAGATTGTTGTCTAGATTCAAATGCATCTATAAAACAATTTGTTCAGATTCATTCTAAATGTGTTTTTTAAATTTATATATATTTATAAATTTATAAATTATATATTTTTAAAAATCTGATAGGTTTTTATATTTTTTAAAACAATAATAACCTAAAAATCGATATTTATAATTATATAATATTATTAAAAACACATCTGGATGAATCTAGATTTAGATCTATCCAGATGCCAGTTTGTCCATATTCATACTTAATGTAAAAAAAATTATTATTAATTTATAAATATTTAAGTTTTTTATTATTTATGTTTGTCATAGTACATACTAAAAGGTTGCCACATGCCATTGTTGGATTGGCTATCAATATCATGTTAGCACAAATTAACAATGTTAGTACAGAGATACCAAATTGTGTAACAGAATACAATTTCAATCACCAAGAAGGTATCAATTAAATACAAATGAACAAATTCAAGGAGCAAAATATATATTAACTTTAATTTTTATATTTGGGAACTTTATATTTTAGTAACTTTGTATTTTGAAAACTTTCTATTCAAACTTTAGTGCACAATTATAAATTTTGTTATCTATAAAATTTTAAATTCCAAATCATTGCGTAATTATTATAGGTTTGAAAATTTTAATAACTAACCTCAATTTCTGAGCATTGATCTAACAACAATTCCGGTAGTCACACATAACTCGACTCATGGTTCCACCTACTCAAGCAATATGTTAATTCAAACATATAATAAATAAACAACATTTACTATGGTAACTATATAATATTATCAAATGAATTTTACCTTGTCATTAATGAGAATGTATAAGGGGCATCCACTAGAGGACATAAAAATGGTAGTCGCCATCATGCCCATGACTGCACCAGGAGCAGGCAACTACCGATTGACATCTTATCCAGTTTTGTTGTCCGACACAACTCCCTATACAACGTGGCCAACATGACTGATCGCCAACTCAGTCGACCGCATTCTCTGAAGTTGACCAGGTGTAGTAGCCACCTTATATGTACCAAATTTTGAGATTTATCGGGAATTAGAATGCCCTCGATTATCCTCAGGATGAATGCTCAGGCGTATTGTTCCTTGACGACGTCAATCACGTTCGGAGGAAAGTTTTTGAAACTATCTTGCAACCATTTCATCTCTATTCGACCACCTTAAAACTTGTTTGACACCTTCCTTAAAAATGCCTCACAAAGATCCTATTTACTAGAAACAATCACTGCCATCGTAAAGACTAGCTCATCCACAGGTAAACCAAGTTGTAAAGCTACGTCCTCGAGTGTGATTGTACACTCACGTCATGGAAGATGGAATGTGTGTGTCTCGGGTCTTCATTTTTCCATCAATGCGTTGATAAGTATAGGGTCCAATTTATAGCCCCCGAACATACGAGACGCATGTAAGAATCCCACATCTTGTAAATAATCGCGAATTTCACTGGGTGCGCTTTTTGATAAATTGTGTATGAACCTCTCCAAAACATGATCATCTGAATGTGTGTGTCTCGAGTCTTCATTTTTCCATCAATGCGTTGATAAGTATAGGGTCCAATTTATAGCCCCCGAACATACGAGACGCATGTAAGAATCCCACATCTTGTAAATAATCGCGAATTTTACTGGGTGCGCTTTTTGATAAATTGTGTATGAACCTCTCCAAAACATGATCATCCATCTTTTTATATCAACAAAATAAAATAATTTTAAAAAAAAAAAGTAAAAACTTTAAAATGAACTTAATTTAAAATAATATAATTTAAATTTTTTTTCTTACCATTACTGATTGAGCGACGGAAATGTGCTTGTCGTCAAAACGAATAAGAGAACTTGTCATTCGTGAAAAATTAATCAAAATGAATAGTCTACGAAATAATAAAATAAATCTATAATATTTTTATACAAATTTATTGGAAAATTTCGAACAAATCTTGAGAAAATTGAGAGAATTAAGAGTTTAGAAAGAATGGAGAGAGTTGGATTTGAGTGAAAAGAATGGAAAATGGCCTAGGTATTTATAAGAAATTAAAGTTACCGTTGAGCTATTTCAAAATTTTATCGTTGGCGTGTTTGAATTTTTACTGTTGGAGAAATGACCTTTTACAAAATAATTAAATTTCGCCTCTATTGTTCCTCCATTTCAGATGAGAACTTCATATTTTCATTGGAAAGTCTATAATTTTTCAGATTTCGGCATCAAATCCTAAATTTTGACAGGCCATTTTTACATTTTTAAAACTTGATTTTGGTTTTGTGTAATTTCTGGTTCAAAACTCAAGTACCATTTTCTCAAAAATAACTTTTTTTCTTATTTTCTTTTAAATATCGAATAAGAAATCCGAACTTTAAATTTGTTTTAGAAGGGATGATGGCAGAAATTACCTTTATACTTTATCAAATCTTTCAATGTGGTACTTGTACTTTTTTCTGTCTATCATTACGGTACTCTAATCTAATGGTATTAATTTCTAACATTGGAGAACACGTAACCCATTAAAAGAACGAAAAATGTTAAATAATCAGCAAAGGACTTGAAAAAAAATTTCCCTTTCCTTTTTTTAGGTAAAAAAAATTAAAAACCATAAATACAAATTTTCTTCTCCCTCTTTTTACATATATGGTGGTGGAAACCTTAACTCCATCCATGCTCCATTGTTGACTAAACACAAACACAATACCTAGAGAGATACAAAGTTTTTTTTACCGCATATGTAAAGTCGAGTGATATGATTTCACTTCAACACCTTCAATGTGGCCAAGGGTTATAGATTTCACTTTCCTAATTTTTCTCACCAACTTATAAAAAATGAAATATATTATATGACAAGTACTAAGTTTTTTATACAAATCATATTACAAATCATAGTACTCAAGTCTTGCCTTATAAGGATAAAACTTCTCCCTTTATTTTTTATTTCTCTTTCTTTCTTTTCTTTTTTCTTTTTAACTTTTTCTTCCCAATTTTACAAGTTTAAGATCACTAGATTTGGAGCCCCCCTCTTTCTTTTTGAAGATTGGTTGTTGTTACTCAATTTATTGGTTGAATTTTGATTGGGTTTTCAATATTGGCTTTGGGTGAGGCTTTGCCAATATTGGGGGCTTGAAGATAGAGTCAGATAACTATGGTGGTAGTTATGGGAATGGAGTGGTGATTTGAGGTTTGTGTGGTTAGTGTAATGGTGGAAGGCATTGAAAGTGGTGTGGGAGTCAAGAGAAGTGTAACGACCCGAAAGTCTGTGGTGTCGAAAAATATAGTTTCGGAACCCCAATTCTATAAACTGGACTCGTAAATATTTTTATTAAATATTTACGGAGTTATATTAGAAGCGAATTGAATTTCAGTTAGGTAAATTTGTTGAATTAGTGCTTAATTTGAGTACAATGATTAAATTGCATAATTGGTAAAAGTGCAATTTACAAATAAATTATAATTATAACTTAAATAATGGGGTTAAAATAGTAAATATTCCCAAAATTTTAATGCATGCCCAGTTAATGAGAAAAAAATGTATGTAAGTTATATTACTTATAATAGTTAAATTAATTTATAAAATAAAAAGTATAATAAAATAAAGAATTGTTAATATGTTGGTGAATAGTAAGAGAAATCATTTTTCTCTTTTTATCTTCTTCATTTCGAAACCAAAGAGAAATGGGGAGAAGCACACACGGCATAGGACTTAATTTTTCAAGCTTAAATTGGTTAGTGCAATTTAGTCTTTTCTCATAAATTTTATGTTTTTAGAATCCTGATACTATAAGCTAGCTGGCCCATGTCCTATTTTTCGGTACTGTTAAAGATTGAAGATATTACATTGTTGAATATTTAAAGTTTTAGGGACCAATTTGATAGATTTTTAGGTTAGAAGTGAAAAACGACTAAATTGTAAAGTCAATTGTTGATTTTGTGCAATAGGGGCCACATTGCAAAATTTTCAAAATTTTGGGGTATAAATGAGAAATAGGGAGTTAAATTTGGCTTAGAGTGAAATTGGTATAAAAATTTGAGGTTAGTTGTGGAAGTTATGTTAGTATCAGTTTTAGGGACTAAATTGAATAAAATACAAAAGTTGCATATATTAGCAATTGAATGTGAAATTGTTTGTTTATTGATAAAATGTGTTGTTTGTTTCATTTCGTAGCTAACGTAGACTTGGATTTCTCGAAAAAAAAAAGGAAAAAGATAAAGTCGTCAATGAATAGCTCGAAGTTTACGGTTTATGTTTCTATAATACGAATTAATTATAAATTGATGCATATTGATTTGTTCATTCATGGTAAGATATGAGGTGAAAATTCTTGTTCACTTGGATGATTAGAATCGAATAATGATTATGAGGATTAAAATGAATATGTTTGATAAATATGTGTATTTTTATTAATTATGAAATTTGAGTATGAATTGGGATAATTATGGCTACTATGTATGTTGAATAAATATTTATTTGATTGAAATAATTGTGAAATTGAGACATTGGTTAGTATTGGATTATGAAATGAAAACCCCTATTAAATGTTCAGGTAGAGTCGGATATAGTTGGCATGCCATAAAATAGGAAAAGTTCAGGGATTTCTTCGACTATGAGTCGATGAGGCACTAGGTGCCAATATGCTTTGGTATAACCGATGAGACACTGAGTGTCAATTTATTTGATAGCGTTGAGCATAACTATTTGCTTTGGATTATCGGATGAGGCATTGGGTTCCAAACTGATGTGTTGATTGGATCCGTGTATCCGTCCGAGTCCGAGTTGTGTTAATAGGGATATAAAGAACGAAATGGTTTATATGATTTTGATATGGCAAAAAGAACAAGAAATGAAATTAGAAATGGAAAATGAAATGTGAATTGAATTGGAAACATTAATATGTTATATTTCATAAAATTATGAAGTTCGATTTTGAGATGAAATGTATCTTACATGAGTTATATGATGCAAAATGAGATAGACTTAAGTTTATATAAGAGAAATAAGATGGTTTTGAGTACATGATTATGTGAAATAGCATATTTGGCTTGATGATTTGCATGTTATTTTCATTTTAAGTTTATGCTCCTTTATGTTTCATATTATACTTATTGTTCAGAATATAGAAATACCATTGAGTTATACTCAACGTACGTTTTCGTTTGTCCATGCATAGGTTAGGTACTATTCGGTTCGTACGTCGATTCAGCATCCAGCAACAATCTTAAACTCAAGTGTTGGTGATGCTCTTATTTTGGTTTTGGCAAGTACCTAGGAAGTCTTGTGTTTGAAATGTTTATTTTGTAGTTGATGGTATTTTAAATCTTGTTGGTTTTGTAGGTTATGTAAATATGTATAGCATAATGGCAATGGTCACTTTGTTGATAGCTTGATGGTTGCTTTAGTTATTTGTTAAATGTTTTCATGGATGAAATGGTTATATGTTAAGCATTATGTTTGATATGTTTTGATATATATATATATATTTATATATTGATGTTGAAACATGAAGTTGTTTTAAAGGTTAGTTGTGCTTAAGTAAGTGATTAAGAAGATGTCATACAATGTTAATGATTTGGTATGTTTGAGCATTTTCATTTTGGTTGTTTTGAATTGTAAATTGAGGTGTCTTTGTGGGCATATTGGTTAGGCACTTAGGTCGATTGATATATGGCATGTTTTGATATGATTTGGTGTGTTTTGATATGGGTATTTATAAGTGCAAATGGTATGGCTTGGTAACCAAACAATGGTAGGTGAAATGGCTTGATTTTGAAGTTACTTTAGGTGTACACAGTCACCCCATACGGCCATGTGACCTATTTAATTTTGGTACAAGTTTGTCCACACAGTCTCAGGGAGTTACATAGTCTGGTGACATAGCTGTGTGACCCTATATTCAAATCGTACATGGCCTAGTGACACGACCGTGTGACCCTATATTCGAAGTGTACACGGTCTGGCCACACGATCATATTCTTGAGGCACATGGGCTAAGCTTTGTCACATGGCCTGGCGACACAATTGTGTGTCCCCAATTTCACACGGCATCAAATTGTTACATGGTTTACTCACACGACCATGTGACTCATTCACACAGCCGTATGTCCCCTGTTTTCATATTTTTCTTATCTTTTTAAATTTGTTTCAAGTTGATCCAAATTGATTGTCTGCTTAGTGTTAACTTTTCGTAAGCTCGCTAGTAACCCGTAATTGATTGAAACACATGTTAATTTATTTAATTATGATTTTTTATAGTTAGTTTAGATTTTCAAAATTATAATTTGCTTGTAATTGTTTGATATTTAGTTGTAACATCCTATTGTCCGGATCCGGCGACCGGGCTGGGTGAAGGGTGTTACAAGAAGAGATTGGATGGTTTAAGGGGTGTGAGTGGCCGAGAGTGATAAGACTGATGGTGGTCTAATTAAAAGAGAAATAAGGAAGGAGAAGGCAAAGAGACAAGAGAAAGAAGGAGGAAGACGTCGTTGGTGCTAGAGACTAGAGTAAGTCACAGAAGGTGTGGTCGACGGCCTCATATCAATTACTATCAGAAGTTAACACCGTTAATTTGGAGTACTAAAGTGATAGATGAAAAATAGTAAAGATATCAAATTGGACAAATCTCATTATTTATATGATGCAATTTCTTGTTAAGTCATATGTAAATTGTTGATGTGGCATTTTATTAAGTTAGAAAACAAATAAATTATTTAAATTATTTCCACCTAGATTAAAAAAAATAGATTTTCTAGGGGGAAATAAGATACCATTTTTATCAAGTGTGTTAATTTTTTTAATCTAAGAGGAAATAATTTAAATTTGTTTGTTTGTTTGTTTATTTTTTAAGCTAATAAAATGTCTTGTCAATAATTTACACATGACTTAATGGAGACTTGTGCCACATAGATAACGAAAATTGTTCCACAGAAATAACAAGATTAGTGAAATGTGAAAATTAAACCAAAATTAAAGTTTGATGTATACAAATGCACCAAATTAAAGTTGATGCATAACATTGCAAAATTTATCAAAATTCATGTATAATTTTGATATTTATCCTATAATTGTTAACAAATTTATATTATTTCAATAATTATACGTGTATGATTTTTAGACTAACAAATAACGAATATATAGTTATGACACATAATTAATTTCCTAAAATACTTCTTATACTATATATGATTTAGCATGTATAAAAAGTTAGAAAGTTTTTTTTTTTTTTTGTGTGTGTGTGTGTGAATTACAAAAAGAGGGTAAAGTCCTAACAACAACGTGACTAGTACGATTCAAACCCAAACCACACCTAAGGTGATGAATACCCTAATTATCAAGCCAACACACGAAATTCAAGATAGAAAGTGGGGAGCTTTGCAAGGGGCAATATACCCATATATACCAAATTTTTTTTTTACGGAAAATGGCCGATTTTTTTAAAATTTATGGAAAAGGGCCATTTCCTCAAAAGCAACGTCCACGTCGGTAGCGTTTTGTGGGGATGCTGCAGAAAGCGCCCTTGGGGGCGCTTTTGCCACATCAGCACAAAGCGCTTGACGGGGGGCGCTTTGCTGATGTGGCAAAAGCGCGCCCTTTTGCCCTGCAACGGTCAAAAGATTTTTGACCGTTAGGGGCCAACGGTCAAAAAATAAAACCTATAAATACCCCCAACCCTTTTATTTTATTCACACATTAGTCCTCTATCATCTTTCTCTCAATTTTCTCTTAAATTTCTCTCAAATTTCTCTTAAAGTCCTTGAAACTTACTCTCAAATTTCAAAATAGTCCTTTACTATTTACAAAAAAGCCCTTTTTTAATTTTTTTAATATATTTTTTGATAAATTAGAAAATTTTCGATCGTATTACCAATGGCCGGGGAATTAATTCGTTTGGACGATAAGCACATCTCCGTCGATCAAATGCAAATGGTAAGTTTTAATTTTAATTTTTCGATACTATTTAATATTTTTTATGTTTATGCAATTTTAATTAATTTTTATTTTATAATTTTTTTAAACAGTCTGTAGATCGGGTATTGCAATGCTATATTCGCAATATGCATGGTCCCCTATCGCCGTTGATCGAGAATTACCTGCAGGAAGCGGGTTTTTGGCACGTGGCCACGATAGGCCGGGGGTTCAAGTTGGAGCCAATCTTGATCAGTGCGTTGATAGAGAGGTGAAGACCAGAGACGCACACTTTCCATCTTCCATGCGGAGAGTGTACTATCACTCGGAAGATGTGCGATTGTAATTGGGATTGCCGGTGGGCGGGTCCGTAGTCACCGGTGCCGCAACTTCTACCGATTGGATGGCGTATGCTACGAGCTTACGGGTGCCATTCGGATAACATTCATGGAGGTCGGATCGAGATGGCACAGTTACGAGACACATTCCCGAAGCCGAATGATGGTTCGACCAAAATAGAAAGAATACGGTATGCTCGGGCATACATTCTTGAGATAATTGGAGGCTATCTCGATGCGGACTGTCTAGAAACCTCGTACACTTGAGATGGTCAAAAACTTGTTGATTTTAGAGCGTGGGTGAACTGAGTTGAGGTCTCCGCCGTGCTATTAAAGTTGTATCGAGAGATGTGCAGAGCGACGCGGCCGAGTAAAGTGAAAATCGGAGGTGCCTATCACTACTGCAGTCATGGGCACGGTTTCGATTTCCATTTTTACGTCCTCGACTCGACCACCCATACACATTCCCACTGATAACGAGGTAAATTTAATGTTATATTTTACAATTATTACGTATATTTATAGTATAATTGTATGCTAAAAATTATTTAATTAGGTGGAACCATTCGTGAGTTATCTTTGGAATACCTACATCGCTTGAAGATATACGGCTTCTATTAGAGCAACGGTCAGAATCACAAGTAAGTTTCGAATTTCATATTTATAATTTAGTATTTCGTATTTAGTGTTTAGTATTATGTATATAACTAATATTTTGGTCATGTTAATATAGTTTCAATGGATACCGTCATTTATGATCCCAAGCAATTGAGCGATTATTCCGAGGAGTTCTTGCAAAATCCAAACATTTGGCACGTGAATGTCTCATTGATCAACTATGCGACCGTGGAGATGCACCAGTCAGATCGGGTTCTGCGACAATTTGGATTCCGACAACCGATTCCCGTGTCACCTGAGGTGCTCGATGATGAGCATAAAGTCGACTTACGGCAGTTGCAAACGGATTGGCCAAGATTTTGGTCAGCATATATCGAGATGTGGGAGAACCGGTATGACTATTTACCTATTCGGGAACCGATCGTCGTTCCTGAGTTAGCGTGTGTGCCGGAATACATGCCATGGTTTAGGATCCATGGTAAGCCGTATTTGTTGTCGGAAGAAGAGAGGCGACAGCAACTTCGTGAACAAAGGGAACGACGGGGCCCTTTAAATTCAATGAGAAGGGGTGATGAGACGGGACCATCAACGATCTTGAAACACGATCACGGCCCACCACTTGGTAAGCGACACCGACATCACAGCCTTTGGCCTTTATGCCAGGTGCGTACCCTAGCCCTTATATGTATCATAACCCATATATGTTTCCTTTTCCCAGTCCCACCTCAGGTTGGAATGCATGGCTCGGTTCGAGTCCGTTCTCGACTACTCCGACTGGCCAGCCGATCTTGAGGCTATCGTCGCGTGAGGGATCACAGGAGGCGCCGTCGGGGAGCACTTCTTTTTACCAGTCTCCTTCGCCGTACGGGATTCAGACACCCCCGCCGTGGTTTATGCAAACACCTCATGATCGTTATTTTATCAAGGTGGGTCATCCTCCCAACACCCACAACGAGATCCATTGCCGGAGGAACCAGAATCCCCGCCCGAGATTCCACGACCCGCACTGAAGCTAGAAGAAGGAGGAATCCAGTAGCAGAATCGCCGACCACCCTCGTGTAGCAGACCGATTCCACCGGCATCAACATTGATTCGGACGGGCTTTTTATTGTTTAATTGTAATAAATTTTTATTTTTAATAAAATAAAAGTTGTTTTTATTTGTGTTTGTAATTTAATTTTAATATCTTCAATAAAATAGAAGTTGTTTATTTTTTTATATGTAATTTAATTTTAATTTTTAATAAAATAAAAAGTTATTTTTATTTTTATTTTTGTAATTTAGTTTTAATATATTTAATAAGTTAATAGTTGTTTAATTTTTTTGTAATTTAATTTTAATATATTTAATAAAATAGAAGTTGTTTATTTTATTGTAATTTAATTTTAATATATGTAATATAATAAAATAAGAAGTTATTTTTATTTTTTATTTTTGTAGTTTAGTTTTAATATATTTAATAAATTAATAGTTGTTTAATTTTTTATTGTAATTTAATTTTAATATATTTAATAAAATAGAAGTTGTTTATTTTATTGTAATTTAATTTTAATATATGTAATATAATAAAATAAGAAGTTATTTTTATTTTTATTTTTTTGTAATTTAGTTTTAATATATTTAATAAATTAATAGTTGTTTAATTTTTTTGTAATTTAATTTTAATATATTTAATAAAATAGAAGTTGTTTATTTTATTGTAATTTAATTTTAATATATGTAATATAATAAAATAAGAAGTTATTTTTATTTTTGTAATTTAGTTTTAATATATTTAATAAATTAATAGTTGTTTAATTTTTTTGTAATTTAATTTTAATATATTTAATAAAATAGAAGTTGTTTATTTTATTGTAATTTAATTTTAATATATGTAATATAATAAAATAAGAAGTTATTTTTTATTTTTTATTTTTTGTAATTTAGTTTTAATATATTTAATAATTTAATAGTTGTTTAATTTTTTTTGTAATTTAATTTTAATACATTGAATAAAATTTGTAGAAAAAGCGCGCACACAGGGGCGCTTTATCTATCGACAAAGCGCGTCCTCGTAAGCGCGCTTTGTGCTGATGTGGCAAAAGCGCTCCCCAGGGGAGCGCTTTCCTGATGCATCCCCATAAAACGCGCTGACGTGGACGCGTTTTGTGAGGAAATGACCCTTTTCCGTAAATTTTAAAAAAACCGGCCATTTTCTGTAATTTTTTTTTTTGGTATATATGGGTATATTGCCCCTTTGCAAGCTTAGCAATTGAAACATGTAGATGTCCCCACTTAATTCATCTCATTTATTCAACTATCCTCTTCACCCATTTTCCAATCCATTCCTTCATCATTTAAACTCCAAACTCAGGCAATCTTAATACTATAATTAAAACTTACATTTCTTTGTGTTGCTGTTCCTCCATATATGTTATAATTTTAATTATGAAGTTGATATTATGTTATTTTAATTTTAATAAGAATTCTGTTTATGTTAAAATAACTTTTATTTAATAGATTTATATAATAATAAGTTCTTATTTTAGTCATCTATTTTAAAATTTTATTTATTTTGATCACTCTCGTTAGAAAAGTTGTCAATTTTGGTCACTCTATAATAAAGATGTTCAATCGATTAACCGACTCGAACTACCATTAACTGAATTAATCGACTCTTTTAAACCCTTAACAGTTAACCGAACCAATATTTTTTTCAAAAAAAATTAATCGAACCGAACTTTTTCAGTTAATTCAGTCGGTTAACTGAATTAACCGAAATTTATATGTTTTTTGGTTAAAACAAGTATAAAACATATAAAAAATTAACCGAATTTAATATATGTAAAATGTATATAAAAATATAAATTTTCGATTAATTAACTGATTTCGAACCGAATTAACCGTTAACCAAACTTCCAAAAAATTATTAACCGACCCCGACCGAATTAATTCAATTAACCGATCGATTAACCAAATTCGGTCTGTTAACAGAATTAATTTGATTTTACCCGAAATTTGCACACCCCTACTCTACAATTATAAGAATATAAAAGTATAAGAATTTTCTTTCATTTTCTAAAAATTGTTGTTATTCAATTAAACATACATTTCAAGTTAAGAAGTATATATATTTATAATATTTTATATTTTATGTCTTTTTATAATAAATAATATATATTTTCAAGTTTTTAAAATTATTATTTTTTTAATTTTAAAATTTGAACTAAATTAATAAAATGTGCAAATATTGAGGGTTAAATTTATTGGATTTTTTAGAATCAGAACAAAATTGACAGAATATGCAAAGTATTGAAGGCTAAATTTATTATTATACCAATCAAAAGACTGCCACGTCATCATTTTGTTTGGTGACCAAAGGCATTTAACGGTAGAGTGACTAAATTGGACAACTTATCTAACGGGTTTGACTAAATTATATTCTATATTGAATAAGATATAAATGCTTTAATTATAATTTAAAATATTATTTATTGAATAAATAAATTTATATTTTGATTATATTCAACAATTTGAATAAAAGTTAAAAAAGATAAACTAAAACTACTTACAATAATTAAAAATACATTTTTTACAAAGCTAATTTAAAAACTAAACATATAAAATTACGTGCAATTCAAGTGACATTAAAAACTACTATATATATATATATTTTTTTTTTTACCATGAGTTTGGACAAACTTTTAAATTGACCAATAGAAACTTTTTTTGTTCAGTATATTATTGAATTTGCCATTTTAAATAGTTGTTATTACATTTTTAAATAAGAATTTTAATTTTACTAAAATGTTTCGTTTAAAATTACGTATGGTATGGAGTCTACGAAGTAAGAGAATAGCGAAGGAATAGGAGTTGATAATCGATCAACTAAGAAAGTAAGAATCAAGGGTACAAAGGGTGATAAGGATGTCGCTGTGGAGGCGGTTTCAACTTCAGCGAAGCCTCAATCCTGGAAGGAATGTTTGGTGGGGATGGGACTTTGGGCCGAAGGGAAAGCGCCGACAACTGACAGTTTTGATGATGATGAAGATTTTGAGTTACTGGATGTGGACGTCGTGCGATCTTTGGTTAACAACATCCTGTCAATCGATTTTTCTAAACGGGTAAATCAAATACTCATTAAGGACATGGAGTATATGGTAGTAATTAAACTTCTAGGAAGAAACATCAGATACTCCACACTCCAAAACAAAATTTATTCGTTATGGAGACCGTCTCAAATGTTTCGATTAATGGACATCGAGAATTTTGAGAAGGTGCTATGCTAGGGACCTTGGATAGTTTACGGGCAATACTTAACGCCATGGTGCAACCATGGAGTAGGGAGTTTAAATGCTTTAATTATAATTTAAAATATTATTATTTATTTAATAATAAAATATTATTACGTGCAATGCAAGTGACATTAAAAACTAGTATATATAAAACATGAGTTTTAAAAAAAATTTGAACTGACCAATATAAACTTTTTTATTCAGTATATTATTTAATTTGCCATTTTAAATAATTGTTATTACATTTTTAAATAAAAAATTTAATTTTACTAAAAAGTTTCGTTTAAAATTAACTTGATTATAAATAATAAGTATTAAGATCAATTTATTGACTATTAAAAAATAAAAATTAATAATGAAAAGTTTAGTTTACGATGTATTATTTTTTATAGTCTTTTTTCAAATATTTCATGTTTGTTTTACTATTTATGTTTAAAGCTGCCTTTTTCAAATCTGCATCTTCCATTGAAAGTGTAATGTGTTTTACTATTACACACAACTCTTCTTAATATTTAGTATTTAGTATATTTTAATTATTTTTAATAGTAATTACGGTTAAATTAGCCAAATATGTCAATAAAGTTTGTTAATTGGCCATATAGGTCGATTTTTTGAAAATTTAGGAAAATAGGTCGTTTTTGGAAAGAGTGTGTGAAAGCACGTCTAGCTGCATGTCAGGAAAAGTGCGCCCAGCTGGAAATGTTTTTTGAAAATTCCAAAGAAACACGTCTCACTAGCTAGGCACGCTTTTCCTGACATGTCAACAAAAAACTCACTTAGTTAGACGCACTTTTACGCACTTTTTCCAAAAACAACATATTTCCTTAAATTTAAAAAAAAAAACAATCTATTTATCAAATTTTTTTCCCAGCATATAAGACTAATTTAACTAGTAATTACTTACGTTAACATGAAATAAAAATATTTTATTAAATAAAAAAATAGAACATATATATAAATTATTATAGTGGTATGTGTTGGTTCATAACCATTCAAAATGAAATCTGACGTGGACATAGGGAAGAGTTAGGAAGGTGACATGGCACGAATAAGAGCCTCAACAGCCTTATCCCGACATCCATGATCCAATCCTCCTTCCTCATCCAATATCCAGACACACACTACCCCCAATTCCCTTCACATATCTAAAACATCCAAATCCTCTCACACTCATTTTATTTTTTCCAACCAGCCTAGAGAGCATTAGCATTAGCACTAGCACTAGTAGCAACCATGGCCTCCGCCGCATGTTTCTTGCACCACCACGCACTCACCACCAATGGCAGATCATCATCATTATCGCCGTCGCTGCGCCAGGTTTCAAACATGAAGCCTAACCAGCAGGTGGTGTGCAAGGCTCAGAAGCAGGAAGATGATGGAAGCCTTGTGTCCCGTAGGTTGGCTCTCACTGTACTCATTGGTGCTGCCGCCGTTGGCTCTAAGGTTTCTCCTGCTGATGCTGCCTATGGTGAAGCTGGTAATTATCTTCCTTTTTCTTTTCTTTTTTCTTTATCAGCCGTACGTTTAGGCCTCATGAACCCTAGCTAGCATGAAGAGATAATTATATTAATTAAGTGAATGAAAATGAATGGGTTGATTTGAATGCAGCAAATGTATTTGGAAAGCCAAAAACAGACACAGAATTCATGCCATACAATGGGGATGGATTCAAGCTGTCGATACCATCGAAATGGAACCCAAGCAAAGAGGTGGAGTTCCCAGGTCAAGTGCTGAGGTACGAGGACAACTTCGACACCACCAGCAATTTGAGCGTCATGATCACTCCCACCGACAAGAAGTCCATCACCGACTACGGTTCCCCTGAGGAGTTCCTCTCTTCGGTATTCCATTTTCCCACCAGCTTAAATATTTTATCAATATTTAATCTTTGCTCATCCATTTGCTTCTCATTGAATCTTTGCAGGTGGATTATCTTCTTGGAAAACAAGCTTACTTTGGTAAAACCGATTCTGAGGTGATTCACTAACATATGCATATAATATATAACATATGTAATAGCTATCATAGACTTCATTTTTGGTACCTCCCATTCCCTTGTTTTTCGAATTTAAAGCAACCATTTACATACGTGGTTTGAGTACATACATGTGTGTGTTCGCGCGCATATGCAGGGTGGTTTTGACTCCGGTGCGGTGGCGACCGCAAACATATTGGAGAGTTCAAGTTCAACAGTCGGCGGGAAGCCGTACTACTTCTTGTCAGTGTTGACAAGAACCGCCGACGGAGACGAAGGTGGGAAGCACCAGCTAATAACAGCCACCGTCAACAACGGCAAGCTTTACATTTGCAAGGCACAAGCTGGGGACAAGAGGTGGTTCAAGGGAGCTAGAAAGTTTGTGGAGAGTGCTGCTAGTTCCTTCAGTGTTGCTTAAACAAAGCTTAAAAATGGAAGAGGGATTTTATGTAAATCTTATTAATTTACGAGTTATGATTTTGTTGGATTTGAATTTGCTGGCTATTTTATCGTCCAAACCTTGTCGTCTTTATTTCTTCTTTTTGTCCTTTTTAGGGAAACTTGTGGATTAACTTCCGGTCGGACCAATCATTCTCAAAAGTCAAAATAATGCCTCATGTTTTGATTTTAATTATTAATATTAAGGTTTTTTTTTTTTACTAGAAAAAAGTAATTAATTAAAGCAACTTTGGTTTAAAAAATATATGCGGATTGAGTTTTAATTTGATTGGTATAGACATTGTTATTGATGGGAGGACGTGAATTTGAGTGCACTGAAATACATTATACTCTTATTTATGGGTTGAAAAGGAGCTATGAATAATTCTAGGAATTATTTATAAATTATTTTATAAAAAATATAATTAAAAAAATATTATAACTAATTCAATATCAAATTCTATCTGTAAAAAAACCCAACTTTATGCAATTAAGAAATATTATTAAGGGGTATTTTTTTATTTTCATACATAGAGTTAATTACATCAAACATCCCTAATCTATGACCCTCATTTTAAATTGGTCCCTAAATTTTAAAACATTCTAATTACATCCTTAAACTATTGACGCTATATCAATTAGGTCATTTTGTTATTAAAATTATTAATTTAATTGTTAAATGGCACGTTAGAGCTTACGTGATATAATTTAAAATGAAAAGTTTAAGAAAATGAATATTGTAAAAATAGATGTTTTTAAGATTTTAGAAACTTTTACATAAGTTTTATCGTTCACTATTTTTTTTCTAGTTTTATTTTATTTTTAGTTTTTATTTTTAAAAGTTACACGACAATGTTTTATTTATTCATTTTAAATTTAGTTATATAAGATTTCATGTAACACCCCTAACCCGTAACCGACTCCGGACTAGGGTTGGGAGCATTACCGGATAGATCGGAAACTTACATAACATTTCATACATTACATTCATTATTAACAATCATAGTGTCCCTTAGATGAGTCATCAAGACCCTAAACATGCATATAAACCGAGTTGGGACTAAACTGAAACACATACAGAATCTCTTGGAAAAAAATTAAACTTTTCTAAAATACAGGGGAGACACGCCCGTGGGAGGAGACCGTGTGCCCTCCACAGCTTCTAGACACCCCCGTGTGTCCATCCGTGTCTATATACTAAGTATATCAACACGGTCACTAGGCACGCCCGTGTGCCATGACCGTGTGCTACTAGACCATATACTGACTTCCCCACCACGGCCACCAAGCACGCCTGTGTGCCATGGTCGTGTGCTCTTAGCTAGCTACTGACTTGTACACCACGGCTAGCTGACACCCCCGTGTCGAGGCCGCGTGCTATTAAGCTACATTCTGCCAATTCACCCACGGTCTTTAGGCACGCCCGTGTGCCACAACCGTGTGACATTATAGGCCATTTACAAGGCCAAAATGCCACTTATAAAGGTCAAACCTACAAGCAACATATATCATCCCATTTCATTCACATATAACCATTAAAAATATACCAAATAGCCATCCCAAATCATGCATATTTGACATCTAAGAAAATCACACAATGATGCATTCAATATCCATTCCAAACATACCAATTTGCATGACCAAATCACAATTATACCCAAACACCATTTACCTATATACTTACCATATCATAACCATTTCATATATCAATTAATCTTACCAAAACAACTACACATATCACAATCCTTTAAGCATATTACCAAAACATAACTAGCCAAATCACATGGCTAAGTTCACATAACAATTCATACCAAGAACTAACCTATACATGCAATATCTAACCATATACATTTTCAAAGTATACCAAAATGATTTTAGTAGTGTGATGACGATCCGTGACGGTCCCGAGCCTTCAGTAGCTTTGACGACCTATAAAACAGAGAAAACGCACACAGAGTAAGCTTTCTAAAAGCTTAGTAAGTCATATACAAATAAACTTAATAGACAAGTACATAAGCATGTAGAAATATAGGCACATTTCATATACATAACATCTTCTCACATATATACATTTGGTTCATACTATTGGCCACGTTTGCCACATTCATCAATTCTAGAAGTCTCTTATGCACAAAACTATTTCAAAGGTTCATAACCATCATAGCAAGGTTACATAGGAACTTACCTTATATACACACTTAGTGTATGAATCAACGTACCTGAATCGGATTCACTATTTACATGGCTATTTCGTATCACAGATTTTCCCATTGAACCGTAAAGAATCTAGTAGGATACTCAGAAATCTCGGAATGGTCGTACAATGCCAATGTCCCAAACGAGGTCTTACATGCACTCAGATATTGATACCGCTGTCCCATACAGGGTCTTACACGTATCATTACGATACCGATGTCCCAGACATGGTCTTACACGTAAAACTTATATCGATGCCAACGTCCCAGACGAGGTCTTACACGAAGTCTCAAATCAATGCCAACGTCCCAGACGTGGTCTTACATGATAAAACAGAACAGATACCTATGTCATGACATAGCTAATCCTAACTACTCCTAGGTTCACACGGGACTTCTCGGACTTAGTCTATATCGAACTATCCTCGGAATTTATATGCAGAACTTCTCATAGGCATTCATTACCAACATTAATCATATGAACAATTATAATTACATACATATACATTTATTTGCATAGTGGCTTACCTTGGATTCGGTTTATCGGAATGAAAACGGCTACTCGGTTACTTTCGCTTTCCCACGATCTAAATCCGTTTTCCTCGGTTCTTGATCTAAACATATTCAGAATTAATCCTTTTATTCACTAATTCAACCAAATCAATCCAAAGACACACATTTAGGGCTATTTGCAATTTAGCCCTCACATTTGCATATTTTATCAATTTAGTCTATTTTTCTAAAAACATCAAATTCACAAAATCTACCCATACATATGCTTAGCCGAATATTCATACATCACATATAAGCCCATATTTTTCATCAAATTTACAAATTAGTCCCTCAATTTGCCATTTTCTCAATTTAGCCCTATTAAGCTAAATTCATCAAAACTTCAAGAACAAAACATGTTCATCTAACTCATATCTTTCATTTAACACCAAAAATCATCAAAAAGCTTGACATATCATCAATGGCATCTCACACAAACATCATCAATAATCAAAATTAATACATGGGTTTTGAAGCTCTCAAAGCAACGATTGCAAAAACGTAAAAATTATCGAAAACCGACCGAAAACATACCTTGAATTCAAGCTTAGAAGTGCCGAAAATAAAAAGAACTAAAACCTTTCTTCTTTCTCTAATATTCGGTCAAAAGATGAATGAAATAATGTCATTTTTCATACTTTTTTTTATCATAAAACATTTTAATACAAAAATGACATAATTAACCTTTTATAACATAAAACAAAACATATATATATAAGGTCATTAATGACCATTGCCGTCCACTAACCAAAATAGTGGCTAATTTGCTACTTAAGTCCTTAACACTTAAAAGCCACATCACTTAAGTACTTTAACAAATAACAAGCAACTTTTACATTTAATGCATTTTAATCCTTTTGTCAAATTAAACACACAGATGAACTAATTAGCTTACGGAAATTTACCACATGCTCAATCACATTCCAACGACACAGAAAGTAATATTAAAATATTATACAGACTCGGATTTATGGTCCCGAAACCACTGTTCCGACTAGGGTATAAACCGGACTGTTACAATTCTCCTCCCTTAGGGATTTTCGTCCCCGAAAATCTTACCGTTAAACAGATTTGGATATTGCTGTCTCATTGAATCTTCCGGTTCCCACGTTGCTTCTTCAATTCCGTGCCGATTCCAGAATACTTTTACTAACGGAATTTTCTTGTTTCTCAACTCTTTTACTTCACGAGCTAAGATACGGATCGGTTCTTCTTCTAATGTCATATCAGATCGGATTTCAATTTCAGATGGGACAATCACATGTGACGGATCGGATTGATATCTACGGAGCATCGAGACATGAAATGCATTATGAATATTTTCTAGCTCGGGAGGCAACAACAATCGATATGCGACAGGTCCAACTCGCTCAATGATCTCATACAGTTCGATGAACCTCGGACTCAACTTGTCTTTACGTCCAAAACGGAGCACTTTCTTCCACGGTGACACTTTCAGAAATACTTTGTCACCGATCTCAAATTCTATATCTTTTCGTTTGAAGTCTGCATATGACTTCTGATGATCGGATGTTGTTTTCAAACAATCTCGGATCAGTTTTACTTTCTATTCTGAGTCTTTTATCAAATCGATCCCATGTAGCTTATTTTCACTGAGCTTGGTCCAATACAGAGGTGTACGACATTTACGTCCGTACAAAGCTTCATATAGTGTCATTCTGATGCTCGACTGAAAACTGTTATTGTATGCAAATTCAATCAAAGGCAGATATTGTTCCCACTAACCATTAAACTCAAGTATACAACATCTTAACATATCTTCGAGAATCTGAATAATCCACTCAGATTGACCATCTGTTTGCAGATGAAAAGTTGTACTAAAATGCAGTTTCGTGCCTAAAACTTCTTGCGCTTTCTTCCGAATCGCCACTTTACATTACGAGTCTTTTATCAAATCGACCTCATGTAGCTTATTTTCACTGAGCTCGGTCCAATACATAGGTGTACGACATTTACGTCCGTACAAAGCTTCATATGGTGTCATTCTGATGCTCAACTGAAAACTATTATTGTATGCAAATTTAATCAAAGGCAGATACTGTTCCCACGAACCATTAAACTCAAGTATACAACATCTTAACATATCTTGAGAATCAAATAATCCGTTCAGATTGACCATCTGCTTATGATGATGAAAAGTCATACTAAAATACGATTTAGGTGCCTAAAACTTCTTGCAGTTTCTTCCAGAATCTTGATGTAAACCTCGGATCTCTATCTGACACAATGGATAGTGGCACACCGTGCAATCTCACAATCTCAGAAATATAAAGTTTCGCTAATCTATTAAGTGAGTAGTCAGATCTTACTGGAATAAAATGGGCAGATTTCGTCAATCGGTCAACTACGACCTAAATCGCATCCTTCTTTCTCGGAGTCTGAGGCAATCTAGAAACAAAGTCCATCGTTACTCTATCCCATTTCCACTCAGGAATCAAAATCGGTTGTAGCAACCTTGATTTTAACTTGATGTTCAAATTTTCACTTGCTGACAGATTAAATATTTCGAAACAAAGTCAGAAATGTCTCGTTTCATACCTGACTACCAGTAATGTTGCTTCAGATCATGATACATTTTAGTACTCCCCAGATGAACAGATAAACGAGTATTATGGACTTCACTCAAAATCAACTGAATCAACTCTGGATTTCTCGGAACACAGATACGATCTCGGAATCTCAAGCAATCATCAATAATTTGAAATTCAGATTCAGAATTCGAATTACACAAAACCCGTTTTGCTAACATTTCGTTGTCAACTTTCTGAGCATCACATATCTGTTGTATAAACAACGGTTTTCGCTTTTAGTTCAGCCGTCACAGAACTATCATCAGATAAATCTAACTGAGCATTTAAAGCACATAGTGCAAACAATGATTTTCCACGCAATGCATCAGCAACAACGTTTGCTTTACCCAGATGGTAATCTATCACAAGTTCATAATCTTTTAACAACTCAAGCCATCTTCTCTGACGCAGGTTCAAATCTTTATGAGTCATTAGATACTTCAGACTTTTATGATCTAAAAATACGTGACATTTCTCACCATACAAATAGTGGCGCCAGATCTTAAGTGCAAACACAATCGCAGCTAGCTCAAGGTCATGTGTCGGATAATTCTTCTCATAAGGCTTTAATTGTCTCGAGGCATAAGCTACAACTTTGCCTTTCTGCATCAAAACACATCCTAAACCGTTTAATGAAGCATCACTATAAATCACAAATTCTTTGCCCGATTCTGGCTGTACTAACACCGGAGCTTCTGTTAACAAAGTTTTCAACTGATCAAAACTTCTCTGACATCTATCAGACCATTCAAATCTAACATCCTTCTGAAGTAGTTTTGTCATTGGAGTAGCTATCAATGAAAATCCTTTTACAAATCTGCAGTAATAACCAACTAAGCCCAGAAAGCTACGGACTTCAGACATGTTCCTCGGAGGTTTCCAATCCAAAATAGCAGAAATCTTGCTCGGATCAACTCGGATTCCAGAAGCTGACACAATATGCCCCAAAAACTAACCTCGTGTAACCAGAATTCGCATTTGCTGAATTTTGCGTACAATTACTTTTCTCTCAGAGTTTGCAATACAATCCTCAGATGCTCAGTATGCTCAGTCTCATCCCGTGAATAAATCAAAATATCGTCTATGAACACCACAACAAAGCGATCAAGGTACGGTCTGAAAATTCTGTTCATCAGATCCATAAAAACAGCAGGAGCATTGGTTAGTCCAAATGGTATAACTAAAAACTCATAATGCCTGTACCTCGTTTTGAAAGCAGTTTTCGGAACATCTGAATCTTTCACTCGTAATTGATAGTATCCCAATCTCAGATCAATCTTGGAAAACACAGTAGCTCCTTTTAACTGATCAAATAAATCATCAATCCTGGGCAACGGATATTTATTCTTTATTGTCACCTTATTCAACTGACGATAATCGATGCACATTCTCATCGTGCCATCTTTCTTTTCACAAACAGCAGGAGCACCCCAAGGTGAGAAACTCGGTCTAGCAAACCCTCTATCGGTCAATTCTTGTAACTGTGACTTTAACTCTTTCAGCTCTGTTGGTGCCATTCTATACGGAGTTATTAAAATAGGCGTAGTATCAGGTAACAACTCAATACCGAATTCAACTTCATGAATCAAAGGTAAACCCGGTAACTCTTCAGGAAACACATCAGAAAACTCACAGACAACAGGCACAGACTCAATTTTCTTTTCAGACACTTTCGAATCCATCACATAAGTAAAGTATGCCTCATAACTCTTTTTCACATATCTCTGAGCTTTCAAAACAGATATTACAGCAGGCAATCCATTCAAATCATTAGACTCCACTCGTACAATCTCATCATTCGAACATCTCAAATCAATAGTCTTTCTTTTACAGTTCACAACAGCATCATGCAAAAACAACCAATCCATACCCAAAATAATATCGAACTCGTCAAATGGCAAAAGCATCAGATCAGCAGGGAAACAGTTATCTCGAAACATTAACGGACATTTCTTGTATACCTTATTAACCAGGACACTTTTACCTAAGGGGTTCGATACTTTTATAGCAAACTCAGTAGACTCTACAGGCAAAGTCTTACTAAATACTAAATTCATACATATATATGAATCGCGTAGAACTGTGGTCTATCAATGCAATCACGTAAGTATCATAAAGTGTAAAAGTACCTGTTATAACATCAGGCGATGAAGCTTCCTCTCGAGCTCGGATAACATACGCTCTGGCAGGCGCTCTAGCTTCAGATCTAACAACATTATCTCTCGTAGTTCTCTGACTACCACCAACATTTCTTACATTCTTCGGAGGTTTACCTCTCACAGGTGCATTATCAGATCTCGGATTCTGAATAATCTCTGGCTCGACAGATTCAGGGCAATCACAAATAAAATGATCCAGTAATCCACATCTAAAGCAAGCTCTGTCATTTAATCTACAGCTTTCCGGATGCCTTTTTCCACAATGTTTACATTCAGGTTTCTCGGATCGTACATTTCCAACACTTGCCACTGAAGTTGCTGGAGCTTTAGAGCTCATTTGCGATCTAGATTGATTTCTGTTCGAATGACCCACATTATCTCTGAAACGACTTTGATTATCTCTGAATCTTTTCGGAGTAGACTGAAATGATTTACTCTGAAATCTCTTTCTCACTTCTCGAACTTCTGACTCAGCTTTTCTTTTATCTTTTCAAAGCGCCTCAGTTTTGCACGCTCGGTCAACGAGTACAACAAACTCCTTTATCTCTAAAATTCTGACTAGCAAACAAATGTCTTCATTAATCCCATCTTCAAACCTTTTGCACATTATAGCTTCAGATGATACACATTCTCGAGCGTACTGACTCAGTCTCACGAACTCTCGTTCATATTCCAAAACAGTCATTCGGCCTTGTTTTAGTTCCAGAAATTCCTTCCATTTTTTATCAATGAATCTTTCACTGATATATTTCTTTCGAAACTCGCTCTGAAAGAAGTCCCATGTAATTTGCTCTTTCGGAACAACAAAAATTAGGGTTTTCCACCATTGATAAGCTGCATCTCGGAGTAACAATACAGCATACTTTATGCATTCATCCGGAGTCAGAGACATTTCGTCAAATACTCGAATCGTATTCTCTAACCAAAACTCAGCCTTTTCAGCATCATCATCATTGGTAGCTCGGAATTCTTCCGCCCCATACTTGCGAATCTTGTCAACCGAAGGCTTATTCAACAGATTTACACCCATCACCGGAGGCACAACTGATGTCTGAGGGGGATTACCCGGGGGCAGAGGTTGTGAAACAGTCGGGTTATTCTTTACAAAATGAGTGAACCACTCACTCATTATTTGGAAGAAAGCTTGTTTAGCTTCTTCCTCTTGACCACTAGTAGCCGGTCTCGGATCAGAGGGTGCTGTCCCTTGCTCGGGATCAGGCGCATTGCTTTCTACGTCGTCAGCCACGGCTCTTTCGGGGTCCATTACTATACAGAGATCACATTTTATACATCAGGATTCATCACACTATCGCAATTCAGAAATATGGCATGTATAGCTAGACTCTGAAATGCTACGTTAGTCCGAGAATCGACTAAACCGTAGCTCTGATACCAACCAAATGTAACACCCCTAACCCGTAACCGACGCTGGACTAGGGTTAGGAGCATTACCGGACAGATCGGAAACTTACATAACATTTCATACATTACATTCATTATTAACAATCATAGTGTCCCTTAGATGAGTCATCAAGACCCTAAACATGCATATAAACCGAGTTGGGACTAAACTGAAACACATACAGAATCTCTTGGAAAAAAATTAAACTTTTCTAAAATAAAGGGGAGACACGCCCGTGGGAGGAGGCCGTGTGCCCTCCACAGCTTCTAGACACCCTCGTGTGTCCATCCGTGTCTATATACTGACTATATCAACACGGTCACTAGGCACGCCCGTGTGCTACTAGGCCATATACTGACTTCCCCACCACGGCCACCAAGCACGCCCGTGTGCCATGGCCGTGTGTTCTTAGCTAGCTACTGACTTGTACACCACGGCTAGCTGACACCCCCGTGTCGAGGCCGTGTGCTATTAAGCTACATTCTGCCAATTCACCCACGGTCTTTAGGCACGCCCGTGTGCCACAACCGTGTGACATTATAGGCCATTTACAAAGCCAAAATGCCACTTATAAAGGTCAAACCTACAAGCAACATATATCATCCCATTTCATTCACATATAACCATTAAAAATATACCAAATAGCCATCCCAAATCATGCATACTTGACATATAAGAAAATCACACAATGATGCATTCAATATCCATTCCAAACATACCAATTTGCATGACCAAATCACAATTATACCCAAACACCATTTATCTATATACTTATAATATCATAACCATTTCATATATCAATTAATTTTACCAAAACAACTACACATATCACAATCCTTTAAGGATATTACCAAAACATAACTAGCCAAATCACATGGCTAAGTTCACATAACAATTCATACCAAGAACTAACCTATACATGCCATATCTAACCATATACATTTTCAAAGTATACCAAAATGATTTTAGTAGTGTGATGACGATCCGTGACGGTCCCGAGCCTTCAGTAGCTTTGGCGACCTATAAAATAGAGAAAACGCACACAGAGTAAGCTTTCTAAAAGCTTAGTAAGTCATATACAAATAAACTTAATAGACAAGTACATAAGCATGTAGAAATATATGCACATTTCATATACATAACATCTTCTCACATATATACATTTGGTTCATACTATTGGTCACGTTTGCCACATCCATCAATTCCAGAAGTCTCTTATGCACAAAACTATTTCAAAGGTTCATAACCATCATAGCAAGGTTACATAGGAACTTACCTTATATACACACTTAGTGTATGAATCAACGTACCTGAATCAGATTCACTATTTACATGGCTATTTCATATCACGATTTTCCCATTGAACCGTAAAGAATCTAGTAGGATACTCGTAAATCTCGGAATGGTCGTACAATGCCAACGTCCCGCATTTGAGGTCTTACATGCACTCGGATATTGATGCCGCTGTCCCATACAGGGTCTTACACGTATCATTACGATACCGATGTCCCGCACATGGTCTTACACGTAAAACTTATATCGATGCCAACGTCCACGCATTTGTGTCTTACACGAAGTCTCAAATCAATGCCAACGTCCCGCACGTGGTCTTACATGATAAAATGTAATGCATACCTATGTCATGACATAGCTAATCCTATCTACTCCTAGATTCACACGGACTTCTCGGACTTAGTCACTATATCGAACTTTCCTCGGAATTTATATGCGAGAACTTCTCATAGGCATTCATTACCAACATTAATCATATGAACAATTATAATTACATACATATACATTTATTTGCATAGTGGCTTACCTCGGATTCGGTTTATCTAATGAAAACGGCTACTCGGTTACTTTTCGCTTTCCCGCGATCTAAATCTGCTTTCCTCGGTTCTTGATCTAAACATATTCGAAATTAATCCTTTTATTCACTAATTCAACCAAATCAATCCAAAGACACACATTTAGGGCTATTTGCAATTTAGCCCTCACATTTGCACATTTTATCAATTTAGTCTATTTTTCTAAAAACATCAAATTCACAAAATCTACCCATACATAGAGGTGTACATGGGCCGGGCGGCCCGGCCCGCCCAAAATGTGGGAGGGTTTGGGCAAAAATATAGGCCCGAAAAATGGGCTTGGACAAAAAAATAAGGCCCGTTTAAAAAATAGGCCGGGCTCGGGTAAGGCATTTTTGGCCCGAGCCCGACCCAAGCCGGCCCGAATTTACTAAAGGAAAAAAAACTATTTTTTAATATTATTTTCTTATTGTTTTTCTCCTTATTTTGCTACCATTTTACTATTATGTTTCTATTATTTTGTTGTTATTGTTTAGATATTTTATAAAACTTATTTTATTGTTAATTTTGTTATTATTTTAAAGACATTTGTTAATTTTGTTATTATTTTAGAGGCATTTGCTTGTTAAGTTGCATCTATTTTAGTGTTATTTAAGTCTACATATTTTTAAAATTTATTTTCAATTTGTTGAAAAATATTTATTTTGATTTTTTTAGTATTTTTGATGTGTTATATATATTTAAAAATTATATAAAATAATATAAAAATTAACACGACAGACAGTGGTCAGGCCCCGCTTTTAGCATTTTTATATGGGTAGGGCTTGGGCAAAATTTTAGGCTCATTTTTTGGGCCCGCCACTTTGAGCCCAATGAACGGCCTAAATTTTTAGTTAGGCCTGCCCGCCCGGCCCATGTACACCTCTACCCATACATATGCTTAGCCGAATATTCATACATCACATATAAGCCCATATTTTTCATCAAATTCACAAATTAGTCCCTCAATTTGCCATTTTCTCAATTTAGCCCTATTAAGCTAAATTCATCAAAACTTCAAGAACAACACATGTTCATCTAACTCATATCTTTCATTTAACACCAAAAATCATCAAAAAGCTTGACATATCATCAATGGCATCTCACAAAAACATCATCAATAATCAAAATTAATACATGGGTTTTGAAGCTCTCAAAGCAACGATTGCAAAAATGTAAAAATTATCGAAAACCGACCAAAAACATACCTTGAATTCAAGCTTAGAAGTGCCGAAAATCAAAAGAACTAAAACCTTTCTTCTTTCTCTAATATTCGGTCAAAAGATGAATGAAATAATGTCCTTTTTCATACTTTGTTTTTATCATAAAACATTTTAATACAAAAATGACATAATTAACCTTTTATAACATAAAACAAAACATATATATATAAGGTCATTAGTGACCATTGCCGTCCACTAACCAAAATAGTGGCTAATTTGCTACTTAAGTCCTTAACACTTAAAAGCCACATCACTTAAGTACTTTAACAAATAACAAGCAACTTTCACATTTAATGCATTTTAATCTTTTTGTCAAATTAAACACACAGACGAACTAATTAGCTTACGGAAAGTTACCACATGATCAATCACATTCCAACGACACAGAAAGTAATATTAAAATATTATACAGACTCAGATTTGTGGTCCCAAAACCACTGTTCTGACTAGGGTATAAACCGGACTGTTATATTTCATGTATCATTTATCAATTTTAATAATGAGATGACATAATTGGTATAATATTAATAGTTCAGGATGTAATTAGAATATTTTAAAGTTTAGAGGCTAATTTAAAATGAGGGTCATAATTTGATGATGTGTAATGAAACTAACTTATCTTTATAAAAAAATTAAATAGAAATAAAACGTGTATATAATAAGATTGAACCTAAAACCTTAAACATCTGCTCGATCGATAATTGAAAATTTCTTTTACCAAAATAATATCTTATTAACATGTTTAATGAAACATCACATTTAAACTTACTATAAAACAATATCTACGCCGAAAACTAATTGGAGTACATTTAATATTTACTTATTTATATTTTTTATGTTTTTTTAAGATAATATTTACAAATATTCATAGTTTTTCCTTAACCCATAAGCATTCAAAGACACATTCTCCTACCTTTATAAAAATACCCATAACAATAGAGCTAAGACTAAATCGAGAATGAAATTCTATTTTTTTAATTATCAAACAAGATATAAAAATATTAAAATAATAATTGGGAGGGAGTAAAGCGGTGGTAATGTAATAGAAGGTTTGAAGTTAAAGGAGTGAAACCTAAACCCGAAAGCAGCAATTAAGAGACAGGGCAGGCGCCTCTTCCCCTACGTCTCTTTCTTTTCCTACTTTCCTTCTTTTCTGGTTTTTGTTTTACCCTGCTTTTCTTTTACTCTGCATTTGGAAAACCAAATACAAACCCCAATCAATGGGAAAGAAGAACCCCTTAGCTGAAATCGCCTTTATCCGATTAAACAACGTACTTGAGAAATTTCGTGAATCAGAAGATGAAGGTTTTTTATTATTATTAAAATCTCGTTCAAATTTTCTATTTTGAAGATTAAATGCATTGGGGATACTGGATTTTTTTATCATAGTTTTATTTAGGGCTTCTTAATACTATAGTTATTGAGTGTGTGGGGGGGGGGGAGGTTGGTTGTTTTTCAAGCTAATGTGATTGGTTGTTCATCTCTTTGAAAATGTGTTCTTCAAAATTGCAAGACGTGGTTTGTTGCAACTGCAATAAAATTTACTTGTTTTTGGGAATGCTGTAACTTAATGCTAGCAAACCGAATTTTGTCTCAATGTTGAGAATTGGAGAAAGTTCTGCCTTGTTTGCTTGTTTGTGTTGATATATTTATTGAATCCGACAATTCTCGCTTTTTAAAAAAAATGATGTTTTGGTGATTAATTGGATTACAATGGCTAGAATGATATTGAAGAATGCTATTTGCTTCTTATGCATTAAACATTCATTGCAGTATTTTTCTTGTGGTTAAGTTTTTATATGAGCTTATTGAATTTTCGATGCTGTATGTAGTGTATACCTTTGAATCCAACCTTACTAACAAAGAACGAGCATTGGTGCACAAGGCATGCCGGAAAATGGGTATGAAATCCAAAAGTAAAGGGTAAGTGTTAATTGCTAGTTTCATGCTTCACTGATATTAATAATATTAAGTTAGAAAATGTTAATTAATGTTACTATTTTGATGTATTCCTTCTTGATTCTGGAATAGATACTCACTGCTTTATTTTCTTTTATGTGGTTTAGTAATTGAGTTTTCCAGTCTGGTTTCTTAAGAGCCTGAATTTTGTTTTCAGGCGTGGAAGCCAGAGATGTGTCTCTGTCTATAAAATCAAAGAGAAAGCCAGCAGTATGACAGAGAAGAATCTAACTAATGTGTCATTTTCGGAGGGGACAAAATTGGTTTTGCAGGACTTATTTACAAATTATCCACCTGATGATGGAGAGCTTGAAGAGAAGGTAATTGGAAAATATAGCGGAAAATCTGCTAAAATACGAAGAAAGAAAGATGATATTTTCTCGAAGCCATTGATGAATGCTGCGGAGATTGCAAAGAAGGTTAAAACACTTGCATCTAAGAGAGAGAAGTATCCAAACATGAGACAGGTTCTTCCTTACAAGCTGGCTTAGAAACTTTGGCTGGATGCTACTTATTTTTTCACTCAATTCTTATGCATAAAGGGGGATTTTGTAGTTTCTCTAAATTAGTTTATGAGAGAAGGTTTTCTGACATCACGCATGCAGATTGATGAAGAGAGGTCAAAGCTTCCAATTTCTGGGTTTAGGGATGCCATTACATCTGCAGTAGAATCTCACCAGGTTGCCTTTTGTCTTCTACGTATTTGTTTTTAAGATGTGTGTCTGTGCCTGGTGCACAGATTCAGAATATAGTAGTAATACAGAGTTATTTATATTGGTATTCTCAATTATTTCTGCCTTTGTCTCAATTCTATCGGGTTGTTATTTCCCAATGAGAAGTCCATATTTTCCTGTTCTCTGAGTTACAGTTGGATGGTTGGGATTATTTCATATTGTTATATTTATTTTTTCTTCCAAATTCCAATGTAGATTATCCTCATTTCTGGCGAGACTGGGTGTGGCAAGACAACACAGGTATTCTTTTATCTTTTCTTTTTTGGGTATATTTAATAGAACTTTTTGAACTATCTGTTTTTGAAGTACCCCTGCCCATCATTTTCCCTTCTTGATTAGTCTATGTAGACAGAGAAGAAATGTATATCACATGATGCTTGATGAGCTATAATTGATAATTCTAATGAAATCCTATTTAATCCTATGAAATTAAAATGAGCAGGTTTTAAGGCTCTTGATGCAGCTGAAACTGTCCTTAAAATATTCTAATCCTTTATGCAACAATAAAGGGTTGCTATTGCTGCAAACTGAATCTGCAACTTTTTGGTTGTCTAACTCAGAGGCTCTTTATCTTGTTTCCGAAATGAATCTTAAATTCTCATCTGTGTGCAGCTTCTCAAACTCTAAGTCGGGAATGGATGCTAATTTACTGCATTTTGTGTTATGTTACTTATAGGATTCTTAGTAAAAAGTTGGTAGCTGGGATTTGTGAAGGCTTTTCTTTAGTTGTCTTCTTCTGATCTTATGTTAGTACTTCAAATAATACCTTCTTCTAAGAATCAGAATCTAATTCTGGCTTTCTCTCTATGGGTACAATCAATTGAAAGTAGAGTTCATGAATACCAAGATAAGTGAAGTTCTGCTTAAAGATGAACTGAATTTATATTATAATTGTGTCTAAAAGAGAGCATATACAATATTTTAAAAAATGAATTTATATTATAAATGATTAAACATATATAATTAAATCAAGCCAGAAGTAAGGTATGACAATTGTTTTCTTAAAAGAATAATATCAAGAACCAGTTGCTTTTATAGAAGTACTGCTACCTCAAAAGTTCTCAGAATTATTAGTGTATGATTCAAATTATACCCAAGGCTGAGGAACTGAGTTCACTGTTCCATGAAGTTCATGATGTAAGGATTCTTTTGTTTTCGGGTTTGTGACTTATATTGCCAGTGCATCTGGTCCAGGTTCCACAATTTCTTTTGGACTATATGTGGGGGAAAAGTGAGGCCTGTAAAATACTCTGTACTCAGCCTCGGCGTATATCAGCTACATCAGGTGTGGATAAGTTAGGCCTGTGTATTCCTTGTTCTACTTTTTTTTTTTCCTGCTTTTATGGTTTGCAAACCTTCATATGGTTGCTTTTTTCTTTATTTACTAGTGGCTGAGAGAATCGCTAATGAAAGAGGGGAAAGTGTTGGAGAAAATGTTGGATACAAGGTACTGTTACTAAACTTTTTTTTAAATATGCAAGTGCGATGCGAATCTTACTTGTTAAAATCATGGCATTTTAAGAGAAATTACTGCTTGCTTCTCACTGCATTTTAACCACATGAGGATGGGTAATGTATTAGAAGTAGTCTTACCAAAGGCATAGAACTAGAACCATTTATTCAAACTTTCACAGTTCTTTAACTACTGAAGGAATTAAAAAGTATCTGCATTTCTTGCTACTATGTATATTTTTCAGTGTGGCTCCTTGCTATTTATCCAGCAGTTTATTGTTTTCTTGGTTAGGTGAAAATGCTGCATTTAGCTAACATGCTAATGAGTGTTTGATTTTTCTTGGCTTTTTAATGGAAAAGCTTTAAGTTTATACCACCTTGCTAAAGGTTATGATCTTTTTATGAAGATTCGCTTGGAAAGTAAAGGTGGTCGACACTCATCAATCGTCTTCTGCACGAATGGGGTATTATTGAGAGTGCTGGTTGCAAACAGTAGATCAAAGAGAGAAGACATCTCTGACATGACTCACATTATTATGGTATTTAATTTACTCTTGTTTTGCTTGTAAATTTTCCGTTGATTAAAAACAGCTTTCTTTCTTTGGTAAAATTCAGAAAAATTTAGGGGGAATATGTTAATATAGGCTGGGGAGAATATATATTTCAACATAAACTCAGGATTTTTCTTGAACCTATTTATTAACATGCTTAGATTTAATAGCTGTTCATATTAATGCGGCCAATGTGCTTACCAGATTCTACATTGACATTGTTTCGTTCCACATTTCATATTAGGACTGACTGTTTTAAAGTTGTATTGCCAACATCATTTGATAGGGATAATGCAAGTTGGGATAGGGATATAGGATACTGAGACTAACTTCCCCACTTATATTGCTTGCATCCTTGGCTAGGAATGGACTTATACTAGAATAGGGATGTAGAGTAGTGGGACCAATTGCCCCTGCTAAAATCCTGGATACTTCTTGGGTTTATCTATAAAATGCTTACTGTTTCCACAAAAATCTGACTTCTATTTCTCACTCTATATGCTAATGAAATATAATTGTTGCCCTTCTTAGGTATTTAGTTGTAGAAGGGTTTATCTAGAAAAAGCTAAGTGGTTATTGTGTAAAAGACTGAAAATGAATGGAATGGGCTGTTAATGGTTTTTCCATTTTAAGTGTGGTTCAATTGCATTTGCATGGAAATCTGAAGAAAGAGAAGAAAAAGAGAGAGGAAAGGCAGTTCCAAATATAGGTGTTTCTATATGAAAACAATCTTCTTATGATGATACTACAAGAAGCATTTGTTGTTCTATAAAACTGAAACTAAAACATTTTCTAACAAGTCTATTTACCTCCACTGATCCGAAGTTCTGATCCCCTCTATGGATTACTGTTCTTTCCTCTTGAAATTTTTAGAGGCTGCACTAGCTCCTCTCAGCTTTTGGCTTTAGTCCAATGTCAATGAAGAACTGTGCCATTGTTTTCTCCATTTGTTCTCTCCGTGATGTTAATTAAGATATAAAGGCTTTTGGGTCTTTGCTAGGCATATGTACTTGTTTAAAAATTGCATCCTACCCTCCTTTTATCTACTCCTAGGAATTTTATGGATCATGATAGGCACCATGTTGGTTGGCTTGTTGTTGCTATTTTACCTTTGGTTCTTGACTCCCAACCTAAGATTTTCTTCTCCCAGGAGTGTCCCACAGAAAAAGGACAGATTAGTGTTTGAGGTTGAGAACTGGAAAAGGTTCTCTATTTCCGCATCTGACTAGCTAGTATGAGCAGTTTGAAAATTGATTACTAAGCCAGCAATACCAGGAGAATTTAATAATAAGGTGGATGCTGGGCATATATTGGCCCTTCCAGGCAAGAAAGATTTATTTGGCAATTAGTTCCTTGGACTGGTTCAGTCCAAAAACCTTGGAATATTTTTATCAGGTTTAGATGGGTGATGGGGATCTTGTGTTTGTAATTTTCTTGGGGAACTCTTGTTTTTCAGATAAATCCATATTTATTTTCTTATCAAAGCTGTATATACATATATATTATTTTTCTCATTTGTGCATGCACATTTGTTTATGTTTATCATGGCTTACAGTTGTAGTTGCTAATTTCTGAAATTTGTAGGATGAAATTCATGAAAGGGATTGCTTCTGCGATTTCATGTTGGCAATTATCAGGTACATGTACTGTGATTCAAAATTTCACCTTCTTTGTTTGCATTTTTGGCCAACCTTGTTTGCTTGCTTTTACTAACATCAAGTTTTATATCATATGAGTCTAAATTTAAGGCTTAAAATGGTTTAGGGTTTACCATTTTTGCAATGGTTTTTTAAGCAATTTGGTATATTGTATATGGTGTGGCAGTCATATCCATACTCTCTGGGCCTCACCACTAGTCACATAGCTGCCTGTTTTGAGTCAGAACAACCCTGAAAATCGTAGGTTATCCCTTGGCAATATATCCCAAGGGATGGTCTTATAGACTCCATAAATTCTTGAAGAATGTCTAATGTGGTAGAGAGAAAGCGAGACAATTATACTCGCAACCTACTCGAGTTAGGTTTGAAAAAAAATCCAAATTTGGTTCGGTCATTATTGAGCCAATATCGAGCTCCAGCAGCTAAAGTTATTGATTGAGTCAAATTCAATTTATACCCTCGTGTTAATTTTTTTTTTTTTTTGAAAAGAAGGCATGTACTTCATTCCACTTTTATGTTTTAAAACTCCTGATAATACAAGAAAAAATATCGATAGAAACCAGACACTAACAAGCAAACCCATTAAACCCTAAAATAAGCGCCGAAGCTCACTCAAACCCTAAAACGCCTAAACCTAAGCCCAAGAACCGCCACCACCTGAGTAACGAGATCCACCACCACCGTATCCACCACCTTCACGGCGTCCACCTCCGTAACCACCACCTCCCTATCCACCTTCACGGCGACCACCATATCCACCGCCTCCACCACGGTTGTACCCACCGTTTCCTCCAAATCCTCCACCACCACCTCCGCCGCCGCTTCGGCGAGATTGTGCTTCGTTTACGGTTATATTCCTTCCATCGAGACTCCGACCATTCATTCCTTCAATAGCATCTCTCATAGATTTCTCATCACGGAAAGTAACGAAGCCAAAGCCTCTGGATCTTCCAGTCTCACGATCGTTAATGATCTTCGAATCGATGATCTCGCCGTAAGCACTGAAGGCTTCTTCGAGAGCACGGTCGTTGATGGTCCATGCGAGACCTCCGACGAAGCACTGGTAATCGACATCTGCAGAAGCCATGTGGGGAATGTAATTAAACCCTAGCGGCGGCAAAGGAAATAAAGGGAAAATGAAAAGGGTATTTTGGAGATAGAATAGAATCCCTCCTCGTGTTAATTATTTTCTTCCCTAGGGGCATGTTTTCTTTGAAGATGGAACTATGGAAGATAATAGTTGAATTGCATGTTTGACATTTTAATTCTCTTTGTCAATTTGCAGGGATATACTTCCTTCGTACCCTCATCTACGAGTGGTTAGTTCTTCACCTCATGCGTTCATAATATTGCTCCAATTTTATTTTAAAATCTTGATGGAAAATTAATTAGTATTTCCTCTTTTGTTGTATGATACAATAGGTACTGATGAGTGCTACTCTTGATTCTGAACGGTTTTCGCAATATTTTGGTGGTTGCCCAATTATCCGTGTTCCTGGGTTTACATATCCTGTAAAATTCTCTCACTGATTGTTTGTCATTTATATTTTTGTTTGGATCACATCATAATTTTCTTGATATTCTTAATTCAGGTAAGAAGTTTCTATTTAGAGGATGTGCTTTCTATCCTGAAATCCACAGACGATAATCATCTTATTTCAGCTAATGCAAGTGCACAGGACGAAGACCCAGAATTAACTGAAGAAGATAAGATCGCATTAGATGAAGCTATTAATTTGGCTTGGTCAAGTGATGACTTTGATCCACTTTTAGATTTGATTTCTGTTGAAGGAGGGTCAAAGGTTCATAATTACCAGCATTCTTTGACTGGACTAACGCCACTAATGGTGTTTGCTGGAAAGGGTAGAGTGGAGGAAGTTTGCATGCTCCTCTCGTTTGGTGTAGACTGCAGTCTAATCTCCAAGGACGGGAAGAGTGCTTTGGATTGGGCTGAGCAGGAAAACCAGCAGGAAGCTGCTGAAATAATTAAAAATCACATTGAAAGTTCCCAAAATAATATTGGGGGACAGCACTTACTCGAAAAGTATATAGCATCAGGTAATCCAGAAATCATTGATGTTGTTCTTATTGAACAATTATTAAGAAAGATATGTATTGATTCAAATGAAGGAGCCATCCTTGTTTTCCTTCCTGGGTGGGAGGATATAAATAGAATGAAAGAGAAATTACTCGCCAACCCCTTTTTTAAAGATTCTTCCAGATTTATTATAATACCTTTGCATTCAATGGTTCCATCTGCTGATCAAAAGAAGGTCTTTAATCGTCCACCTTTGGGCTGCCGCAAAATCGTCCTTTCAACCAATGTTGCCGAAAGTTCCGTTACAATCGATGATGTTGTCTATGTTATAGATAGTGGTAGAATGAAAGAGAAAAACTATGATCCATATAATAATGTATCAACCCTTCAGTCTTCATGGGTCTCCAAAGCAAATGCTAAGCAGAGAGAGGGGCGAGCTGGTCGATGTCAACCTGGAATCTGTTATCATCTTTATTCAAAACTTAGAGCAGCTTCTATGCTTGACTTTCAAGTTCCAGAAATTAAGAGAATGCCAATTGAAGAGCTGTGTTTACAGGTAATATATGTTCTGCTTTGTGTTTTTTAGGTCTCTCTGTCTCTCTCATTGAAGATGGGGGGATATCTGCTACAGAAGTTTTCCTGTCATAAACCATGTTCATCTCCTTTCTTTTACATTTATTTACTAATATTGTGATACCGTCAATGTAGTAGGCTGTACCTCTTTTTTCTCTCCCAAGTGTGGTTTTGCTTATTTTATAAAAAGGGCTTTGCAGGGATGGGGGAAGAGGTGTTACTTTCTTTGAAAAAGAAGGAAATAATTGAAATGTAACAGTTTGTTGCATGATTTTATTTGCACTGGCAGGTGAAATTGCTTGACCCAGCTTGCAAAGTAGAGGATTTCTTGCGAAAGACATTGGACCCTCCTGTTTCTGAAACTGTACATAATGCACTTAGAGTCCTTCAAGATATTGGGGCTTTCACGCAAGATGAGGAACTGACAGAACTTGGAGAGAAGCTTGGTTATCTTCCTGTTCATCCATTGACATGCAGGATGCTTTTCTTTGCCATATTGATGAATTGCCTTGATCCGGCATTGACACTAGCATGTGCTTCGGACTTCAAGGATCCATTTGTCCTTCCCATGCGACCAAATGAAAAGCAGAAGGCTGCCGCTGCCAGGCATGAGCTTGCGTCTCTGTATGGTGGGCAAAGTGATCAGCTGGCACTCATAGCTGCCTTTGAGTGCTGGAAGAATGCTAAAAGAAAGGGTCTAGAGGGACGTTTTTGTTCACAATACTTTGTCTCATCAAGCACCATGAATTTGCTGTTTGGCATGCGTAAGCAGCTCCAGGGTGAACTAATACGGCATGGGTTTATTCCAGATGACGTCTCAAGCTGTAGTCTAAATGCAAATCACCCTGGAATACTCCATGCAGTCCTTGTGGCTGGTTTGTATCCAATGGTGGGGAGGATACTCCCTGTAAAACAGGGTAAACGATTAATTATAGAGGCTGCCAATGGCAGTAAAGTTCGGTTACACACTCGCTCTGTTAATTCAAAGTTAGTACCCAAGAAACCCGAAGATTGCCCTTTGATTATGTATGATGAAATAACCCGTGGGGATGGGGGTATGTTCATAAGGAACTGTACTGTTGTTGGGCCATTTCCATTGTTATTTCTTGCAACAGAGATTGCAGTGGCTCCTATAAAAGGCATTGTTTATGATGAAGATGAAGATGATGATGATCGGGATGATGGTGATGGTGATGATGATGATGGAAGTGATGATGGTGATGGTGATGCATGCAACACTGATGGAGATGAAAAGTTGGCTGTTAGTAAGTCAGGTGGAAAAGAAGATAAGGTCATGTCCTCTCCCGATAATTCTGTTATGGTGGTTGTTGATCGCTGGCTATCATTCAGATCAACAGCACTTGATGTTGCTCAAATTTACTGCTTGAGAGAACGATTATTGGCAGCAATCTTATTCAAGGTAGGCATTTCCATTGACTGCGTACATACATAAGAGCTAAAATACACTTTGCCCACCTTCCCCGTCCCCGTTTTCTTTGATCAATAGTATCATTTTAACTTGTTCAGCCGTGAAATGTGCTCATTTTCTTGTTATATTTTTCTCGACTTTTCCAGGTAATGCATCCACACGAAGTTCTTCCTCCTGTTCTCGGGGCGTCTGTATATGCAATAGCTTGTATTCTATCTTATGATGGGTTATCAGGCATCCCAACGCCAGCAGAATCTGTAGATTCACTGACTTCGAGGGTGCGTTCTACTGATATCAACAAATCTATGCCAGTGATGAAAGATACAAGTCCCAATCCAAGTAGGTTCCTTTTGTCACTTCTGAACCAAAGCCCATTCAGCTATTCAAGTTTCCAGAAAGGTGTTAAGGGCCCTGCAGTAGGGGCTGTAACAAATGGAGTTGAGCCCATGAGTTACAACCAACAGGCACCTGTAATGTCAGCTGGGATGAGCTTAGATCAAGCTGCGTTGCAGGACCCTACGTTAGTTGCTTCCGGTTCAGGTGTGTCTAAATCACAGGGTTCTGGAGACTATTCTTGCAAGCGACAACGCGGGAAGAGGTCTATACCTAGATCGTGAAGGTAGTATAAAACATATTTTATAAACTAGAAGAGGAAGTGGATGGTGGATTATGCTCATAGTTTTGAAGGTTTTGCATTCCATTGAAGTAACCCAGTGGGTTGAGAATCCTTATCTATGCTACAGGCTGACATATAAGAGTCGATACTTAAATGAACTAGGGAATACTATACTACTAACCTATGGCAGCCACTTAGCTGTTTTATATGACCTTTTTTTTTTTTTTGCATAATTAATATATTTTCCTCTGCTAAATTAATGGAAAAGATCTTTATTATTATTATTATTGTTGTTGTTGTTGTTACTATTATTAAAGAGGTTGTAGTTTGAGAGATGAGGAAAAATTGCAGATGTTAATATTCAAAATTTAGATTTGTTAGATTCTTTTAACAGATATAATATGAAACTTTTGGATTAAGTTTGAGTTTCATCATTAACAGTTAATGTTATTTTTTATTTTTTTGTATTTGGTACATTGCAAGTGGAATATTTTAATTCCACAAGCATGATTTAAATATATATTTTTTAATTCTTGAATTTTTTTTAAATTTTTTTTTTCTGCACTTTAAATGGAGGCTTTAATATGCATGGCATCTTTTCTTAAGTTGGTATTTAGGGTGGGTAAAGATGATTCCTTAGTTAGAGTTTACCATCATCAAAGAGTTGTCCGACAAGCATCTTGTCCGGATTGAAAAATGGTATTCATCTGGAATCCGACGTCTGCATTCAAATAGCCACTTTATTCTCTTCACATATAATCAAATAGCCTTCAAGTCGAGAAATTTGTTGTGATCTCCTAATGACCATATTTTCCTCGCGAGTCAATTGAGGATATAGTTATTGATGGCTATTTCATACCACCAAAGTCAAAGGTTTTTTTGAAAATTTGGGCCATTGGGAGAGATCCTAATGCCTGGTCCAATAATGTTGAAGAGTTCTTTCTAGAGAAGTTCATTGATATCAATATAGATCTTTATGGACAAGATTTGAATTCATTCCGTTTGGTGCAGGTCGTAGAATATGCTCAGGGAAGAAATTAGGGTTAATCAAAGATAAACTTATTCTAGCTCAATTGGTGCATTGTTTTGATTCGGAGTTGTTTGGTGAAATTTCGCCGAATAAACTGGACATGACTAAGAATTTTGGTGTCTCGTTACCAAAGAAGACTAATCTTTGTGTGAAGCCCATTTATTGCATTTAGAAGTACAATTTTTAAAATAATATTTGTGTTGTGATTAGAGGTGTACATGGGCCGGGCGGCCCGGCCCGAAGGCCCGCCCGAAATGTGGGAGGGTTTGGGCAAAAATATAGGCCCGAAAAATGGGTTTGGACAAAAAATAAGGCTCGTTTAAAAAATGGGCCGGGCTCGGGTAAGGCATTTTTGGCCTGGGCTCGGCCCGGCCCGAATTCACTAAAGGAAAAAAAAACTGTTTTTTAATATTATGTTCTTATTATTTTTCTCCTTATTTTGCTACCATTTTACTATTATGTTTCTATTATGTTGTTGTTATTGTTTAGATATTATATAAAACTTATTTTATTGTTAATTTTGTTATTATTTTAAAGACATTTGTTAATTTTGTTATTATTTTAGAGGCATTTGCTTGTTAAGTTACATATATTTTAGTGTTATTTAAGTCTATATATTTTTTAAAATTTATTTTTAATTTGTTGAAAAATATTTATTTTGATTTTTTTAGTATTTTTGATGTATTATATATGTTTAAAAATTATATAAAATAATATAAAAAATTAATACGGTAATTTGGGCCTGTGTTTTAGCATTTTTATATGGGTCGGGCTTGGGCAAAATTTTAGGCCCATTTTTGGGGCCAGGCCCGGCCCGAGCCCAATGAACGGGCCTAATTTTTTAGTTGGGCCCGGCCCGAACCTGGCCCGACCCGGGCCATGTACACCTTTAGTTGTGATATAACAGAATGTATTCGTATAATAAAGGCAGGGTGTTTTGAAAATGGCATGTTTTTGATACATTATCACAATATATACACACTTTATAAAATTCCTCAAAATCAAATAAATATAATTAAAATTTTTAATACATTGCATCGCTTTCTTTATTGTTCGTATACAAATTTGTCTTAGCTATCAATTCAACTTCTTCTCTTAACTCGTTTTTTTAATTTTTGAAAAATATTACTCCAACCAAACGTGGCATAAGATTAGAAAACGAGGGATAGATTAAGGATTCGCGATGGTAGAAAGAAAAACAAAGGGAATTGGTAAGAAAATTCAATGGAACTAAAAAACAAGAAGATTAAAAAAAAACACAATAAAATATAATTTTGTTGTAATAAAAAAATTCTCTGTTTATTTATTTGGTTAAAATATATCATAAGTTTTTATTCTCTTCACAGATTATTAGCATGTTAATTAGTTGGACTAACTAATTGTATTATAAAAATAGATACAAAATTATTTCAAATTAAATTGTAATGACTAAATCTCAAATTCGAGTATAATAAAAGGACCAAAATCACAATTTGATATTATAAAAGTAGATGAGAAAATTATGTCAAATTAAATTATAGGGACTAAATCTCATATCTAAATATGATTAAAGGACCAAAACCAATCCCTTCTCTACTTTGCCCTAATGCCCCACCCAACTAAATAAATAAGTCATAATGACTTATTTAACTTTTCAACTTTATAAAAAAAAATTATTTTAGCCATCTATTTAATCTTTCACCTTTTTTAGTCTTTAAATTTGCGTTTTAGCCAAATCATCCCAAAATAGATATAAAAAAGTTAGCGCCCGTTAACTTTACTAATGTGACATACACGTGAATTGTCATGTGGATATCACGTCAGCAATCAATTAAGTTTTTAAAAATTTAAAAATTTGAAAAAAAAATTATAAAAGTTATTTATAAAAATATTAAAAAAATAAAAATTATGAATATTTTAAAATGTTTTTCAATTTTTAAAAAATTAATTAATTGTTGACACAATGTGGATTGCCACATGGATGCTATGTCAGAAAAGCTAATAGACATTAACTTTTCTATCCATTTTCAAAGTGATTTGATAAACAATACAAGTTTAAAAGTTAAAAAATTTTAAAAATAAATGGAAGTCTGAAACAAATTTTTTATAATAAATAAATAAAAATGCCATGCGTAAATGCAAGGCTAAACACTTCTACCATGCTTAATTTATCGAGAGAGATTTGTTTTTGATGAATTACAATAACAGGGTAAAATCCGAACAACAAACGCGATTAATGTGACTCAAACTCAAATCACACTTGAGGCAGTAAACACCCTTGAGCGTATATATATATATATATATATATTATAGATTTATTCTCTCCATTGAAATCATAAATTTTCTGTTTGTTGTTATTCCTACTGAAACGGACAATTTCTTTCTTAATACTTTATACGTAGGCCCTGGATTAGAATTTGATTAATTCATTGATTTTTTTTTCATACTTTTTTTTCCTCTCAGTTATTTTAATTTCATATTGATTTATAGTGAATGCATTATTCTGTTTGAAAAAAAAAAGGCATTTAACTTAAAATACCTTATTATATATATGATCATGAGAGGGGGTTAGATAAAAATATAGTTTCGAAAAATAGGTTTGGATAAAAAATAAGGTCTGTTTTCTAAACGGGTTGGGTCACGAGCTGAATTTTTTGGCCCAGACCCAACTCGAATCACATGCCTATACTTTTTTTTTTTAATTTGTTGAGAATTATTTATGTTAGCTCGATCAATCAACTGAAAATAGCTAAGAGGAAGGGATGAATTGACCTTTTAAAAAAAATTGTGGAAGCAAAAGAGAAAATATGAGACAATGAACACAATAACTTAGAGTGGTTTAGTCCCAATTACCTTCTCCATTACCTTAGTTTTCCACAACTAAGGATTTTCACAAACTCGTTAATTTGATGGCAAAATTTAACCTTACAACTGTCTTACAATTTTTACCGAAATCTTAAGATACAAACCCTCTCAAAAGAGCAAACAAATAAGCATACAAAGAAATAATACTTACAAGATTAAGATGTTTGTTAATTAAGCACTAATACAAAGAAACACTTGAGTTGATAGAAAAACAACTAATGCTCACAAGTGTATACAAGAAAAATGTGAAGATTTTTAAGCACAAAGGTTGATAGGACAACTGTTGGGGATTGACCCGTATAAACAACGAGATAGTAAAAGTGAAAAATCACGAACACAAATATTTTACGTGAAAAACTCTCAAAAAGGGAAAAACTACGGGCAAATGAGGCTTCGGCTTTTCACTAAATGAGTAAACAAACGAGAGTACAATGAGTAAACAAACTGATGGATCTTAACGGGTTGATATGGAGTTTCATGGCTTTATTGTTTATTGTGTTTTTCGCTTTTTCTACTTATTCCGTTGTGTTAAAACGGAGAAATGATAAGTTTTTTAACCCCCTCTGGCCTCTACCACCAAACAAAGCTGATATTGAGTCTCAAATGATACCCCCTCTACCTGATATTGAGTCTCAAACAAAGCTGAAAATCATACACCCTCTACCACCAAAGACTACACCTTTAGTTTTTTCTAAATTTGCCTTGGATTCAGTAGGTTTTTCTTGTATTTTCAAAGATTAGGTGGAATGACTTGTATTTTTTTCTATTTTTGTGCATATTGTTCAAACAATGAATGAAATCATCGTTTTTTTTCTTCTTGCATTGTAAACATTATTGCATGTTGCATTTATTAAATATTCCATGACTAACTTAAAATAAAACTTTGTAATATGCGTCAATGAAACTTTGTAATATCGTAAATTTATTTTTAATATTCGGTTTTATAACAAGCAAACATCCAAAATCAGCAATTCAAAAATTTGCCCTAAATGTTTGCACATTTCTACAAGTAATATCCAATTTATATTCTTATGCCGGGGGAAGTATGACTAGTATTATTGCATGCTGCATTTATTGAACATTCCATGACAAAATTGGTGTTTCGAGAGAAGAAGAGAGATTGAGTGTGCTTGATGTTGATCCACTACTACTAGTAAGAGAAGATACTTCTGCAGGACCTGTACGGCCAGTGATACGAGAACCAGAAACTGCTGTGGATGATGAAAAGCTTGTTGATGTCACAGATGGAAGTGGGTCTGGCATAAGTACAGAATCCTCCATTGCACCTCCCAAAAGAGCAGTCTCAGCAGTGCAAGTACTCTCATTAACAATGGCTGGTTTTGATCTTTGCCAACATAAACTTGAAACAGCCTGATAGATGCTATAAACACTTAGGATTTAAATTAATTAAATGAATTAAGGCTTATTACTTTCCATTTTCACAAAACACGTTGAAGTTGGAGCATAAACAAGCAAGCAGTAACATCCAATTAATATCATTAGTTCCATTATAAAACTACAAATACCATTCAAAATTCCATATCAAGTTAAGAGTTCTTGAGGGAAAATAGAAAGCAAGTGCAAACTACAAGAACTTATCAGGGCCTGGGTCTCTTTTTATATTAAAAAGTGATAATAGAGCAAAGATAACCAACCTCCGAACTACTATAAGCACGAAGAACAGTAAAAGGCTGTAGTTTTCCCCGAATATCATAGAACACCACTCTACCATTACCAGTACCAGCTGCCAGTGTCCAACCATCATCTTTAAATGCCAATGAAGAAAAAGGTGCCTCATATGAAATGAAAGCTGAGGGTCTTCTAGACCCTGAGTCATAAGTGTATAGCTTCTTATCCAACCCAACACTAGCAATAATCTGTTGAAAAGGAAAAAGAAAATTGAAATGTCAGAATATTTAACAACTTTTGAAAGATGTATATACGTAACCCAGACTAATTACATATTCGATTTACTATTACAATTATGTACTTCAACCCAATTAATTTCAAAATTCGCCCTCAAAGCACATTTTTACGTGTAAGCCCTTATACAATTTATATACTTACTCCGGGTGAAGTATGACTATTCGTGTTCATACATACTTAACCCGGATTAATTATGTATTTGATTTACTATTATAATTACGTTCTTCAACTGGGGGAAGGTTGACTATCCTTTGTAATATACAAACGAACGATGTCGACATTAATTTTTAAGGTAAACTCGATTTTATAACATTGACGTATATAATCCACGAGTTTGCCTTAAAAATTAATGTCGACATCGTTCGTGTGTTATTAAAATAAAATAGAATTGAAGCCCTTATACAAGGGCTTACATGCAAAAATGTGCAAACGATGAGGGCGAATTTTGTTATTGCTTGTTCCGGGTGTCTGCTTGTTATAAAACCGAGTATTAAAAATAACTTTACGAACGATGTCAACAAAAATGTGCAAACGTTGAGATCGAATTTTGGAATTGCTTGTTCCAGGTGTTTGCTTGTTATAAAACCGAGTATTAAAAACAACTTTACCATATTACCAACTTTCATTGACGTATATAATCCACGAGTTTGCCTCAAAAATCACATATTTGGTTTATTAGTATAATTACGTACTTCAAGCGGGGGAAGGATGACTATCCTTTGTAATATACGTCAATGAAACTTTTTAATATGGTAAAGTTGTTCCTAATACTCGGATTTATAACAAGCCAACTCCCGGAACAAGTCCATGTGGCATGCCCACGCCACATGGAATGTTCATTTCTGATTTGTTTTAATAACACACAAACAATGCGGACATTAATTTTTAAGGCAAACTCATGGATTACATATGTCAGGGAAAGTTGGTAATATCATAAAGTTGTTTTTAATACTCGGTTTTATTTATGTCTATGGTGCGATAGTTTATAATTGACGTATATAATCCAAGAGTTCGATTTACTATTATAATTACGTACTTCAACCGGGGGAAGGATGACTATCCTTTGCAATATACGTCAATGAAACTTTTTAATATCATAAAGATGTTCTTAATACTTGGATTTATAACAAGCCTATACCCGAAACAAGCTTAGTATAATAAGAATTTACTGAAAACTATTTTTTTGGTTGGCGGTATGCATATTTGATTTATATACTTCAGCTTCGTAAAGTTAAATGTAAAAATGTGCAAACGTTTAGGGCGAATTTTAGAATTGCTTGTTCCGAGTGTTTGCTTGTTATAAAACCGAGTATTAAAAACAACTTTATGATATTACCAACTTTCATTGACGTATATAATCCATGAGTTTGCCTTAAAAATTAATGTCAGCAATGTTTGTGTGTTATTAAAACAAATCAAAAATTAACATTCCATATTAAATTTATATTAAGCTAAAGTATATAAATCAAATATACATAGCGCCAACAGAAAAAATAGTTTTGAGTAAAAAATGTAAATATACTTTTTTCTTAACAGAAAAGCTTTTGGGTTATCATATCACTCAACAAGTCATATCACTTAAAATCAACAAGTCATATCCCTTAAATACCGGTGGTAGCCTATGCAGAGGCGAAGCCAGGGAGACTGGCACGGGCCCCGGCCCCCCTAAAAGGTAAAATTACTATTTAAACTCTTAATTTTTTTAAAATTTTAAATTAGTAAAGGTAAAATTGCACTTTGCCCCCCTAAAATTATAAAAATTCGATTTAGTCCTCTACAAATTAGAAAGATATAAACTATAAAAAATTAAAATTTAATCCGGCCCCCCTAAATAATTGTCCTGGCTTCGCCCCTGAGCCTATGCATCTAAAAAAAAAAAATTCTGTTTTATTACATTTTTTAATTACATTTTTTATATTTTTATCATAAAATCAACAAGTCATATCCAACAAGTCATATCCCTTAAATATGGTAGCCTATGCATCTAAAAAAATATATTCTGTTTTATTACATTTTTTAATTATTTTTTATATTTTTATCATAATTTATGTTGATATATTTCATATATTATAATATTAGAGTTTTAGAATTTAATCTATGTATTTATTTGGTTTGAAATTGTCATTTCATAATTAAAATATGTTGACATTAGTTTTTAAGGACGGGGAGAAGGATAACTATCCTTTATAATATATATCAAAGAAACTTTTTAATATCGTCCATGTTATGGAGATGCAATCTAACCCAATTGGTTTGGTCACTTACTAATTAACTAGATGGAATCAAATCAATTGGGTTGGTTTGGGCTTAGAGGTGTTCATGGGCCGGGTCGAGCCGGGCTCAACTAAAAAATTAGGCCTATTCATCAGGCTCGGGCCGGGCCCAAAAAATGAATCTAAATTTTTTCTCAAGTCCGACCCATATAAAAATGCTAAAACTCAGGCTCGGCCCAGTCTGTCCGTATTAAATTTTTATATTATTTTATATAATTTTTAAATATATATAATACATCAAAAATACTAAAAAAATCAAAATAAATATTTCCCAACAAATTGAAAATAAATTTTAAAAAAATATGTAAACTTAAATAACACTAAGATAGATGTAACTTAACAAGCAAATACCTCTAAAATAATAGTAAAATTAACAAATGTCTTTAAAATAATAACAAAATTAACAATAAAATAAGTTTTATACAATATTCAATCAATAACAACAAAATAGTAGCAACATAATAGTAATATGGTAGCAAAATAGAGAGAAAACAACGAGAAAATAACATTAAAAAAAATAGCAGATTTTTTTTGTCATTTAGTGAATCTGGGTCAATTGGCCCGCCAAAAATACCTACTTACCAGACCCGCCCATTTTTTAAACGGGCCTTATTTTTTGTCCAAGCCCATTTTCGGGCTTATATTTTTACCCAAATCCTCCCAAATTTCGGTCGGGCCTTCGGGCCGGGCTAAACCGCCCGACCCATGAACACCTCTATTTGGGCTTACATGCAAAAATGTGCAAACTGTCAAATATTAGAAGAGAGGAAGCATTGTTAGCAAATATCAATGCAGCCTTGCTTTCAACTTCAAACTCATTGCTGAATTTTACACTTCACCCCAAAATTTAAAGAAAGAGAGAAAAGGGGAAAGCATAACACAATTAGGTGTTCCTTTTTTCCGCAGTATGATGCAAAAGCTTTGGTCTTTAGATTTTAGTAGTGCCCATGCCCATTTAATGAATTTTATTATTATTTAAAATCTAGATTTTAGGGGCCCATTTACTGAAATTTATTATTATTTAAAACCTAAGAATCTATATTTTATTAATTCCTACAATTTTTTAAAGAAAAAAACCCCACCATTAATAAATTAAAATAAGCTGCTGCTGCCGGTGGAGGGATGGTGGTTGCCGGAGTAAAGCTTGATTCACCAAGCAAAGAGCATTTAACCTGGGTTTTCGTTAGTTTTGAGAAAAAATTTTGGGTTTATAAATTTATAGATGTGAAATGTCTCTATTTTAAAAGCGAAAAATTTTGATTAGAAAATTTGATATTTAAATTGATAGAATATGTAAATGTGAAGAGTTAAGTTTATTGGATTATTTAGAATTAGGATTAAACTGAAAGAATATGTAAGTATTGAGGACTAATCATGTTATTATACTAGATAGAAAAAAAGCTTTCGTTATCAATTTAATGATGAGTGAACAAAACAGGAATGAATTCAACCGTTAGTGCCTAATTGAAAATTTTTAAATTTGAGTGACCAAAACAAAATTATGAATATAATTGGATGACAATTTGTATAATTTACCTTTAATTTTTTATTTCACCCTAACTTTGTTCTAATACAAGATTACTCCATTATGAGACACAAAAACTTAAATTCAATCCTAAACAACTTATCTTACCCTAATTATAAATAAAATAAAAAGATAAGGATTGCTTATCTTACCTCAATTATGCCAGGAGTATGTCAAAGTACCGATTAAGTAAGTTATTATGCATACAATAGAAAAGTGACGTAGTTTAGTGTTACGCCCTAAGAGTCCGTCTATAACAAACTTTTATATTGTATAAGTTGTAACGAGTTTGATGTAATGATTTATTTTTTTATATACTTTTCCTTGTTCTTAGATATTAAGTCTGTTAGTTAAATAATAATAAAAATGTTTTCAGTAATAAGTTTATGTCAACTATTTCAATAATTCAATTAAGTATTTTGTGTAGTAACACCTGAGATCTGAACTTAGTGAATTAGGTCGGGTTTAGGGCATTACAATATAGTTGTTAGTAAGTTACTCTAGCTACAACTAAACAAAAATCTGAGAAGTGTTATGAATATCTTAGTAAGTGAATGTCCATCAAGATCAAGATAAGTTTTGGATGTCCATCAACAAATTTTTAAACCAAACCAATTGGGCTTACATGCAAAAATGTGCAAACATTGAGGGCGAATTTTGTAATTGCTTGTTACGGGTGTCTGCTTGTTATAAAATCGAGTATTAAAAACAACTTTATGATATTACCAACTTTCATTGACGTATGTAATCCAAGAGTTTGCCTTAAAAATTAATGTCGGCATTGTTTGTGTGTTATTAAAACAAATCAGAAATGAACATTCCATGTGGCGTGGGCACGCCACATGGACTTGTTCCGGGAGTTGGCTTGTTATAAATCCGAGTATTAAGAACAACTTTACGATATTAAAAAGTTTCATTGACGTATATTACAAAGGATAGTCATGCTTCCCTCGGTTGAAGTACGTAATTATACTAATAAACCAAATATGTAATTAGTCCCGGTTGAAGTACGTAATTATAATAGTAAATCAAATATGTAAAGTATGTAGGAATAGAAATAGTCATTATTTATAACACCCCAAACCCGGTCTAGACGCCATACCCGAGTGCCTGACGTCACAATACCTCCACATGCAACTCACGTTACCATTGCAAACATTCATCCATTCAAAACAATCATTATTATAAGCAATAATCTAACACAATTAATCACATTCAAATATGTATTAAATGAATTCATTTTGCAAGTATACTCTGGGGGTTTCAGTTTAGGTATTTCTTAAACGACTAATGTTTTTCATTAAACTTTAGCACTGTGGTCTCGAGACATGTATGGTATGTCTCGAGGCAACCCTACTTGAAATAAAACTAATTAGCTTCAATGTTGACATGTCTCGGGACATCCTCAAGATGTCTCGAGATTTGACGTCACAATGTCTCGAGACCAATTTCCTCTGTTTCCTATTATTTTAGTTTCAAAGTTTTAGTGTCTCGAGACTAAACTCAACTCGTCTCGAGACCTGATTCCCTTGTTTCCTTATTTGGCTACTGACTTGTTTTGTCTCGAAACAAGGTTCAGTTATGTCTCGAGACACAAGTCCCTTGGGACACAAGTTAAGCTTCAAAGTTTATCCTGTCTCGAGACATGACTCATCTTGTCTCGAGACCTACTGTTTAAATGGTCAAAAACTAGCCTCTATTGCATTTTATGTTCTAGATAAATTTCCAACTGTTTAAGCCTAACATTTACCAACTACTACACTATACAAATCAACCACATAACACACATCATCATCAATCATTCATACCTATCTAACCAATTTAAACAAGTCAATCTCCACTCAATGGTTCATCACACAAAATAAACCTATTGCAATTGGCATCACCACAACCATTAAGCAAAAATAGGCTAATTAATACTTCACATATATGCCATTATATACATACCAAAACACATAACATTTAACCAACCCTAGGTACATGCCATATTACCAAAAGTATCAAAATAAAACGTTTATGCTATTTGATGAGCTGAATTGCGGATTAGGATGCCGAGACCCTAATAACCTTGACACCTATGACGGATATGTACACGAGGCAACAAACGAAATCTTTAAGTTAGTTAAATATATATGTTGGTACCCCATCTAAAATAACTTATACAATTCAAACAAAATAACAATCATAAGTAATTGACATAATTCGATCAATTCCATATCTAAGACATTAAATCTCTTAACTCATATATCATTATTCGATCTAATCAATTTCCAATGAACATTGATCAATTTAATGGCAAAACACTATATACGTTTCGTTGTCGCTCATGTGATTCATTCGATTCGAATTAAATGAATCAATAAAATTCGATGCATTCACAATATACAATTCAATAGCATATCATATGTTTCACTTTGAACATTATTTTTATTTGGATGCAGACACATGCACGGGTACATGGATTCCTCTGTCACTCCACAATATGAGCACCGAAGTGCTTAGCAGGCGTAAACGCACTATTTCCCCTAACACTCCACAATGTCTCGAGACAAAACAAGTCAGTAGCCAAATAAGGAAATAGGGGAATCAGGTCTCGAGACAACTTGAGTTCAGTCTCGAGGCACTAAGGGCTAGTTTGGCAATGCTTTTGAAAAGTGCTTTTGAAAAGTGCTGTGGAAAAGTGCTTTTGAGAAGTGCTTTTGAAAAGTTTGCTTTAAAATTTGAGTGTTTAGCATTGCTGTCAAAAAGTACTTTTCAGAAATAAAATGTCTATTTTAGACATGTTATTATCAAGTAACAAATATACATTTAAATAAAATTTAAATTAGTTAATATTATTATATTTTAGTAAGAATATAAAAAAATTACTATAACTTGTTAATATTTTAATATATGAAATATAAATTTTAAATATTTTTAAGTTATAAATATTAATTACTTATAAAATTTAATTAGAATATATAAACTACATTTTAAATATTTAAATATAACCATTAAATATTTGTAATTAATATTTTAAAAAATATTTTTTTATTTTTAATTAATGATTTTAACACATTTGTAATTAAGCACCACTTAAACAAAAAAAGGAAAGTACTATGTTATTAGAGGGTGAAAAAAGTAATTAAGCACTAAAAGTGCTTTTGGGAGGAAAAGCTAAAAATTTTAAACTTTCTCCTTTTAAGTTGTCTTTTAAAAACACTTCAAAAAGTCAAAATTTCCATACAAAAACAAATTATTCTCAAGATGCTTTTTCTCCAAAAGTCTTTTGAGCCTGTAAGATCTTTTGAAAAGTAACGAAGAACTAGCCCTAAAACTTCAAAACTAAAATAATAGGAAACAAAGGAAATTGGTCGTGAATTTTAGAGTTTCGGTGTTTACTTGTTATAAAACCAAGTACTGAAAACAACTTTACGATATTACCAACTTATATATATTTTTGAGAATAATGCTTGTTACTTTATTAAATGAGAAATAACAAAATGACACAAACCACATAGAAAAAGAAAACCATAAAGAAAACTGGGAAAGCAAACCAAACCCAAAAGAGGCCTCTCTCCCGGAGGAGACCCTAATCGACACTGAGCCTTCAAGCGAAACAACAAGTGGACGATGAAAAACCACTTAAGGGGAAATTTTGGGGAAACAAAGATATCAAGAAATTCCCCAACTCAAAGCCTGCTGAAACTTGGACTAAGGCGGATTGAACGATCTTCTGTCTTTGTCGGCGACAGATGTGGCCAACAATGATACTTCCTCTACCCAAAAACAATCTTTCGTTCTCGACATACCCTTTGGAGCCACTGCATGTGCAACTTGGTTCCCTGATCTAGCTATGAAGGTGAACCGACAGTCTAAAAACAGTTTTGAAAGCTCCTTTACTTCCCAAATAAGTGTACTAATTTCTGAGAACTCTTCTGAGCTTGCGTTTAACTTTTGGATGACCGACCTGGAATCACTCTCTAGGATGACTGACTAGAAGCCAGATCAAGTGCAAACCTTAACCTATGTACTACCGCTAGAGCTTCTGTCGCGAATACTATAGGCGACTATGAGGTAAGACGACTACATGCCCCCATAATCTGTCCATGTTTATCTCTAATAATTACAGCTGAACATACTTTTTGTTGTATAAGGGAAAAATTGGCATCGACATTAATCTTAAAAAATGATATCGGAGTAGGGGACCAGCGAACAGCCTGAGGTAGAGACGACTGATATATACTTGCAACAAGCACTTCAACATCCGCACAGTAGCCTCGAACAAAGGCAACCAAATCCCCCATCCTCTAGTTTGTACCCTTATGTATAAGCTTATTCCTAGCATACCAGATAGCCCACAACACCACTGCTACCTTCGCTCTTTTATTCGCAGAATAATTTTCAAACATCAATGATAACCATTCATGAAAGTTGATATGTTCGTTATTACCTGGGCTAACATAGTGTAAAGCTAGCCACACGTCCCTTGCAAAATCACAGTATCGTAGAACGTGATTCATATCCTCAATAGCATGATAACATCTAGGGCACAGAAGGTCATTTGCAATTCTCTTGTTATACTAACTCAATTTTGTAGGTACAAAATGTTTCAGAAATTTCCACAGAGCGATTCAAATATTTGGAGGGTAAGAGTGCAGCCATATCTGTTGATATAATATTTTATCTATTGGGGTGGATATTAGAAGGGCTCAGTAATAATCAATATCCACTACAAACACTATACAAGCCTAAGTGTTCACCACCCCATACTACATAGTTCTCTTGTGGAAAACTCGAAAGGGGAACACTATTAATAATAGTAGCTTCACCGTGGGAAAATATAGAATTACTTAGATCCAAGTTCCATGCCATAGGATCTTTCACCATAAGGTCCGACACCACGTAAAATGATCCACTTGTGGGGACTGAATCTTTTGGGGAATAGGGTCGGGCAACCAGTAATCATTCCAATCTAAGATTGCACCATAAAGCCCATGCGCATACCATATGCTCTGCCGGAGCAAAGAAGGGTTAGAACCTAGAGACACATTAAAGAAACCTGTAGATGGATAGTACTTTGCTTTTAGTATCCTTCCCATGGAAGTAGTCAGGTTTGTTCGAAGGTGCCAACCTTGTTTCGCAAGTAAAGTAATATTGAACTTTGATAAGTCTCGAAAGCCAAGACCACCGTTTCCTTTTAGGTCACATAGAGAAGACCAAGTACATTAATGAATTCCATTTTCTCAGTAGACTTTTGCCACCAAAATCGAGCCATTAAAGGTTTCAGTTCTTTGTAAAAAGATTTAGGTAATAAAAAACACATCATTGCATACGTCGGTAAAGCCTGCAAAATGGACTCTATGAAGACTTCCTTGCCCCCCATGGAGAGATTTCGAGCACTTCAAGAAAGAATCCTACTTCAGAATCTATCCTTGAGATTTAGCTCAGTTAACTTTTTTCATGCTTTATTTTCATAAACCACACATTTAGCCCCTTACTAGCAACTCAGAGCTTATCTGGGATAGGACCCAACGAGTTTTCCCAAAGCCTCTTCACTTCAGGTTCACAAGATTCTTCCAATAACCATGAGGCCTCAAACTTGAAATGCCACTGTTTAGGTGACCTAATAAGACCAGAAGTAGTCTCAACCAAACAGGGCAATGATCAGAAAAAGGATGCGGCAGATGGGATGCTTTATAATGCGAAAACAACTGTCACCACAATCCATTCATGACACTCTTATCAAGCCTCTCCCGAATATTATTACTCGCTATTCTCCCTCTCTCTTAAGTAAACCAGACACCATTGTAACCCAAATCCTCCAAAGAACAATCCTTTAAGGCATATCGAAAATCATTCATTTGACATTCACTTCGCAAAAGTTCTCATTGGTTCTCAAAAGAAAAAGCAATCTCATTAAATTCCCCAATTACAAGCCATGGTATCTTCGAGCAATCATCCAACTGTCTTAATAGATTCCAAGATTCCACTCTTCTTTGTTCCTTAGGTGTGTCATAAAACCCTGTACATATTCAGCAATTTCCTTCAGAATCATTAGTAATTAAAACATCAATATGTCTTCCTGAAAAAGAATGAAAAGAAACAATACATTTATGCTTCTAACCAAAAGAGAGACCACCACTTCTGTTAACTGAATCAACATCAACTCCATTTTAAAATCCACACATTCGATGTACATTCGCCATTCGAGTACTCTGTAATTTCGTTTCAACTAAATAAATTATAGAGGGGTTTAGATCCTTCAACACATGCTAAAAGAGACAAACTGTCTGATGGTTCCCCAAACCCCGGACGTTCCAACTTAAGAGTTTCATTGCGACTGATTGGCATGCTGAGCAGGGCTTGTCGATAGAGAAATTTTTCCATATTCGAAACCATATTACTAGAAACTCCTGATTTAGCTAACTGGGTACGGGGTTGCTTAAGCCCATCCATTTGCACAATAGGTTTGTCTTCCCCTTCAACACCTATTTCTTCATCAAAATCTATATACTGTGACCTCTGATTATGGGCTAGAATTGAGTCAACATTCGACCTAATAGTAACCTTATTTCGCGGTCCTGAGGACTTCACACCTGTTGACGTCACATTAATGGTGATACTCTCAACTAGGGGTGAGCAAAATCCGATTCGATTCGAAAAACTCGATAAAAATTTCAAATTTTGAATTAAATAGTTCGAGTTATTTAAGTTAATCAAGTTATTCGGATCAACTCGAATAAAAAATTAAGTTTTTCGGTTTAACTCGAATATGAATTACACAATTCAAGTTATCCGAAAATCAGAATATGAAAAGACAAAACTACGTCGTTTTGATAAATGTTTACTTTTTTAAAAGTTAAAATTTAAAATAATTAAGTTAAAAGGCAAAACTACGCTGCTTTTGATAAATGTTTACCTATTAAGTTAAAAGCGCGAATCATTATATTGTTCATGTAGTTAAATAATCTTGTACTTCGTCTACTAGTTAAATAACCGGTCCATCTAATCACAACATTAAGTATAAATAATAGGATTCGTTAACTCGACTCGATTTGACTCGAAATTTTTTGACTTGATTCGATTCGAATCGAAAAAAATTCAAATTGAGTTCGGTTGCTAAAATAGGATTTGTTAACTCGACTAACTCAAAAATTTGACTCGATTCGACTCGACTCGATCGAATACTCACCCCTACTCTCAACCATATCTTTTTGAAGATTATCACCTAAATTATAAGAATGAAATTTTGGAGATCTCTCATTTATCTCCAAAATTCCGATATTGGTAACCTTAGAATTTGGAACACCAAAATTGTCTTCCTCCTTCAGCCAAAGACTCTTCGGCGCCACCGCTTGCCTGGCCGAAGCTTGAAGAGAGATGTCCAACCCAAAATCAAAATCCTGGTTCTCCTGGAGAATTCTAACAGGACAAAAACTTTCCCCATAACCAAGTTTGCCATAGAGAAAGCAAAAAAAGTGTGAGCTTTTCATACTCAAATCTCGCAGAAGCCTGCCTCCCATTCGACAACACAAACTCTTTCTTACGCTTTATCCGTTTTCAAATATAAAATCGGGCTCTAACCCGCATTAATCCTTTATACCCCAATAAAACAACTTTCACATCATACTCAAGGAACACCTCAATAAAATAACTAGTTGTTTTACCACCATCTCGGACATAAACCCATGCGGTAGATCATGGATTAGAACCCAAAAATCTACAGTAAACAGTGGCATGGCCATTGGATCATCCTCATCTTTTAACCGGTGCATAAAGAGAAGATGAGAATTGAAATTCCATGGTGCCCCAACCTCAATTCTGTCCGTATCCACCTTATGATATAATCGAAAAAGATACCTTCCTTCATTTAGATCAGAAATCGAAATACCCCAAATCGGATGCCAAATGTTTACCAAAGTCACTCATATTGACTGAAAACTAACCACATTTGATGTCAGAAAAGAGCCCACAAAAGAATTATCAAAAGAAACCACTAGATTTGGTCTCTCCGTACCTAGTTGTAATGCCTCATCCTCCTCATCCCCAAGGGATAGATCAGCAATGTTCTCTTCCACATCCGTCATCCTTTAACAATTACGGAAACAATGAGTAATGAAACTAGAAGAAAGAGAAAAGAAAAAATGTGCTACAAAACAGAAGAAAAAAACGTGCTACAAAGCAGAAAAAAACACTATTAATTAAGATTTAGGCTCTGTTTGTTTCAACGTAATTTTTTTTATGGAAAATATTTTCAGCCTTTTTCGATGCTTGTTTCATGTAAAATAGGATGGTCAACGTAAAAAGTTTTCTAGCCAACGTAAAATTACCCTTTGATTCCCGTAAAATGTGTAACAGTCCGGTTTACACCCTAGTCGGAACAGTGGTTTCGGGACCACAAATTCGAGTCCGTATAATATTTTTATATTTATATTATTTTCTGTGAAGTTAATATGTGATTAAGCATGTGTTAAATTTCCGTAAGTTAATTTATCCGTCTGTGTGTTTAATTTGACAAAAGGATGAAATTGCATTAAATGTGAAAGTTGTATGCTATTTATTAAGGTATCAAAGTGTTGTGACTTTGTAAAAATGGAGGCCTTATATGGCAAATAAGCCATCATTGAGATAGTGGATGATAGAATGTCTTAATAACCTTAGTATTAATTTGTCTTATATGTTTAATGGATGGGCAATATAGTAATTGAATAAATAACATTATATTAATGAAACAAAAGATGAGTGTTCATCTTTTATTTTCTCTACTTTGGCCGAATAACAAAAAGAAAAAGAAAAGAAGAAGAAAGCAAGGTTTCGATTAGGTTTAAGCTTAAATTCAAGGTTAGTTTTTGATCCGTTTTTGATAATTTCTATGTTTTTGTAATCGTTGCTCTGAGAGCTATCAAGCCCATGTTTTAATTTGATGAATTGATGATGTTTGTGTGAGATGCCATTGATGATATGTCAAGCTTTTTGATGATTTTTGGTGTTAAATGAAAGATATGAGCTAGATGAACATACTTTGTTCTTGAATTTTTGATAAATTTAACTAAATAGGGCTAAATTGAGAAAATGGTAAATTAAGGGACTAAATTGCAAATTTGATGAAAAATGTGGCCTTGTATGTGATGTATATATATTCGGCCAAGCATGTATATGTGTGGATTTTGTGAATTTGATGTTTTGTGAAAAATGGTCTAGATTGATAAAATGTACAAATGTGAGGGCTAGATTGCAAATAGTCCAAAATGTGTGTATTTGGATTGAATTGAATGAGCTATTGAATAAAAGGGTTAATTCTGAATATGTTTAGATCAAGAGCCGAGGAAAACGAATTTAGATCGCGGGAAAACGAAAGTAACCGAGTAACCATTTTCATTCTGATAAACCGAATCCGAGGTAAGTCACTATGCAAATAAATGTATATGTATGTAATTATAATTTTTCATATGATTAACGTTGGTAATGAATGCCTATGAGAAGTTCTGCACATAAATTCCGAGAAAAGTTCGATATAGTGATTAAGTCCGAGAAGTCCCGTGTAAACCTAGGAGTCGATAGGATTAGCTATATCATTACATAGGTATCTGTTCTGTTTTATCATGTATAAGACCTCCTCTGGGACGTTGGCATCGATATAAGCTTTATGTATAAGACCTCGTCTGGGACGTTGGCATCGATATAAGTTTTATGTATAAGACCACGTTTGGGACGTTGGCATCGAGATAAGCTTTACGTGTAAGACCATGTCAGGGACATTGGCATCGTATTGATACGTGTAAGACCCTATCTGGGACAGCGGCATCAATGTCTGAGTGCATGTAAGACCTCGTCTGGGACGTTGGCATTGTACGACCATTCTGAGCTTTCTGAGTATCCTACTAGATTCCTTACGGTTCAATGGGCAAATTTGTGATACGAAATAGCCATGTAAATAGTGAATCCGATTCAGGTACGTTGATTCATACACTAAGTGTGTATATAAGGTAAGTTCCTATGTAACCTTGCTATGATGGTTATGGACCTTTGAAATAGTTTTGTGCATAAGAGACTTTTGGAATTGATGAATGTGGCAAATGTGGCCAATAGTATGAACCAAAGTATATATGTGAGAAGATGTTATGTATATGAAATGTGCCTATATTTCTATATGCTTATATACTTGTCTATTAAGTTTATTTGTATATGACTTACTAAGCTTTTGGAAAGCTTACTCTGTGTGTGTGTTTTCTCTGTTTTATAGGTCGTCAAGCTACTGTTGGCTCGGGACCGTTAAGGATCATCATCACACTACTAAACTTATTTTGGTACCTTTTTGAGAATGAATATAGCTAAATATGGCATGTATAGGCTAGATATGTGTAAATGTTTATGAAGTGAACTTAGCCATGTGTTTTGGCAAGAATTGAGTTGGAAATATGCTTGAATGTATGAGTTATATGATGCAAATTTTGATATGTTTTGATGCTTATGAAATGGTTAATTTTGGATAAGCAAATGGATGATATATGCATTGAGATGATGTGGGTTTTAGTTTGTAATTTGGTAGGAAGGGAATTAGTATCGAATGTGTTGATGGAATGTTCATTTTGGTATGTTTTTGGTTGATATATATGTATGATATGAGATGGATAATGTTACTTGTAGGTATGACCCTTTTTGGGTGGCATTTTGGCCTTGTAAATGGCCTATAATGTCACACGGTTGTGGCACACGGGCGTGGCTAAGACCGTGGGTGAATTGGCAGTATGTAACTTAAATAGCACACGGCCTCGACATGGTCGTGTCAGTTGGCCGTGGTGTGCAAGTCAGTAGGTAGCTAAAAACACACGGCCATGGCACACAAGCGTGCTTGGTGGCCGTGTTGGAAAAGTCAGTATGTGGTCTGGTAGCACACGGTCATGGCACACGGGTGTGCCTAGTGACCGTGTTGATATAGTCAGTATATAGACACGGAGGGACACACGGGGGTGTCTAGAAGCCGTGGAGGGCACACGGTCTCCTACCACGGGCGTGTCTCCCCTGAAAGTTAGAAAAGTTTTTAATTTTTATGAAATTTCATATGTGTTTCAGTTTAGTCCCAACTCAGTTTATATGCACGCTTTGGGTCTTGATGACTCATCTAAGGGACACCATGATTGTTAATGATGAATGTGATGTATGAAATGTTATGTAAGTTTCCGATCTGTCCGGTAACGCTTTTAACCCTAACCCGGCGTCGGATACGGATTAGGGGTGTTACATTTGGTTGGTATCAGAGCTACGGTTTAGCCGATTCTCGGACTAACGTAGCGTGTCAGAGTCTAGCTATACATGCATATTTCTGAATTGCGATAGTGTGATGAATCCTAACGTATAAATGTGATTTCTGTATAGTAATGGATCCCGAAAGAGCCATAGCTAACGACGTAGAAAGCAATGCGCCTGATCCCGTGCTAGGGACAACGCCCTCTGATCCGAGATCGGCTACTAGCGGTCAAGGGGAAGAAGCTAAACAAGCTTTCTTCCAAATGATGAGTGAGTGGTTCACTCAGTTTGTAAAGAATAACCCGACTGTTTCGCAACCCCCGCCCTTGGTTAATCCTTCTCAGACTACAGTTGTGCCACCAGATATGCATCCGAATCTGTTGAATAAGCCTCCTGTTGACAAGATTCGTAAGTATGGGGCTGAAGAATTCCGGGCTACTAAAGATGATGATGCTGAAAAGGCCGAGTTCTGGATTGAAAATACTATCCGGGTATTCGACGAAATGTCTCTGACTTCGGAAGAATGCATAAAGTGTGTTGTATCATTACTCCGAGATGCAGCTTACCAATGGTGGAAAACTCTGATTTCTGTTGTTCCGAGAGAACGAGTTATATGGGACTTCTTTCAGACTGAGTTCCAGAATAAATATATCAGCGAGAGATTCGTTAATCAGAAACGGAAGGAATTTCTGGAACTTAAACAAGGCCAAATGACTGTTTCTGAGTATGAGCGAGAGTTCGTGAGATTGAGTCAGTATGCTCGAGAATGTGTATCATCTGAAGCTATAATGTGCAAAAGATTCGAAGAGGGGCTTAATGAAGACATCCGTTTACTAGTCGGAATTTTAGAGATAAAAGAGTTCGTAGTACTCGTTGATCGAGCATGCAAAGCTGAGGCACTTGGAAAAGATAAAAAGAAAGCTGAGTTAGAAGCTCGAGAAGCGAGAAAGAGATTTCAGAGTAGATCACTTCAGTCTACCCTAAAGAAATTTAGAGATGATCAAAGCTGTTCGAGAGTTAATATGGGATATTCGAATAGGAATCGAGATAGATCACAAATGAGCTCCAAAGCTCCAGCAACTTCAGTGGCAAGTGTTGGAAATGTACGATCAGAGAGACCTGAATGTAAACATTGTGGAAAAAAGCATCCAGGAAGCTGTAGATTAAATGACAAAGCTTGCTTTAGATGTGGATCATTGGATCATTTTATCCGTGATTGCCCTGAACCTGTCGAGCCAGAGACTTTTCAGAATCTGAGATCTGATAATGCACCTGTGAGAGGTAGACCACCAAGAATGTAAGAAATGTCGCGGGTAGTTAGAGAACTACGAGGACACCATTGCAAGATCTGAAGCTAGAGCGCCTGTTAGAGCGTATGCTATCCGAGCTCGTGAGGAAGCTTCATCACCTGATGTTATAACGGGTACTTTTACACTTTATGATACTTCTGTGATTGCATTGATAGACCCTGGTTCTACGCATTCATATATATGCATGAATTTAGTATTCAGTAAGACTTTGCCTGTAGAGTCTATTGAGTTTGCTATAAAAGTATCGAACCCCTTAGGTAAAAGTGTTCTTGTTGATAAAGTATGCAAGAACTGTCCGTTAATATTTCGAGATATCTGTTTCCCTGCTAATCTGATGCTTTTGCCATTTGATGAGTTCGATATTATTCTGGGTATGGATTGGTTGTTTATGCATGATGCTGTCGTGGACTGTAAGAGAAAGACTATTGATTTGAGATGTTCGAATGATGAGATTGTACGAATTGAATCTAATGATTTGAAGGGATTACCTGCTGTGATATCAGTATTGAAAGCTCAGAGTTATGTGAAGAAGGAATATGAGGCATATTTTGCTTATGTGATTGATTCAAAGGTATCCGAAAAGAAAGTTGAATCAGTGCCTATTGTCTGTGAGTTTTCTGATGTGTTTCCTGAAGAGTTACCCGGTTTACCTCCAATTCGTGAAGTTGAGTTTGATATTGAGTTGTTACCTGGTACGACACCTATTTCGATAGCTCCGTATAGAATGGCACCAACAGAATTGAAAGAGTTAAAGTCACAGTTGCAAGAGTTGACTGATAGAGGGTTCACTAGACCGAGTTAATCACCTTGGGGTGCTCCTGTTCTGCTTGTGAAAAAGAAAGATAACACGATGAGAATGTGCATTGATTATCGTCAGCTGAACAAGGTGACTATAAAGAACAAATATCCGTTGCCCAGAATTGATGATTTATTTGATCAGTTAAAATGAGCTACTGTATTTTCCAAGATTGATCTGAGATCGGGATACTACAAGTTGAGAGTCAAGGATTCAGATATTCCGAAAACTACTTTCAGAACGAGGTTTGGGCATTATGAGTTTTTAGTTATGCCATTTGGACTAACCAATGCTCCTGCTGTTTTTATGGATCTGATAAACATAATTTTCAGACCGTACCTAGATCGATTTGTTGTCGTATTCATTGATGACATTTTGATTTATTCGCGTGATGAAACTGAGCACGCTGAGCATCTGAGGATTGTGTTGCAAACTCTGAGAGAGAAGCAATTGTACGCAAAATTTAGCAAATGTGAATTTTGGTTATACGAGGTTAGTTTTCTGGGGCATATTGTGTCAGCTTCTGGAATTCGAGTTGATCCAAGCAAGATTTTTACTATTCTAGATTGGAAACCTCCGAAGAACGTGTCTGAAGTCTGTAGCTTTTTGGGCCTAGCTGGTTATTATCGTCGATTTGTGAAAGGATTTTCAGTGATAGCTACTCCGTTGACGAAATTACTTCAGAAAGATGTTAGATTTGAATGGTCCGATAGATGTCGGAAAAGTTTTGATCGGGCTGAAAACTCATAATCTAAGCTCCAGTGTTAGTACAAACGTAATCGGGCAAAGAATTTGTGATTTACAGTGATGCTTAGTTAATTGGGCTGGGATGTGTTTTGATGCAGGAAGGCAAAGTCATAGCTTATGCTTCGAGACAATTAAAGCCGCATGAAAAGAATTATCCGACGCACGACCTTGAGTTAGTTGCGATTGTGTTTGCACTTAAGATTTGGCGCCATTATTTGTATGGTGAGAAATGTCACATATTTTCAGATCATAAAAGTCTGAAGTATCTAATGACTCAGAAAGATTTGAACCTGCGTCAGAGAAGATGGCTTGAGTTGTTAAAAGATTATGAGCTTGTGATAGATTATCATCCGGGTAAAGCAAATGTTGTTGCAGATGCACTGAGTCGAAAATCATTGTTTGCACTACGCGCTTTGAATGCTCAAATAGATTTATCTGATGATAGTTCAGTGTTAGCTGAGTTAAAAGCGAAACCGTTGTTTGTACAACAAATATGTGATGCTCAGAAGGTAGATAATGAATTGCTAGCAAAATGAGCTCAGTGTGAAGTGAATTCCGAATCTGAATTTTGAGTTGTTGATGATTGTTTGAGATTCCGAGATCGTATCTGTGTTCCGAGAAATCCGGAGTTGATTCAGCTAATTTTGAGCGAAGCACATAACAGTCGTCTATCTGTTCATCCGGGAAGTACGAAAATGTATCAAGATTTGAAAAGACACTACTGGTGGTCTGGTATGAAACGAGACATTTCTGACTTTGTTTCGAATTGTTTAGTCTGTCAGCAAGTAAAAGCCAAACATCAAGTTCCGTATGGATTGCTTCAGCCGATTCTGATTCCTGAATGGAAATAGGATAGAGTAACAATGGACTTTGTTTTTGGTTTGCCTCAGACTTCGAGAAAGAAAGATGCAATTTGGGTTATAGTTGACCGACTGACGAAATCTACCCATTTTATTCCTGTAAGATATGACTACTCACTTGATAAGTTAGTCGAGCTTTATATCTCTGAGATTGTGAGATTGCACGGGGTGCCACTATCTATTGTGTCAGATAGAGATCTGAGGTTTACGTCGAGATTCTGGAAGAAATTGCAAGAAGCTTTGGGCACGAAATTACACTTTAGTACAGCTTTCCATCCGCAAACAGATGGTCAGTCTGAACGAATTATTCAGATTCTTGAAGATATGTTGAGATGCAGTATACTTGAGTTTAATGGTTCGTGGGAACAGTATCTGCCATTGATTGAATTTGCATACAACAATAGTCTTCAGTCAAGCATTAAGATGGCACCATATGAAGCTTTGTACGGACGTAAATGCCGTACACCTCTGTATTGGACTGAACTCAGTGAAAATAAGCTACACGGAGTTGATTTGATAAAAGACTCAGAACAGAAAGTGAAACTGATCCGAGATTGTTTGAAAGCAGCATCTGATCGTCAGAAGTCTTATGCAGACTTGAAATGAAAAGATATAGAATTTGAGATTGGCGATAAAGTATTTCTGAAAGTGTCTCCATGGAAGAAAGTGCTTCGATTCGGACGTAAAGGCAAATTAAGTCCGAGGTTCATCGGACCGTATGAGATCGTTGAACGTGTCGGGCCAATTGCATATAGATTGAAATTGCCCTCTGAGCTAGTAGTGGATGATAGAATGTCTTAATAACCTTAGTATTAATTTGTCTTATATGTTTAATGGATGGGCAATATAGTAATTGAATAAATAACATTATATTAATGAAACAAAAGATGAGTGTTCATATTTTATTTTCTCTACTTTGGCCAAATAACAAAAAGAAAAAGAAAAGAAGAAGAAAGCAAGGTTTCGGTTAGGTTTAAGCTTAAATTCAAGGTTAGTTTTTGAAACACCCCAAACCCGGCCCACGAGCTTTGACCAGATTTGGTATGTTCCTCAAGTAAACCGGTTCAAATTTCTTTTGTCCTTAGGAAAAATTTGTGCGATTTTTAAAAAAAAACATTGTTTGGGTTGGGCTTGTGTTGAAAACGAATTCAATTCTTTATATTAAAAAGTTTACTTAAACTTTAATAGGTAAAACTCATAATCATAATAAATAGAAATAAATGGAAAACAATTCAACTATGGCCTTATGGCCTTATTACATCAAATAATTTCCAAGTTATTCAAGTACTTAAATTAAAATAGTAGTTCATAAAATAAAAACTTCATGTTGAGCATGGCCACCACAAGTTCTGCCGTCCCGGTCCATCACTGTTCATCACCTGAAACATGGTCCCACAACGGGGTGGTCAAACAGACTCAATGTGTACACGACACTAAGTCATAATAGAATCAGGCATACAAGAGTTACACCTTCAAAACATAGAATACAAGTTATGATGCATTCCCAAACCCAAACCTAATTGTCCATCCGCTACACACCCCGCACTCAACCATGCACACCGTGGGACTACTAAGTCGACCCTCCTTCCGCTACACTCCAAATTGCGGTCTTAGGTCACCGCATTTGTGGTCTTAGGTCACCACATTCAGATATCGCGGTCTTAGGTCACCGCATTCAGATTACTATGGTCTTAGGTCACCATATTCAGATACCACGGTCTTAGGTCACCGTGTTCGTGGTCTTAGGTCACCACATTCACTTCCCCTTTCAAACAAACCCATATGCCCCATTTTGTAATATGCATTAATATGCCAAAGATCACATTCTTATTCTCATGTTACAAATAACATATTTCATATTCCTAGTAGGAGTAGGAAACGTACCTGAGTACTTAGTACCATAACATGGTACCTTAGCCACTTTCATATTCTTAATATCACATATTTTAATAAAACAGGCCATGAAACATGTTAAGAAGTAGTGTGGGGTACACACACGATTTGCTTAACCACTTCACTTTGAAATCCCAAATCTGATCTACGCCTTAGATCTCAAGTTCCTACAATTGATTAATCACTTACTATTTAGCACAAAGCCTATTCGGTTAGAAAACCAAATCCTAGTAGGATTTGTATTCTTAAAGCTTACCTTGGTGTCGATTTGATGATTTAATCAAATCCCGTAAACTCGTATTTTTCCCTTTGAAATCGGCTAGTCACTAAATCCCTTGAATTGGTTAGTTTTCGGCTTAAAACACATAATAATAGATCTACTACTAAAATAGGCCTTGGCCGAATTTAACTTTGTTCTTACCTTCCAAATCTTAAATCCCGAATTGGATCCTTGCTTCTTTATTGTTTGTCGAAATCCTATATGTACCCATGTTAGATCCAATCTAACATTAAATCATAATAATATAGCTTATGGCCGAATGGTATTCATAACTTACCTTAGATCTTAGAAGTTCCGAAAGATACCTTCTTGTAGTTGACAATTTCTTAAATCCCTAAAACACCTTTCCATAACTCGGCCAAAATCCATAATAGAGATTAGTCCCTAAATTTTAGATAGGTTTAAAATATAAAAGAATTGAAACCAAACTTTGGATCTTGCCCTTTTTAAGAAATCGGTAGCACCCTTGTTAAAAGCCCCTTAAAGAATCGGCCTTGATGACTAGATGATAAAGTTTCGGCTTTTGGGATTTAATGGAGAAGTCGACTAGAGGTTCTCTTGGGATATTTGGTTTCCACGAAAATAAGGAAAAGAAACTTGAGAATTTTGGCAATGGTGGACTATAGATTCGACTTGACAAAAGAAAAAGAGAAGAGAAGAGAGGAGAGCACTTTCGAAATTCTACAGAGAGAGGAAGATGAAGAATAATTGATGAGTAGCCCTATTTCCTTCCTTTTATAGCCTGAAACTACTCCTCGAATCCCTTACTTGGCCACCACTCTTCTTTATTTGATAGCTTTATCTCTTAATTTAAAATAATTAGAGAATAATCATTTATTATCTCTTCAAAAATAATCCAAATTAAATCCCTTATTTATCACCTTATTAATCGAATATTAAAGAGAATAAAACTCCTCCTTTCTAGAAGGCTTGCGCCGTCCACCTCAGAGCTTCTGGAAGCAAAAATAAAACTTCTTTTATTTGCTTCCCAAGTGACTCGAACCCAGGCCCAACACCTTGCATGTGGCGCCATTTCCAGAGGCCCTAAGTGGCATCTTCAGCCACTTTTCCAAGCCTGCTTTGTGTGTCAAATTTCACAAACTTTTTCTTTTAAGGCCACCTTGCCTTAATTTCCTCTTTTAAACTTTAAAACTCGACATTTCTAAGTCATTTCTAAGTTTCCAAAAATTTTCGTTCGGCTCTGTAAATTTGACATTTTCTTACATTTCCAAGTTTCCAGAAATGTGCACTTTCCTATTTTGAATCATTTCCAAATCATTTCCATCCATTTCCAAGTTTCCAAAAATGTTCACTTTCCATTTTTTTAACTTAACATTTCCATACATTTTCGTGTTTCCAAAATTGTTCAAAATTTATTCTTAGTACATAAAACATGTTACTTCGTACAATTAAACCGAAAATGCATAGGCCCTTTCCAGGATGTTACAGTTTTTGACCCGTTTTTGATAATTTCTACGTTTTTGCAATCGTTGCTTTTAGAGCTATCAAGCCCATGTTTTAATTTGATGAATTGATGATGTTTGTGTGAGATGGCATTGATGATATGTCAAGCTTTTTGATGATTTTTGGTGTTAAATGAAAGATATGAGCTAGATGAACATACTTTGTTCTTGAATTTTTGATGAATTTAGCTAAATAGGGCTAAATTGAGAAAATGGTAAATTAAGGGACTAAATTGCAAATTTGATGAAAAATGTGGCCTTGTATGTGATGTATATGTATTCGGCCAAGCATGTATATGTGTGGATTTTGTGAATTTGATGTTTTGTGAAAAATGGACTAGATTGATAAAATGTACAAATGTGAGGGCTAGATTGCAAATAGTCCAAAATGTGTGTATTTGGATTGAATTGAATGAGCTATTGAATAAAAGGGTTAATTCTGAATATGTTTAGATCAAGAGCCGAGGAAAACGAATTTAGATCGCGGGAAAACGAAAGTAACCGAGTAACCATTTTCATTCTGATAAACCGAATCCGAGGTAAGTCACTATGCAAATAAATGTATATGTATGTAATTATAATTTTTCATATGATTAACGTTGGTAATGAATGCCTATGAGAAGTTCTGCACATAAATTCCGAGAAAAGTTTGATATAGTGATTAAGTCCGAGAAGTCCCGTGTGAACCTAGGAGTCGATAGGATTAGCTATGTCATTACATAGGTATCTGTTCTTTTTTATCATATATAAGACCTCGTCTGGGACGTTGGCATCGATATAAGCTTTATGTATAAGACCTCGTCTGGGACGTTGGCATCGATATAAGTTTTATGTATAAGACCACGTCTGGGACGTTGGCATCGAGATAAGCTTTACGTGTAAGACCATGTCGTGACATCGGCATCGTATTGATACGCAAGACCGTGCGGGACAACGGCATCAATGTCTGAGTGCATGTAAGACCTCGTCTGGGACGTTGGCATTGTACGACCATTCCGAGCTTTCTGAGTATCCTACTAGATTCCTTACGGTTCAACGGGCAAGTTTGTGATACGAAATAGCCATGTAAATAGTGAATCCGATTCAGTATCGTTGATTCATACACTAAGTGTGTATATAAGGTAAGTTCCTATGTAACCTTGCTATGATGGTTATGGACCTTTGAAATAGTTTTGTGCATAAGAGACTTTTGGAATTGATGAATGTGGCAAATGTGGCCAATAGTATGAACCAAAGTATATATGTGAGAAGATGTTATGTATATGAAATGTGCCTATATTTCTATATGCTTATATACTTGTCTATTAAGTTTATTTGTATATGACTTACTAAGCTTTTGGAAAGCTTACTCTGTGTGTGTGTTTTCTCTTGCTTTATAGGTCATCAAGCTCATCAAGGCTCTGGGACAGTTAAGGATCATCATCACACTACTAAACTTATTTTGGTACCTTTTTGAGAATGAATATAGCTAAATATGGCATGTATAGGCTAGATATGTGTAAATGTTTATGAAATGACCTTAGCCATGTGTTTTGGCAAGAATTGAGTTGGTAATATGCTTGAATGTATGAGTTATATGATGCAAATTTTGATATGTTTTGATGCTTATGAAATGGTTAATTTTGGATAAGCAAATGGATGATATATGCATTGAGATGATGTGGGTTTTAGTTTGTAATTTGGTAGGAAGGGAATTAGTATCGAATGTGTTGATGGAATGTTCATTTTGGTATGTTTTTGGTTGATATATATGTATGATATGAGATGGATAATGTTGCTTGTAGGTATGACCCTTTTTGGGTGGCATTTTGGCCTTGTAAATGGCCTATAATGTCACACGGTTGTGGCACACGGGAGTGCCTAAGACCGTGGGTGAATTGACAGTATGTAGCTTAAATAGCACACGGGCTCGACATGGTCGTGTCAGCTGGCCGTGGTGTGCAAGTCAGTAGCTAGCTAATAACACACGGCTATGGCACACGGGCGTGCTTGGTGGCCGTGTTGGAAAAGTCAGTATATGGTCTGGTAGCACATGGTCATGGCACACGGGCGTGCCTAGTGACCGTGTTGATATAGTCAGTATATAGACACGGAGGGACACACAGAGGTGTCTAGAAGCCGTGGAGGGCACACGGTCTCCTACCACGGGCGTGTCTCCCCTGAAAGTTAGAAAAGTTTTTAATTTTTATGAAATTTCATATGTGTTTCAGTTTAGTCCCAACTCGGTTTATATGCACGCTTTGGGTCTTGATGACTCATCTAAGGGACACTATGATTGTTAATGATGAATGTGATGTATGAAATGTTATGTAAGTTTCCGATCTGTCCGGTAACGCCTTTAACCCTAACCCGGCATCGGATACGGGTTAGGGGTGTTACATTTGGTTGGTATCAGAGCTACGGTTTAGCCGATTCTCAGACTAACGTAGCGTGTCAGAGTCTAGCTATACATGCCATATTTCTGAATTGCGATAGTGTGATGAATCCGGACGTATAAATGTGATTTCTGTATAGTAATGGATCCCGAAAGAGCCGTGGTGACGACGTAGAAAGTAATGCGCTGATCCGCGCAAGGGACAAAGACTCTCGATCCGAGATCGGCTACTAGCGGTCAAGGGGAAGAAGCTAAACAAGCTTTCTTCCAAATGATGAGTGAGTGGTTCACTCGGTTTAAAGAATAACCCGATCGCTTTCGCAACCCCGCCCTGGTTAATCCCCGGACTACGGTTGTGCCACCGGATATGCATCCGAACACATTGAATAAGCCTCCCCGCTGACAAGATTCGTAAGTATGGGGCCAAGAATTCGGGCTACTAAAGATGATGATGCTTTGAAAAGGCCGAGTTCGGATTGAAAATACTATCCGGGTATTCGACGAAATGTCTCTGACTTCAGAAGAATGCATAAAGTGTGTTGTATCATTACTCCGGGATGCAGCTTACCAATGGTGGAAAACTCTGATTTCTATTGTTCCGAGAGAACGAGTTACATGGGACTTCTTTCAGACTGAGTTCCGGAATAAATATATCAGCGAGAGATTCGTTGATCAGAAACGGAAGGAATTTTATGAACTTAAACAGGGCCGAATGACTGTTTCTGAGTATGAGCGAGAGTTCGTGAGATTGAGTCAGTATGCTCGAGAATGTGTATCATCTGAAGCTATAATGTGCAAAAGATTCGAAGAGGGGCTTAATGAAGACATCTGTTTACTAGTCGGAATTTTAGAGATAAAAGAGTTCGTAGTACTCGTTAATCGAGCATGCAAAGCTGATGCACTTGGAAAAGATAAAAAGAAAGCTGAGTTAGAAGCTCGAGAAGCGAGAAAGAGATTTCAGAGTAGATCACTTCAATCTACCCCAAAGAAATTTAGAGATGATCAATGCCGTTCGAGAGTTAATATGGGATATTCGAATAGGAATCGAGATAGATCACAAATGAGCTCCAAAGCTCCAGCAACTTCAGTGGCAAGTGTTGGAAATGTACGATCAGAGAGACTTGAATGTAAACATTGTGGAAAAAGGCATCCGGGAAGCTGTAGATTAAATGACAAAGCTGTGGAAAATTTCGGTATTAGTAACCCTAGAATTTGGAACACCAAAATTGTCTTCCTCCTTCAGCCAAAGACTCTTAGGCGCCACCGCTTGCCTGGCCGGAGCTCGAAGAGAGATGTCCAACCCAAAATCAAAATCCTGGTTCTCCTGGAGAATTCTAACAGGACAAAAACTTTCCCCATGACCAAGTTTGTCATAGAGAAAGCAAAAAAAGTGTGAGCTTTTCATACTCAAATCTCGCAGAAGCCTGCCTCCCATTCGACAACATAAACTCTTTCTTACGCTTTATCCGTTTTCGAATATAAAATCAGGCTCTAACCCGCATTAATCCTTTATACCCCAATAAAACAACTTTCACATCATACTCAATGAACACCTCAATAAAATAACTAGCTGTTTTACCACCATCTCGGACATGAACCCATGCGGTAGATCATGGATTAGAACCCAAAAATCTACAGTAAACAGTGGCATGGCCATTGGATCATCCTCATCTTTTAACCGGTGCATAAAGAGAAGATGAGAATTGAAATTCCATGGTGCCCCAACCTCAATTCTGTCCGCATCCACCTTATGATATAATCGAAAAAGATACCTTTCTTCATTTAGATCAGAAATCGAAGTACCCCAAATCGGATGCCAAATGTTTACCAAAGTCACTCATATTGACTGAAAACTAACCACATTTGATGTCAGAAAAGAGCCCACAAAAGAATTATCAAAAGAAACCACTAGATTTGGTCTCTCCGTACCTAGTTGTAACGCCTCATCCTCCTCATCCCTAAGGGATAGATCAGCAATGTTCTCTTCCACATCCGTCATCCTTTAACAATTACGGAAACAATGAGCAATGAAACTAGAAGAAAGAGAAAAGGAAAAATGTGCTACAAAACAGAAGAAAAAAAACGTGCTACAAAGCAGAAAAAAACACTATTAATTAAGATTTAGGCTCTGTTTGTTTCAACGTAATTTTTTTTATGGAAAATATTTTCAATCTTTTTCGATGTTTGTTTCATGTAAAATAGGATGGTCAACGTAAAAAGTTTTCTAGCCAACGTAAAATTACACTTTTATTCCCGTAAAATATCTTACCAAATTTTTTTTCTATAAGACATTTTCCAAACTGATAAGGCTCTATTCACTATAACACCGCCATACCCGACCCGAACATTAGGTCAAAGCACTGGGATGTTACATTCTCTACTACATTCTTCACTCATCAAATAATTTTTATAAACTTTCATAACTTTTCAATTTAGTATCTTTTTGTCATAAAAGTTCAATATTCACTAATTAATCATATTAAATCAATTTTCTTTCTTGTTACACTTTAATCATATAATTTATCTCAATATCTTGTTTCACATATCAAATTTATATGTATTTCACTTTTATTATTTTATCCACATATTTTCTCAAGTTTAACAATTTAGTCTTTGTCATCATAAAAATTCCATACTTTTCCACAATTTCACTTTTACAATACTTTATGCATATTTCATCATCTCATAACACATTCATTAAACTTTTATCATAATTTCCTTATTCACATATTAAGTTGTTTCACACTTAAACTTTTATACCTTTTTCAATTTAGTCCCTATTGCCATATAATTTATTTTTCACCATATAATCACTTTAATCAAATAATTCATTATAATATCTTATTTCACATAACAAATTTTCATGGATATAACTTTTCTTGTTTCAATTATAAATTTCACAAAATTTACAATTTAATCCTTAACATCATGAAGATTCATCATTTACTATGATATCACCTTATCAAAAATCTCAAAATGTATGTTTGTTTAATTGAAAACAACTGTTATGAAATATTTTTAAGAAATCTACCAAATAATAAAAAATATTTTACATAAATTCATCTAAATACCAAAAAATATTAACTTTTTCAGAAATACAAGTCATTTTTCTGAAATCATTTTCTGATAACTATTTTCAAAATCAAGCAATCAATATTCAATCAACCTACTATATTTAGAATAGTACAGACATCTTTTAGAAAAGATGATATCATATGTATATATATATATATATATATATGAAAGATATCATATCTTCTTGTTATTGCATCTATTATAAATTATCATAATATAATTGTAGAACGTGGAATAGATGCTGCACTTTGTCTTTTGGAAAAGCATTCTGGAAATAGAATAATCTATTATATACAGATAACCTTATTTGACCTCAGTTTTTCATAAATTATTCTAGAAATATCATAATCTTATATTAATTAAAATTAAAATAACATATATTAAATAATTTATATTATATTATATTATATCTATCCAATCAATTAAAAGAAAAGGCGAAATATGACACACAGGATGGCAAGCACTGATTAAGAAATTTTTTATCGAGTGTTCATTCCTACGCCTATATATTTCTTCAAATTATTTTTTCTGAAAAAAGAAGAAAAAATAAGCAGAGAATCCAGCAGCAGTTTCCGTCGCTTTCTGTTTGCCCAAAAAACTAAATCCCGGATTTCTTCCGTAATTCCCGCTGGTTATTTTTTCTCCGATTCCGGTACTCCTATTTTCCTCCTTCCTTTCTTCTTTCTTGTCTTTTCGATATTTTTCTTTTTATCTTTCTTGCATGATCATTTTGGTTTTTGATTGGTTTGTTATTGAATTATTTTTGGTTTGTTATCTTGCATATTTTTATTTTTAAGTTTTAATTTCTTTTTGCAAATCCTTGTTGGATGATTGAAATTGAATCAGTTGCTTTGAATTGATGCAAAAGATAATAAGTTAATCACGATTAGGGTTGCCATGCCTTCTGAAATTATTGTACTTTACTTCTGTTATATGCAATGGCTGTAAAGAAATAAAAAACAGGAAGAACTTGGGCTCTTTATGTCATCTTTTCCTTCTTCAGGATCATAGATATATATTAAAAATAAACTTTGAATAACATTCGCCAAGAAAGCTCGGACGCTTGCTGTCTCAGTTGGCTAAAAAATTGTGGTTAAAACATGCAAGGACTCGTGTTCTGAATTCATATCGGACATGTTCAGACACATAAAAATATGAAAATAATAATAAAATAGGCTGAAATGTGGTCAAGATATGGTTGGATAAGTCTAGATACGGCTGGATTTGCGATGATCAATTTGGTTTTGATTGTTTAATTATTGAACTTTTTGGTCCATTTCTGTTGTTTGATGCTGTGTTGTTTTCTTCTTGTTTTTCTGCATTGATAGTTTTGTTTGATACATTTTTTATTTTAAATTAAAAAAAATTTTGGGGCAAAACCTTGTCGGATGATTGAATCAGTTGTTTTAAATTGATGCAAAAGAGAATAAGTTGATCATGTTTAGAGTTCTCTTGCATACTGAAATATTTGTATTTACTTCTGTTAAATTCAATGGCTGCAAAGAAAAAGAAGCTTGACTCTTTATGTCATTTTTTCCTTCTTCAGGATCATAATATATATTTAAAAAAAGAGAGGAAAAAACTTGAATAACATTTTGCCAAGAACAATGAATCATGGATACTTATTGTCACACTTGGCTAAATAATGGGTCAAAAATGCAAGGACTCGTGTTCTGAATATAAGTCGGACACGCGAGTACGCATAAAAATAAAATAGGCCAAAACCTGGTCAAGTTACAGTTGGATAAGTCTAGACACAGCTGGATTCGCGATGAAGGGTCTTTTTCACATTTTCTCTCAAATATAGAAGCAATAAAGAGGAATTTATTTTAATGAAAATTTTAACGTCAAGTTTTTAACTTAAAATTTTATTTTAAAAAATTGAAAAAATCTATTTTCACGTTAATAATATTTTATTCAAAGGTATCAGTTTTACAGTTTTATTGTTTATTATTCCATAATAAATCTTTTTCTTGTTGTGCTCTACTGTATCCATGCCTAATTTTCTTTAAAAAAATTCGTGTTCCTCTGTTCATATCTGTTGTACAAGTATTCTGTATCTGCATCCCTGCTGCTTAGGCCAAGAAACTTAATAGATCCTGATATATATATATATATATATATTTCCCTTTTGAAGAAGGGATGGGGGGAAGAGATTCTGAATCTTTGCTGTTCTCTTGTATGTTAATTAGATTAGAACTTCTTTTCCTTAAGCAATTATCGTCAATTTCATTCATATTAAACCACCATTGACATGAATGGAGGAGCATTCTTTATTGAAATGAATTTATAGCATATGTTATTTGAATTGCATGTCTTGTGATGTTTAATACCCCTTAACTTTGAAGGAAATCCTTATTGCTATATTCATTACGCTGTTTCCAATATCAACTATGTTCAAGATTCAAATGTATTCAAGATACTTTTACTGCAAGTCTCAACTCAGCCCTAAAGATGACTTTGATGATATGCCCATCCCAAATTCAAGTCTGGGACTGCTAACTGTCTTTTGACTGCAGATTCTGTACATTTTCTGATTTTCACGTCATAGCCATCCTCTCTTGCACCTATTCTCACCCTTTTAGATGGTTGGAATGTGAAAATTAAGACACTATGATGTTCTGATTGTCTTTCATATATGGTGAATGGTGTGGTTTGTGCTTTTTTCTTGTTTAGAGGGGAATGCTAGTTGTGCAAACTATATTTGAATTTCTAGTGTATTATAATTCAAATTAAAATCAACTATACTTGGAATGTAGAATTTTTTCCTTTTTAAAATATTTTTCTGACGTTCATTCAATTGTTTTATGTTTTATTCATCATGAAGAACGAGCAGAGTACAGGAGGCAACAGAATTTCATTTTCTTGGACTGATTGGTTAACGAATATGCTCTGTTAGCGTTTTCTAAAACAGAAATTATGGGGATAAAATCTTACCAGAATCCAGCTGAGCTGCTGGTAAAGGAATATTTACTAGCAGATTCCTTCATCCCATACACATCAATCATTTGTGGCATTTGTGCCTGCAAGATGGTATGTTCCCTAATCATTTTTTTGATTTACTGTTCAGATTGAAAATAATTCAGTTGAGTTAGAATGACAATTTGCAGCTGTATGATCTGAACTTTTTATCTTATTTCTATAATGATGGTTACTTTTCATTGAGCTTTAGTTTCTTCTGAGTTTTCTCTGTTATTTTTCTCATTTCTTCTGTTTAAGCGTCTTTTTTTTCCCTTTATTTCCTTTGTGCTACCTTTTCCTTCTTTCTCTTCCTCTCAAGTTTTGACTGCATTATCCTTTTCCAGGTATATGATCTTACTCAGTTGTTTAGCAGTGTTTACTTTAAGAGCTATCCTAGCCTACCAAAAATTCAACGCACTGAGTGGAGCAACCGGTGACTAGTATTTCTAGTTATCTTGAATTTGTCATTACTATTTGCTTTTATATGTACAGAATTAACGTCGGGATTGTTTTTGCAGATCCATATCAACCTTTCATGCCATGTTCATAACTGCCATGTCCTTATACTTCGTGTTTTGGTCAAACCTCTATTCTGACAACCAATATGCTGGCATGGTTACTTTCCGCAGTTCTGCACTGTCTACATTCAGTTTGGGGGTGAGGATAGCTTTTTCCTTCATCTTCAATGAAAACTTTTGGAATTGAGATAATATTTGATCATTTATGTCTTGTCTTTTATCCTTGACTTTTAATATTGGCTATCAGTAAAAAGTTGATCTGCCTGCCTTTAATAACACATCATCGTGATAATTGTTTTAGTCATGCACTGTGATACATAAAATTCTCCTGAGTGGTTTATTTTGAGCACATTTACTGTATCATTTAGAAGAAGCAATGAAATGTTGAGTTTTCTTTATTGAATATTTAAATTTCTAGTGAATGGAAATGTTTTACTTTATAAGTTTGAATGATGTGGGTGGCTCTACCATTGATACAACAAATATTTGTGAATTGCTGTTTTTTTCTCATGCTGAAATTGACCTCTCATTTTCCAGGGACAGCAATGAAGAGTACCATCATATGTCTGTCTATGTAATATGTATATCCTTGGTCATGCCTGCAAGTGCAATTCTTCTGATTTAATATGGTTTAAGGTTCTCAGCCACTTTGTTTCATAGCCCCAACAGAGTATTTTATGTACCCTTAGCCAAATCTCTTGTTTTTGTGCAAAACGAGTAACATAATTGTGGTGGAAAAATATGCATTCATGTTAGCTCCTTTTCTTAAAATTTAATATAACTTAACTTTAAGCTTAGGACAAGCATTTCTTGAACTCATGGTCAAACTTTTTCATTGAAACTTTATAGTAAGCTGGGCCTGGTTTTCATAGGGATTTGCTAGTCTTGGTTCAATGGATTAGGATCCCAAACATTATCTTTTGTCTATTATTTTTCAATACATCCATCATTACCATTCACTTCTGCAGGACTCATTTATTATTTGTGGAAGTTATAGTTTTCTTTTGAAAGTTGTGAAAGTCACTTTTGAATGGTGATTAATGTGTAATGGAAATTAATGGAGGGGAGTCAGACCCTGGTTCAATTCACCTTTGATGTGAAGACTACTCATTAAAATAAAGATCTCCGATGTCACATGTAGCTAGCATACAGCAAAAGTTTTTCACTGTGATTGCAATTTTGCAATTAAAAGCTCAGTCTCAGAAACTATAAATGTACAATGTCATCCTGTGTCTCTCAGTAAGCTTTCATGGCCATGAGGCATGGTCTGCTAACTCAATAAGTAAATCACATTGCTCGTGAGCTGTACCTTGAATTTCTTAGATAAGCTCTTATAAGCCCTAGTCTGAAATAAAACAAAGACGGGGGCTAATATGATATATCTGAGAAAGTAGAAGGTTTTTTTTTTTTTTTTAGTATGTTAGCCTTTTTATATTGCAGAATGATGACCTGTCTAATGAGTGACTAAATAAATAATAAATACACTCAGAGAAGCCGTGAAAGTCATGATAAGCACTCTGCCTATCAACTCAGTTTTTAATGTGGCTGGAAACTAGTTGTAGCACTGTTGTTTGTACAAGAGGAAAATATATTTCAGAAATTCATCTTGCTGAACGTTTTCATTTTGTGTTTAACATTTCTCTCGGTTTATATCTTATCATCTCAGAGCCAGCTTCTAAGTAATTATCTTACATGCCATTTCTTGAAAATTTTCTTTTGACAGGCATCTGTTGGTTACTTTCTGGCTGACCTTGGGATGATCATTTGGTTTTACCCTTCTCTAGGTGGAACGGAGTATGTAAGTATTTTATTATTGGGTCTAAGTCTTGGCCTATGTCAAGCCCTAATATTCAAGCTGATCCTGATGTAAATCAACCTAAATTTTTTGTTATTCAGGTCCTTCATCATCTTCTGTCATTAGCAGCTGTAGCATATTCTATGTTGACTGGGGAGGGGCAGCTTTACACCTTCATGGTACTAATCTCTGAGACGACAACGCCTGGGATCAATTTGAGATGGTAAAAGATTACATATTTACTACTTCATTCCTTGTATGTCAATTGTAAAATACATGTTACTTTACTCTATGTTACAGATGTTACTGGTTTCATATAGGTATCTTGACACAGTTGGAATGAAGAGATCCAAAGCTTACTTGGTCAATGGAATTGTAATATTTGTCGCATGGTTGGTGAGTGAAATCAGTTTATTGCTCTTGGTCTTTTTCCTTTTCTTTTAATGCTTTCATTTATGTCCTCTCCACTAATTTATCTTGCAGTTACTTATAATGAACTTTGATGTTTTTGCCAGGTTGCTAGAGTACTCCTGTTTATGTATCTATTTTATCACATCTACTTGCACTATGATCAGGTAAACTGTTACTGCAAAACTTTACCTGCTGTCATCCCTAGGCGTGCATGTTTATTATTTACTAGCTTATTTGCCTTTTAATCTAAAATTTTATTAAAATTATATTGGGTTCTAAGTATTAAACTTCTTTTATACTATCTTACTTTAGCTGGCACATACTGGGTGCTATATTGTTTTGACTTTTCATTTTCTCTAAGGTATCCATTTCTGTTACTCGTATCTGACCTGTATTCAGACACGGATATGGGGTTATGATTATCCAATTATAAGGAAAAACTTTAAAAAATGAGGCTTAACTGTGTTAGGCAGGTACTTGCATCTCACATTTACCTTTGAGTCTGAGTAACACAAGGTAGATGTATTCGTTTCCTTTTTGACAAAAGAGATTGTAGTTCTGGAAATAACAATTAGGCATGGATTAACTGAATTAGTTCTTAGTTTCAAATCGAAGGTGTATTTGTTATTGCTTGTGTTAAGTAATGAACAAACCTGATATCACTTGAGAACAGTAGTAAAACTTGATATGATACCTTTAACATCGTACGCCTCGTTTTTAATATGTTGACAGGGATTTTTCACATGAATAAATTATTATCATACATTTTTTTTCTCTGATAAATAAGTTAACAGCGAACTGCAATTTTCTCGTGAAAACAGGTAAAGCAGATGCACAGCTATGGGCTGTTGTTAATATTCGTTGTGCCGTCAGTCCTATCAGTTATGAACTTATTTTGGTTCGGAAAGATTATAAGGGGATTAAGGAAGACATTAGCAAAGCGGCAGTGAAGAAAGGGGTATAGCAAAACAGAAACTGATGATGAATTGGGACATAGATCGACCGATTGACCGGCAAAGAAAATCATTGTATTCTATTAGGCCTAATGTCCTTAGCATTTGATCTCACCCTCTGTGATTGTTAAATACGTAAATGGGTATAGGTGAAAACTAGAGTTTTGATTCAACGTCACAAATCTGAAGGAACGATGAAAACTAAATACCTGGTGTATGATGGGAAATCTGTGTACATGGTGAAGTGAATTGAATTAATAAAAGATAAATTCTGGTTAAATAAACATTATATTGTGGATAGCTAATTAAAATAAATGCACGAGTCCATGTTTGGAATTGAAATAATGTTAGTCGAGATTGATTCTTCATGTTTAGCTTGTAAAATGTTTTGCTATTAGATTTAAAAATTATGTCCCACCAAAAGTGCTATCCTTTAAAGTGTCTTGTAGCCATTGCAATAGAATCACACCACTTAACAAGTGTACCATCTGAATCCATCCCAACTTCACTCACCAGTGACTGGAACCAAACAATGTAATGGTTAGCTGACTTGTGTAGATGTTGAGCGAGAAACCACTCCTTGTTTCTTTGAGGAGCATCCACTAAGAAAAATGTAATGTCCAGAAGCAGACCTTGGATCCTCAAAATAGCTACCACATAAGCGCATTAGAAAACCCAGTGAGATCCAGGAAAGATGACAACTTGAAAAGGCCGTTGCATGTATTGACTCACTTTGTTTACGTTGTAGGCAACGTTAGGCCTAGTTAGCACATGTACTGTAATGCTCCAGTCGCACTCCTATAACCTGTAGCATTTCCAATTGGAACACAACGGTGATGACAATGCTGGAGAGCTAACCAATGGAAGTCACTTCTAATCCCAAAAAGTAGCTTAGGTCACATAAATCCTTCAAAGAGAATTGTACATTGAACTCGCAATGCTATCCATACCTTGTTTCGAACCAGTGACTATTATGTCATCCACATACACAACCAAGAACAAGCATGACCCTTTAGAATTTTTGAAGAAAATGGAAAGATCAACTTGAGATGAGGTAAACTTCAATTAGACCACTAGAAAACCTCTTAGATTTTTGAACCAAGCACAAAATGCTTGTTTGAGCACATATGAATCTTTTTGTAGTTTCTCAAAGCTAAGGGGTCGTGCCATAACCACTTCCATGAGCAAGTCACCATTATTGACATTCACTTGTGGTAGCTTCCAATGTTGTATGACAGTAAGGGTATGTATGGTTCTTACTGCATTGGCCTTCACCATAGGACCGACTAAAGGTTTCATAGAGGTTATATATCCTGCAGATTGTGAGTACCCTTTGGCAACCAATCTTGTTTAATTTGTAGCGAGAGAGAGTGCCATCAATATTTCTTTCGACTTTAAAAAGCCATCTGCAGCTTATAATTCTCCTATTTGGTGGTTTGGAACTAAGTATTCTTCTTGAAGAGAACATCTAAGTCTTAACTGCACTTGACCACAAGGGATTTTGCATAGTAGTGTGTATATCTCCAAGGTCCTCATCTATTGCTGGTGCTATATAGGGTTTGGGATTGGAACACGTTTGCCTTGTTGCGATTGATCATGGTATGAGTATTTTATGCTTCTATTGAAGGTATTGAAGCTGGAACAATAGGAACTATTGACGATGATGAAGGTAACAAGTCTAGGTTAGGTGTAGTAAGTACTTGAGTAATAGACAACCTATGCTTAGTGCTCCTTAAGATGTGGAAGTAATACCTGAAACTCCCCACCACCATCAGTCTACTATTTTACCTTTCACTTGTTGGTATTAGATAACTAATTATAATATTAAATAAGTATTTAATAAACATTAAATCTTATATTCTTCACAAATTTGAAATGTAGTCCTTATACTTTTTTTTTCTCAGAAATTTAATTTATCTACTTTTTAGATTTCAGAATTTGGGTTCAATTGTTAATATTGTTACATTTTATTGCTAAATTTGTTTGTACGACATTTTAAAATTAAAAAAAAAAAATTACTCACTTAGTAGCAATGTAACTATAAAAATTACTTTGTAATGAACTTGAATTTAATAAAATAATTTTAATAATATTAATAGTTGGACCCGAATTTTGAAATCTAAAAAGCAAAGGAACTAGATTCTAAAAGAAATAAAAATAAGGGACTAAATTATAAATTTACAAAAAATACACAAACTTATGACATATTTTAACTTAAGTAAAATTATTTTAATTAACGGTTCTAGTCAATCTTTTATATAAAAAAAAATTATTTTAATTGCTCAATTTGATAGCAGCATTTACATAATGTTGAAACTTTTTTACAACAAATTTAAGGACCAATGATTTGTTGCAATTAGGTGGATATCCCGATAATTAATGGGTTGGAGTAGTAAAAAGTTCAATATCTCTTAAGTAAGGATGAATTTGTGAATGAAATCCGACTCAATTCGATTTTGAAATAGTTGATGTGAAAGTCAGAAGAATTTGAAAGTGCCCATAATTGCTCTTCCATAAGCCAGTGGAAGTGAAGCAAATTTCTTTGCTTTCCCTACATAAGCCCTTTTGGTGAAATTATTATAGTCATTTTCTTCAATGACATCTAAGATTTGTCTATACAACAACAATGATGCCCACACTGGCCATCTGCTTGCCTCCTTTAGCTCCGCAACCCCTTTTTCGGCCTCATCGAAGTACATTCTTGCTCGTTTTATTTGATTTTTCATGAAATTTTTCCATTCATCGCTCACTTGTCCTCGAAAAATTTCGTCTTCCGATATCCCTGCCGAGGCAAGTTCATCTTGTGGAAGATATATTCTTCCTCTCCTACCACTGTTAATTTAATTATTCAAATTAAATCTTTAAAATGAGCATGAAGCTTATTATTGCCTCTAAAAGTAATGATCATGATGATGCTAATAATTCAGTGCCATTGAACTTACTCTTCCCCAACATCTCGGAGTATATTAGTAAGTTGATTAGCGATTCCGAGGGCTAATGCAGCACTGTAGACGGTTTCGATGGATGCCTTTGATTCGGATGCGATTCCCATTACCGGAACACTCATTAGTCCGACCGTCCCAGCAACATAGTAGCAGTATAGATAGAGTTCATCAAAGTTGTTATATCTGGTTTTCAATAAATCTAATCTCATCCCTTCTATCATGTCCTTGAATGGCTGCACAAACAAAATTCATTAATTTGTTGATATAGTTCCAAATCTCAATAATTTTGTGAATGTCAAACATGGCTATGCATCTAACCTGAATACCAAGAGGGTAGTTTGAGACAGTATGAGATAAAGCAGCATCAAACAAGTCACAGGGACGACCTTGAAAGATGTTATCTAATCTTTTCTCCCAAGTGTCAAGAGCCCTTGGTGTAATGTGTGAAGCATTTGGTCCATCTACCAGCTCATCTGTCCTTCTGCACCAAACTGCATAGCAAAAGGACTGGATATTTTAACAATCACCTTCTAAACATCCACTAAAAATCTCGGGTTTTTGTCTTTTCAAGTATTTGTGTTTGACACATATTTAGATATGATTATAAAGATGTGATCTTTAATGAGCCATCCATATACATATAAAAACATTAAACATATACATATCTCAAACACATACTCGTATTTGATACTCACAATCAATATTCTTGATAACATAACATCTACCTTAGCAACATCCCAAATAGCCCCCAAAGAGAAACGTTACATACCGTAAATGGCCCAAATAGCCCTCCGACGTTCTGATGTCATAAGCAATGTACCTTCAAACAACAACAAACAGTCCCTTCCATAAATTGGATATGGAGAAATCTTAATCAAAATGTTTTGTCAAAATGATCCTAATTAAATTTTTGAGTTTTTTTTACAATCAACCTTTATTCTTTTCTTTTTTTCAAATTATTTTTTTAACGGATTTAATGAAAGTACCATTAAAAAAGTTAACGGGATAATGTAGAATTTTATATGTGGAATATTTTTAATGAGATGTAATTTATTGCTTAGATAATCCAATAAAATAATTACATGTGGAAAATAATAAAATAAATAAATAATTCATGAAGTTAAAAAAATAACTCTTAATTTAAAGAAAATAAATGTAATTATCAAAAAAAAATTGTTTCAAAATGAATGCACACATTCAGTATTTTCGTTTTGATTTATTAATTATCTTTTTGAAACATCTCAGTAAACAAACATATGTTTTCATTTTGAAACATTTTTTTAGATAATTACATTTATTTTCTGTAAATTAAGAGTTATTTTTTTTAATTTCATGTATAATTTATTTGTTTTATTATTTTTTACATGTAATTATCTTATTGGGTTACCTAAGTAATAAATTACTAATTTTTTTTAACGATACTTTCATCAAATCTATTAAAAAAAGCAGTTTGGAAAAAAACAAAGGTTGATGGCAAAAAAAAAGTTAAAAAATACAATTAAGGCCATTTTGACAAAACATGAGCCTAATTATTTCACAAGCAACTTTAAAAATTGACACATGTCTCTTTTTTTTTTTTTCAATAGGTATATTTTTAATATTTTACTAGATTTCTGTATTACATTTGTTAACCTCTCGTGGAGTCTAAAAACTCCACTTAGAGTGTATCAAATAATTTCACATATATTAAATCTATTTTCCTAAAAAAAATATTATTTGACAAAATTGGTAATATTATTTGACCCTGTCAAACTGTAGAATAGTATAAAAGAAAGGTGAAAATGAGAGGACATACGTACCCAAGTAGAAAGTCTTGGCATACTCAGCACAGACTTCACCGCACCTCTCATAAGCTTCATTCAACAGATCCCAATCTTTGCATCCTTCGTTTGGCCTCTTTTGTTTAACCAAAGCGGCTTGCTTCAACACCACCTCATGTACCTTTTCTTCTGAATATGCTCTTACCGCCGTCGATGAGATCAGTGGGACGCCGGTCCTGAGTTTCCGACCAAATCTCTTCCTTGGTGGTGGTATCAAATTCTGTTTGGGAGATGTCACCCAAACAACACCACCCACCGCCATCGACGTCCGATGATGTTCTTCAAAGCTGAATTTGTTTTGTTTTTAAAAGATGGAAGTTTTTTCCCATTAATTCATGGAGGAAGGAGGCACACGTAAAACACGTCTTCTTCTTCTTCTTCTTCTCGCCAAAAGCGCATGAGATACTCTTTTTTCCAACATAACTGGCACCATTATTGTTTGTCTTACAGACTTACAATATATACACAATTTCGTACGTCTTACCATTTATCTATTTAAATATCTTCTACTTCATACGTGGATGAAAGGAACAAATAAAATTAATTTAAATTTATTCAAGTATTAAGCAAATATAATAAGATGGAAAATAAAAAATATTCTCATTCATTTAAAAGTCGTGTTTTTATATATATTATATAGTCTATATAATCTTACTAATATATTACTTTTATTATATATATTAGATTTATTTATATTTTTTAATGAAATAAGTATCGAATTAATTCGTAACACCAATTCAATTTAATATTTTATTATAATATATTATACAAGTACGTAATTGTATTATTAGCTGTCTTTTAATGAAAAAAAAGACGGTAGAAAGTGCTATATGTTCCATCTAAATTTTAAAAATTAGTAAATTGGTTATTTAAAAGAATTGGTGAAATTTAATCCCTGTCAATTTTGAAACTGAGCAATTAAGAACAATTAAGTATGACGCTAATATCTTCTGTCAATTGTACATAATTTGATTGGAATAGTAAAAAAAAAAAAAGCCTTCAACTTTACATAAATATTTGTCATTTTAACCTTAATTCTAATAAATTCAACAAATTTAACCTCAATATTTATATATTTATACAAATGTTGCAGGATATATCTCTTAAGTTAGGACCAAATCGAAAGAATGTGTAAACTTCGAGGGCTAAATTTATTATTATATCAATTAAAATCATGTACAATTGATGGATAACTTTAATGTCGTGATTAATTGTCGTTAGTTGTTCACTTTCAAAATTTAGAGAGATTAAATTACTTTAATGTTTTTGAGAGGGATTAATTTGACAATTTTGAAATTGAAAGGGATTGGAGATTTTTTTTATAAAAGAAAAACTTTGGTATTTTTTTTTAGTATAAGCAAAGTCGTAGCTTATAAGGGCTGCGCCCTTCCTTATTTTACCAAGAAAAGAAAGTCGTAGTGATTATGATTGCATGAATTAACTAGACTTTATTATTGCAATTTAATTTACTATTAATGGTAGAGACAAAGGGAAAATAGGTTAAATATTAAAAATAGTTTCTGTATTTATTGATTTGTGTGGATTTAGTCCCTTTATTTTTTTTTATTACTTTTCGATTGGATCATTTTCAGGTATTTTGTTAACTTTTTCATTAACTCTATTAAAATATTATGTACAATCATAAATTTTAACCCTCAATTTTTACAATTTTTATCAATTTGACCCTTACTCTTTTTTCTTTAATTATAGAAAATTATAAAAATTTAAAAAAATTATAGAAAAATTATAAAATTTTCCCAACAGTAACCACAAATTAAAGATAGAAAAACATCAAAAATTACTATTAATCGTTGTTACTAGAGATTTTAACATACTATTTTCATGTAGCAACAAGTATAATCAATATTTATATAAAAAAATCATAAGAAATTCAACGTTCATGAATATAAATGTTAGTAAATGATATGATATATTTGCAAACCGCAAACTAGCTACGCACTTGTCTTTTTGGGTCTTGTAGTATTTTATATCCTAGATATATAAAATAGGATTTTTTTTTTCTTCTTTTGCTTGTCTTTACTTTGATTGGGCATGTGTTGCCTCTATCACGTGGAAACTCAAACGAAATTTCATGGTTTATAACAAATAGATTGAATTATTGTCTGAATAAATGCTATACACTGACTCTTACTAAAAATGAAGACGTGGCTCAAGCTTATTCTTGACCCATTAAAAGAGGGTGATACATATATGGATAGGTGAAATTCATTTATTAAACTTGTCAATTTTCGAGGTTGAAAAAATTAGTCAACTTGTGACAACGTTTTGGATGGGATCCAAATATTTTTAGGTTGAGATATCTTCATTATGTTCGAAGGTCTATCTCTTAGCTTCGAAAAGCACTTTTAATCACTTGGTTTCGAGTTTAGGAGCTCAAGTTATAACAATTTTAGTGAAAACTATGCAAGTAGAATTTCTGGATGAGATTATCACGAAAATTACGAGTTTTGAGCTTTTAAATCATATTGGGTTCGATTTTTAGGCTTAACTTTTATTATATATGAGCCCAATATTGTATTTATTGTGTTTTGTTATTTTATTATTTATTTATTCCGAATTTTAGATTTTTTTAAGTATTTTAAGTTATTTAGGAGTTCTATATTTCTTATTAAATAAGAAAGTTTGGTTTAAAATTACTTATTACTTAGATTAATTAGAGTTTGAATATAATTGAGAGTTTTATTTGGATGTACTTAGCTAAGCCTATATAAAGATCTCTTCATTGTTCATTAGATACACAATTTTTTTTTCATTAATAAAATTTCCAACTCTGGGAGTTAGTTTTTTTGTGCAAGATTGATTTCTTATAATTTTTAGAAACGATTTTCTTCTCAATTTTTTTCAAGAAGTCGTGGGAATTCATTCTTCATCCTTCAATTTACCAAGGATTATTTCTTTGAGGGTTGATTAGAGCTCTTAATTGAGTTTGTTGGGGTTTATATCTCAAAAGGGTTCATCAATTGGACACTTATCCATCTATTTGTAACACCCCTCGCCCGACCCGATCGTCGAGTTTGAGTTACGGAATGCTACAGTCATTGTTGGAACAACTACAGACAACTATCACTCAATTTAAGCATAAATCCTACAAACATAATAATTTCAATTGATAAACATCAAATACAAACTTTCTCGGGTCTTATACGAGCCTACGAATGCTCTGAAGTTAACCCGAAATCACGACGTGAGGAGTTCTTCGTCACAACGTGATCATTTGTTTTGCCTTGTTGAAATAACGGGGTTCCTTGTCATATTGTGGTCCAAAACCCAGATCTCATCGTGACGACCACCGCTTGACTTCGTGACGTGGACTCTGTTTTTGACACAAAATAGGCCTTTTGATGACTATTTCAACCAACTAAACCATTATACAAAGTTGGTGCATTTTTGCATAACATTACCTGCACAAGAATATGCCAAAACACATGCCAAACATATATTTAACTATTTTCTCAATCAACTAGACCAATATGCCACAATTTGGCATCAAATCATTTCAATTCAACTTATATAAATTCAATTATACATATAGCCATTCCACACCATCATTTAATCATACCATTCATGCTCAAATATACCATATAAAGTATCACACCTATAGTTCAAAATGTTACCAAAACAACATGTTCATATAAGCTTTACTTTACCAAATATTCAAACATTAGAAAGGTTCAACAATACTAACATCTATATTACCAAAAGCATAACTCCTATTACATGCCACAAAACCGAGATTCAAAATTATTAAAAGACTACCAAATCAATAACAGGGTATTGTGAGATTCTCGTAGGTTCGATCGACATGTTTCGCAAGATGGCAATGTAACACCCCAAACCCGGTCAATACGCCACGACCGAATTTGGTATGTCACAGGGGAAAACGTTTTGAGGAAAAACGAGTTACCGATTAAATTTTAGGAAAAACTCTTTGTTGTTCTAAGTTCGTAGAAATCAGGTGTATAATAAATTAAAAACTGATAATTTACTTTGAAATCCCGAAAATAAATCTTTAAAACTTGGTTGCAGCTTAGATTTGTAAAACTTTTATAAATTGAAAAGAAACTAAAGCGATTAGGTTGAAAACCGTATCTAATAGAAATTTGGAAACTGGAGTTTTGGAAAATAGTATGAGTTATCAAAAATACTTAAGTTGTTAAATACTATCAATTGATTTATGTTACCCGATGGTAACGTTTTAAAAACCATCGCGTTTAGTAGTTTAGAAAACTTGGTGCTCAAATTATTATATCAACCATGTAATTTATAAGCCATATTTAAAACAAATCCAAAGCATATAAATAATCCAAAAATATAATTAAAGAGGCCTTATTACAAATCCATAAAAATGAAAACCAAATTAAAATCAAGTACCCAAATGGAAGTTCATGTAAAACCAAATTTCATCGCATGGCCTCCTCGAGTTCATCCGGCTCCTCATCCGCGAATTTACGAATTACCTGAAAAAGTAAGGGAGAAGGTGAGTCACCAAGACTCAGTGCATATTCCCTCTCCCGGTAAATGCCACATACTTACACAAATTATAACCAAGCAATATATATATATAATGCACCCAACCTAGCCATCCAAAACTCCTTTTCTACCCCGTGTGGTACCAAACCACTGGTGGTGCCAAACCACTGGTGACCCAAAGTCACGATATCCAATAATGTGATGCCAAATCACTGGTGACCCAAAGTCACGAATAATCAAGTTGTGGGGCCAACCCACGTGTGATACCAAATCACTGGCGACGATCCCAATACATCAAATGTGGGCCAACCCACGGTGGTGTGAAACCACTGGGACGAGTCGCTATGAGGTGCCAAACCTCTGGTGTCCCAAAGACACGAAATATGTGGTACCAAACCACTGGAGGTGCCAAACCTCTGGTGTCCCAAAGACACGGATATCAATCTTCCCCTCCTCTCATATCGCCCATACCAATGCAATAGATAACAAATCATGTCATTATACTTTGATATAAACATATAACCAATATATATCGTAGATCGTGATATTAACAACATATATCAACATCATATCGAAACGGACTTACCCGTATCCTTGCTCATACCCATCAAGGTATCATTTCAAGATCTCATAGTTTTCGGCTTTAACAGCATGAATAGTTATTAACACACACATATATATATATACCGAATTATAAAGTGTGTAAGGTACACTCCTTTCACTAACGCAAAGACTATCTTCCGAAGATCCAATCTACCACACTAGATCACCTTGTCCTACATTCGGCCAAACCACAAAACTATAAGCAAAAATCCATTCGGCCAACATCACATCTTAATCCCAATAGCCTTAGTCTTTATCCTCAAAAAGAATAATGAATCGACATGAATCTTACCACTTGACTTACCAACTTCGATTGCTAATGGAATGGCTTAGATCGATTGCTTCCAACGTCCCAAAGAGCCTAAAGGAAAAATCGGTTCCAAAATAATGGTTAGAACCTTGCAAACAAATGCCCAAGGATTCGGCCTTTGTCCACAAGAAAACGACTTAGAAAGGAGAAAGAAAAGAAGAAAAAACGGCCATGAACACTTACCTTTTTTTTTTTCAAAACCGATTGAAGAAAACCAAAGAGGATCTACCCTTGAATATTCGGCCAAAATAACCCCAAAAGAGAGGAAGAAGATTCGGCTATGGTGAAGTAAAAAAGAAAGAAAAGAGAAATAGAATGGAAATGGATGAAAAAGAAATGGAACTTGAGAAGGAGAAGGATTCGACCAAGAGAGAGTAAAAAGAAATGTGATTATGAATCAATATCAAAAGAAGAAAAGAGAGATATGTGAGAGAGAGATTCGGCCAAACACTTATTTGCCAAAAAGAAAATGCACAAAAGCCAAGTGAGGTTTCGGTTTCAAGAGCAAAGATGAGAGAAAGGAAATAACATTTTTGGTTCAAACAAAATGAAGGCTAAACCAAAAGCAAAATTTGTACAAAATGCATAAGATACATTCGGCCAAAGAGGAGTTTTGGAGAGGAAAAACAAATGCAAAAGATGCACAAAAACTAAAATTGGCCAACTATCCCCCCAAGCTTCCTAACATCATTCGGCCACCCCCCTAGCCACACATACCGTCCACATACATGCACTAAAGCCTTGAAAAAGTTTCCAAAACATCTTCCTTAAGCCAAGCCTTATGTCTCCCCAACCTTCCATAACCTTAAGATTCTTATCCCCAATTTCATGCTTTCCTTAAACCAATATTCAACTTTCCAAAAGTTGAGAGTCCAACCTATCATAAATAAAGGTTAACCGTCCATAAATACTAGGATGAAAATAATGTCTCCCAAAAAGTTAATCATGCTACTCGAACTTCTAACCTCAAGCAACCCTTCAAGCATCCTAACCATCTTGCCACTAACTCCTCTTGTTCTAAATTTAACACTTAAATTAACTTAAGTGTTAAGTTTACTTAATCCTCTTCACTAAATTTCCACACTAAAATTTATTCTAGCTTAGTTAATATTTCCAAGCCTTCACACAAATATACTAAGCACACAATAACAATCATATCCGAGCTAACACAATAACAAGATGATACTCTGATATTTTTAGGATGTTACAATTCTACCCCCCTTAAGAAAATTTCGTCCTCGAAATTACTTGCTCAAAAGAGTTGAGGAAACTGCTGCCTCATCACATCCTCCGGTTCCCACGTAGCTTCTTCTACGCCATGGTTCCGTCATAAAACCTTCACTAAAGGAACCGACTTCCCTACGCAAAACTTTCACATCTCGGTCTAGAATCATGCAGGCTCTTCTTCTACCGGATCTGGACTCACCTCTATTTCCTCTCTCGCCACAACATGCGATGGATCGAACGATAGCGTCTAAGCATGGAGACATGGAACACATCGTGAATCGACTCACTCACGATGGCAACTCGAGCTGATAGGCTCACTGGTCCCACTCGTCTCAACACCTTATACGGCCCAATAAACCTTGGACTTAACTTGCCTTTTCTCCCAAATCTTAACACTTTCTTCCATGGCGAGACTTTCGTAAAAACTTTGTCACCCACGGAAAATTCTATATCCCTCCGCTTGAGATCGGCATATGACTTACGCCTATCCAAGCTTCCTTCAACCGAGCTTGAATCAACTTCACCTTATCTTCGGTTTACGCAACCAACTCTGTCCCTAACATTTGACGCTCACCCAACTCTGTCCCAAGATGTAGGTGTGCGACACCTCCTACCATACAACGCCTCATATGGTGCCATCTTAATGCTTGCTTGGTAACTATTGTTGTATGCGAATTCAACTAACGGTAAAAACTCTTCCCACCTCTCAAGTCCAAAACACATCCTCTCAACATATCCTCCAAAATCTGAATAACTCTTTACGACGCGCCGTCGATCGGTGTGGATGAAATGCCGTCTCAAATCCAACCGCGTACCCAAAGCTTGATGTAACGCTCTCTAAAACCTCGACGTAAATCTAGGATCTCTGCATGCGAGATGATCGACACCTGGTACACCGTGCAACCTCACTATCTCCGCCACATACAACTTAGCTAACTTCAAGCGAGTAATCCACCCTTACCAGGAATAAAATGAGTGACTTAGTCGGGCGATCCACAATCACCCAAATCGAGTCTTTCTTACTTGGCGTAGGGGTAATCCATCGACAAAGTCCATAGTGATCCTTTCCCACTTCCATGTGGAATCTTCACCGGTGAAGTAACCCCAGACGGCAATCGATGTTCCGCCTTGACCTGCTTGGCACGTCGGACATTTACCCACAAACTCGGTTACCTCACGCTTGGACACTGCCACCAAAAATCGCTCTCTTAAATCCCGATACATCTTGCTACCTCCGGGATGCATAGCGTATGGGCTGCTATGTGCGTCGAAGAATCCTTTGCCTCAACTCAACATCCTTTGGCATACAAGCTCTTCCTTTAAAACACAATACTCCATCCTTGGACAAACTATAATCCTCTAAACCACCATTACGAACTCGTAACCTCCGATCATTCAAACCATCATCCTCTAACTGCTTTCTCCTTGATCTGCTTCTAACCAAGTCGACGACTTGCAATTCAAACAAAAGACTCCCATCGTCATATAAGCTAAGATGAGCAAACATCGATCTTAAGTCTGATACAACCTTTCGGCTCAACGCGTCTGCCACCACGTTAGCCTTGCCCGGATGATACTCAATCGAACAGTCGTAGTCCTTCAACAACTCTATCCATCTACGCTGCCTCAAGTTCAAATCCTTTTGAGTTAAAAGATACTTAAGACTCTTGTGATCCGTGTAGACTATCGACTTCTCTCCATACAAATAGTGTCTCCAAATCTTCAAAGCAAAAACTACTGCAGCTAATTCCAAGTCATGCGTCGGATAGTTAACTTCATGTGGTCTCAACTGTCCGAGATGCATAAGCCACTACCTTCCCTTCTCAGATCAAGACACATCCCAAACCAAGTATGTGATGCATCACGATAACCGTGAATTCCTTGCTCGCCTCGAGTTGAATCAAAACCGAGCTTGATCGAGAATCTTCTTCAACTTGTCGAAACTTCCTTGTCGCTTCTGGTCTACACAAATGGAATTCCTTTCCTCAATAACTTAGTCATAGGTGCTTTGCTATCAAAGAAAATCCTTCCACAAATCTTGGTAATACCCCGCCCGCTGCACCTAGGAAACTCCAAATCTCACCACCGACTTAGGCGGCTTCCAATCCAACATCGCCTCAATCTTTCGAGGATCCACTCTAATCCCCTCGGTTGATACTACGTAACCCAAGAAAGTCACCTCCTAAGCCAAAACTCGCACTTACTAAATTTTGCATAGAAATTTGCTTTTCCTCTCAAAATCGCAACACTACTCGCAAATGCGCATTATGCTCCTCCTCGACTTAGAGTATACCAAAATATCGTCTATAAATACCACAACAAACGGTCTAAAAAGCTGGAATACCCGATTCATCATGTCCATGAATGCTTTGCCGTAGCGTTAGTCAACCCAAACAAGATATTACGTAAACTCGTAGTGCCCATACCGAGTGCGAAATGCCGTCTTATAGATATCAACCTCTTTCACCTTCACCGATGATATCCGGACCTTAAATCAATCTTGGAGAAAACCATTTGCCCCTCAAGCCGATCAAACAAGTCATCTATCCTCGGCAAAGGATACTTGTTTTTGATCGTCGACTTATTCAATCGGCGGTAGTCTATACACATCCGCATCGTATCATCTTTCTTCTTGACAAAAATCTGCACGCGCTCCCATGGCGAAACACTTGGTCGGATGAAACCTCGATCCAACAACTCCACGAATCTGAGCCTTCAATTCCACTAATTCCTTCACGCCCATCTATACGGAGCAATAGACACCGGCGCGATTCGGGTAATGATCTATACCAAATTCAACTTCATGATCCGGAGGCAATCCGGAAGTTCTTAAAATACGTCAATATATTCCTTTACCGTTCGGACATTCCCCACGATGAGACTCATTAGCCTCCAACGCACACACATGAACCACAAATGCCTCACGGCCCTTCCCGACCAACTTCACACGGCTTTCAACGCAGATACCACGTTGGATAGATAATCTCTTCTATTACCTATCATAACCACCTCTTTGCCTCGGTTTGTCTTCAAAACCATGCGTTTAGCGGCGCAATCCAAACTTGCTTGATACTTGACCAACCAGTCCATCCCAAGAATCGGATCGAACTCCTCAAACGGCGGTTCCATCGGATCGACTACAAACACTACCCCTTGGAGTTCTAGGGGTACATCTCTATCTGACTTATTTACTTCTTCTGAGAGTGACCTGGAGGGCTAAATCACTGTCATCTTCCTAGAAGTAGTCTCGAGTCTAGATTCATAGTCTCTACTATGTTACTAGCAACATACGAATGTGTCGAACCCACATCTATCAAAGCGTTATATGGTTCACCAAAGATTAAGAACGTCACGGTTATAACATCCGGTCGCGTCGCCCTCCTCTCGACGTCTCATTGCATACACCAAACCAGGTGTCTTGCCTCGGTGTTGCCAAGCACCTCGCGGATGCTCCGCGGCCTCGACCAGAACCATTACCTCCTCTACCATTACCACGACCTCTCTGTGGTGACGGTCCTTCATTTCTCGAATCGAGCACGACCTTGACCTCGGTGATTCTGGCTAGCTTACGTGGACAATCCTCACACGATGATCCAAATGAGCCACACTCAAAACATCCTTTCCTCCGGTCCAACATTCGCCCCAATGAGATTTCCCACATCGGTTACACTTTGGCTTTGGTCCCCGATTAGCGAATGTGCCTCCCAGATTGATTCGGCCCACTCTGCTAAACCTCTTTCTCGAGAATTATCGGTGGCCGGATGATCCAAAACCTCTCTTATGTTTATTCTTGTCGTGCCTCGCGCCTTACAGATTCCTTTATCCCTTCACTATCTTAGTCTTTTCAACTAGCGCGCGGCAAACTCTCGCTCCCGATGTGGAGCAATCAGCAATCTCACTCGTCCTCAATCCATCTTGAGCCGGACACATCGCTCAGACTCGAAGCCACGATACCTCCAAAGATACCGGCTCAATCTTAAAAATTCGCGCCTCATATTACGATACGGACTTACTTCCTGGACCAAACTCGAAATGCCTTACGCAGCGTGCATCAATGTAACTAGACCCAACATATTTCTTCGACACGCTTGCCTTAAAATAATCCCAAGTGAGATCCTCCGCTGCAAAGACTATTCTCAGCACCGCGTGAGCCACCACCGATATGACTCATCCCGAAGAAGCGACACTATCCCTTTCGACTTTTCCTCGGCATTCGGATCCAAGTCATCCATGATTCGTTCCGTCGCCTCTAACCAATACTGCACCGTCATCGGGAGCCACACGAAACACCTCGAAATACCTCAGCTCCATTGGCTCGGAGTCGCTCGGGTACAGATTTCCGAGCTCCCGCGCCTCCACCTATTCCAGCTACCCTCTCAATGACTCGCAGCATCGCCTGAGACACTGCGTCATCCCCCGTTTGATCCTGATGCTCAACTCCAACCGCTGGTGGTGGGGGTAGTGGTACCTCATTTTCGGATCCTTGACTAGACCTCACCGCACGCATACGACCATCCTACCCGACCACGTCCACGAGTAATCGACCTCGACCACGAGTACTCATGTCTAAAGTCTCGACTTATCTGATTTAAAAGCGTTATGCATTAGTCATTATTCCACTTTCTTTAAAACACAGTTTTATGAATAATTTTAATAAGAAGTTGTTTCGTGAGTACATTCAACCTATAGTTTGGGTCTCTAGAGTAGTTTCTACTACTAATCAGTCATGCCATCATCATTATAATCATATCATCAAAAGCAACAGCTTTGAGATACTTACCCATGCGGATCGGTGCCGGAGACTCGGTGCCATGCCTTTCCAACCATATAATTTTAAACAAAACATTTTAAGACCATACTTTAAATCATTTTGGGCCTCGGGCCCACAGCCGAGCTTTTGAACTTGGCTCTGATACCAATTTGTAACACCCCAAATTCGATCGTGGCGTATTGATCGGGTTTGGGGTGTTACAGGCAATCTACAAAAAAAGGAAGATAATGAGGTAACCATTTCGAATGCTTAGTAAGTGTTGGGAAATGTGTCTATATGGTAGTAAACATGTAATTATTTTCTATGTATTTGAACGATGAATAAATAAATAAAGTTAATTTCACTATTATGTCTTTTATGTTTCTGTCTTTCATGTTCTGCATGCATAGCGAAACTATGACAAACAAATATTAGTCCATTGGTTGTCTAAGTTCAAACTGATGATAAGTGGCACTGTAAGAACATTTACATTGTAAGAAAAACAACTTACTTCAGTAGATAATCTAAACGAACCCGTAATCCCATAAAAGAATCAAAGTGAGCATTTGATTCAAATAATTAGAAGGATTATTATGTCGTATATAATTCCAATTGTGGAGATAGCTAGTCTTGGCTATCAGAGTAGTTGACTCCACGGGTAGAGACATAGATATACTCATTGGAAGAATGACACATTGGACTGAACCCCAGTTGAATTAATTCTGAATTCGTTTGTGAATTAATTCACTTGTGACGTTCATGATGTGATTTACCTAAACCCTGAGTTAGATACTAACCATGCGTATGTAACTCATGTACTTTGATATAGTGGAGGCTTTTGCTTTAAAAATGATCAAGCCCATAGACAATATGTTGGGAACATGACTTGTGCATGGCATGGCTTTACTAGCAACAATGGAATTCATAGCTCGATTAAAGAGTTAATGTTATCCTCTCATTGGCATTGTGTGGATTGATAAATATGGAACGTGGCCACTGGTTACTCGTTCTCGAACGAGCAATTTATCACATTCGTTTGCTGATAATGATCATATTACTCATTAAGAAGACACAATGGTGACAATAAGATAAAATAAAATTGTATAGAGTGAACGGATTTAACTAAATGGAATTAAGGATATCATATGAGGGTAACACACATATAACGAGGTCATTCGACAAAGCAGTTGAATGAATTGCTTTCGTAAAGAGTATACAATAAGGAGTTTTCAATCATGGTACTTCTTGTGAACAGACTCCATGATTAAATAATTGTGAATTATCGGAACAATGCTTTTGGACATAATTGCAATTACTAGAGCCTAATTGTATATGTCTGATTGGTCCCTCTGCTAGCTCAACAAAAGCTCGATCAAACTGCATTTGAATCAGAAGAAAATTCTACAACTTTGGAAATAATTTAATTGAGTCGATTTATTCGATGTGGAATTAAATTAGACAGTCGTGAGAATTGTTCAACTAGAAAATTTGATTAAAGATTTTTCTTGAAAAATTAATTTGGAAAATCTTAGTGATTTTTGGAAAAACTAATTTTGATCAAGTAAAATTAAATTAATCAAATTAATTAAAATTATTAAGATATTTTTGGAAATTAATTTTCAAGTCAGATAATTGACCAATGGGTAATTGGACTTGAGATTAAAAATTGGACTCGAGAACCAAAAACCGAGATTGAGACCCAAAACTGTTCGAACTGGGCTCGATAGTGAAATCGGACCAATCGGGCCGTCACTGGCCCAGACCAAATCGGAAACAACCAAACGGACAATAGTCGAATCGGCTTGGGGTGCCTTAAGGGTGTCGCACCTGCGATGGCACCACTAGACACAACGACATTTCGGTGGCCGGCGGGTGGTCTTTCAACGGTTGAGCAGTGGAGGAATCACGCTCCTACTGGGACTCTACTGGATAATTTGATTTCAGATTAACTATTCCAAAAATAATATTATTTTAATAGATTTAATATTAAATATAATTTACTACTTATCTTGATAGTATTATATTAAATTAATATTAAAGTGATTATCTTAATATTAAATTTAGTTTATAAATATTCTATTAATTTAATAGATTTGGTATTAAAACTTATCTTGACAAGTATTATATTAATTTAATATTAAAGTGATTAAGTTTAATCATAATTGAACTCTCTAAACTTTCCCTATATAAAGAGAGTCATGGGTCATTATTTCACAAACACTTGAATTCAAGAGAAAGTTGTAGAGAGAAAATTCTCTGGAAAATTATTTCAGAAGATTTCTAGAGATATTTTTCTTATTTACAACTTAGCCCAAAATTTTAGAGAAATTGCAGAATTACCTAACTAGTATTTTTGTGGAAAATTTTCTGATTCGAAGCGAGCCCACACTCGACAGACGTGAGCTTGAGGATAGTGGAGAAGACTACTTTGTCAAAGCGTTCATCCTAGACGAATCGAAAAGGTACAATTTTGATTAAGTGTTTATTACTTTAGATAATACAACCAAATTCTAGTTTTGGAAAAAAATATTTAAAACTCTATTTTTTTCCTCAAATATATTTTCCGATGCGTTTTTCAAACTCATGTTTTCCAATAGTAAGTCCATAGGCATTAAATATAAACTTACCTCATTTTGTAATTAAACAACTTAGCTTGGTAAAGTTTTGCCTAAACATATTCACACATAGCAATAAGGTGAGTTTATCATATAATCACATTAGATAGTAATTTAAACATATACCAAGTCAATTTACCAATATTAACTTTTCAGTACTATATGCATAATCAATTCAACATTTAACCATTTTAAATATCAAATTCATACCATGCACAATTATCCTGTTACACCATTTTTCCTAGCTAAATGTATATATATACAAACGTTATGCTACTCGTCCAGGTTAAACCTTTAAAACGACATCAGGTTACTCGTCCGAGCTAAACCTGTGTCCTAATTATCCCTGAAATATTAATTGCTCATCCAAGCTGAACATATAATCATGTCAAGTTACTCGTTTGGGTTAAACCTTTAAAACGACATCACGTTACTCGTTCAAGCTAAACTTGTGTCACATGTATCTTCGAGTCCATAACAAATGCTAGAGCTCGATAATTATCGGTAATCAATCTGTATCCATGTGTACGAGAAATTTACAAAGTTTCATCAGGGTAATTCTAAGATATAAGTTCATATTTATTTCTTTACAATATAGCCCATTTCTCACATTTGTACTAAATTGTAAACATTCCAAATTTCAATTAACAAACGTATATTTATAAATCAAATATAAAAAAAATTAAAAAAAAAATTAAACCATATGAACTTACCTGACAAAATCAGCAGACAAGTTGAATCACAAGGACTAATTAGTAATTTTGTCTTTTCCCCGATTATCCTTGGTTCGGTTCAATTCTCGATCTAAAAAATAATTCGATTACATTTATCAATACCAATAATTTTATAATATCCCCTATTATGCATGAATCAATCCAATTTTATTTTTCAAATGCCCCTAAAGTTTTTCATTTTATTCAATTTAGTCCCTAAAACCGAAATTGCTATAACTTTAAAATTTGAGCCTCGATTTTGAAACTGATCTTAATTACATCATTTTATAACTTTCTATTATCAATAATTACATAAATATTTCATAAATATCAAAATTTATGCACTTGACCATATGTTCAAAAACTAGCAATTGTACTTTACAAACTAGTCCTTTTTCACTTCTAAGCTTAAAATCTAACAATTTATACCAATTTCATCAAGTATTCATGAATGGAAACTTTTAGAAACTTTAACAATTTTGCAAATTTACAAAGATTAACTAAATCAAGCTCCTGAGACCTCAAAAACATAAAAATTACAAGAACCGGACTTGTATACTTACCAAATCAGAAGACCGAATGCTTAAGTTGATAAAAAAAATGGGTTCCTAGGTTTCTTTGTAGTTTCAGTTGAAGAAGAAAGCAAAATAAAATATGATAACATTTCATTTTAACTTATTTACCGTAATTAACTTATAATTAATACTAATTAGTTTAATTTATAATTAATTAATTATTAAGCTTACTTATCAAATTTAATGACTTACAACTAGCCTCCACTACCGTATAGTCAAATATAAGTGGTCCAATTGCTCAATTGGTCCTCCAATTAATTAATCAAGCTTTATTTCAATTAAACCTTAATTAATTAGGGCCTAATAGCAATTAGCCCAAAAGTTAATTGTAACCTCCCCAACCTGACCTAGCATTAGGCCTGAACCCGGGAGATTACATTAGCCATTGGAATGCCTAGTAGCGGTCGGGGTTTATAAAATAGTTATTTTAAAACATTAGTTTATTTTGGTAGAAAACTTTAGTCTATTTTCAGAAAAAGTTTACGGGTTTATCAAAAACCGATTTAGTTTAACTTTCCTACATAATGGTGACTACTTTTTGAAAACTTAATTAATTTCCGGTTTATTTAATACTTAAAAATTTATGATCTTCCAGCGGATAAATTGATATCTAAATCTTAGGTTTAATAGAAGTTGTATCTCATGCAATGATAATTAAATTCCCTAATTTGAATAACCTAATCATAATTAAGGGTCATGCATCTTGAATAATCCCCAAAAAAATAGAAGTTGTATCTCATGCAATGATAATTAAATTCCCTAATTTGAATAACCTAATCATAATTAAGGGTCATGCATCTTGAATAATCCCCCAAAAAAACTTAAGTCCCATGCCACAATTTAAATAAAATATTACACTTTTTGGGTAATGAAAATTTTCAAATAATAAATCTAAAATATTATGATAGACAAAATCAAGCCGAGTCCCTTCGAATGTCGTATCTGCGTCCTAACCTGATGGGTTATCTGTAAAGATGGAGAATAAAGGGGAAAGAGATATAAAAATCAGTGTGAGTTCAATCACAAGAAGGTTAGTGGAAACAGTCGATAGATCATATTAAATAATAACACATAGTATAATTGCAATCAAATAGTAGCAAATCAAATAATCGATTTTTCAACTAATCATCAATAGTATCACAGAATTCACAATAGTAATTTCAGAATATTGATTTTTCAATTCATCTCATTGTCACAATATCTCAATGTTCACCACTATGCATATGCTTATGAATGCAATACAATTTCAATTATCAGAAAAGGTTCTACTCCACCGCTACACACCGCTACACATAATTGAATAAAATCAAACACTAAAATAGTTCAAGGATCATTCAGGGACTAAATGGATCAAAACATAAAATTCTGGTCAAAACTGTAAAATTTGAAAAACAGGGGCACATGGCCGTGTAGTCGGGCCATGTGGATGGGTTACACGGTCGTGTGTTAATTGCAAAATCAAGGTACAAGGGAGACACAACCATGTGGTAGGCCGTGTAGAAGGCTTTGGGCTGTGTGAGATTTGAAATTCTTAGAGCTTTAGGGGGACATGGTCGTGTGGTCCACACGCCCGTATGGCCCTATTCCGAGGCACGAATTGCTCTGATTCGCTTGTAAAAGAACACACACCTGTCACTGGGATCTCGAACGACGTTCCTCATGCTCAAATCTGGTCCGATGCACCTAAAACAGGTCCTTTAAACGACAATTTCACACAGGTTAATGTTTGTTTTCCAAGATTTATCATGATTCAACGATATTAATGAAAGATTTGTCAAGAACCGTTATAGATTGACTAATTGATTTGAAAGATTAATATCGGATAGAAATTCTATGAAATTTGGGGTCTACTTTTTAGAATGAGATATACTTACCGAACATGATGGAATTATGAAGGCTACCAACGATAAATTCAACAATCGGTAGAGAATCGATTTTTCGGGGATTGATTTGATATCGAGAGCAAAATAATTTCAGTAATGGAGAGAAAATTTGATGCAAATAAGAGAATGAAAAAGAAATATGAAAAGAAACAGGGAGAGAGAAGATAAATTCTAATTGGAATGAAAAAAATAAACATAATCCTAGTGTAATTTGGGAAAAGAGACTAAATAGCTAGGGTTTTCAAATTTGATGGGGCTGCATGGTAATTTCCCCTATTTTGTCGAAATAAAATGAAAGTGACTTGGGAATGGGGTGGTTTGAATCTGGTTGTGCAAAAGGAAGAAGCAAGTGCTTTAACCATTAAGCTTCTGGCCATTTCTTGATAAATTTCTACTCCAAATAATATTTATTTTGATAAGGTTTTAATCCTAGGTTGTAGAAAATTTAAGAATGAAAAATGGAAGAGATGTGATTTGAACTTAAGATCTCTAAGGAATTTAATGACATCCACGACCGCTTGGACATTTGTACATGGTATATTCACCATTTTGATCCCTTAGCTATTTAAAATCTATAGCGATTAAATTTTACTATTTTTACGATTTAGTTATTGTACCTTAATTAACTATCTGGTTAACAAAATTAATGGATCAAATTTTAATTAAACTTTATACTAACCTCATAAATATTAAATAATAATATTTACGGACTCAATCATCGGAAATGGGATTTCGAAACCACTATTTTCAACACCACTGACTTTCAAGTCGTTACACTATTTGTCATATCCATCGATTTATCTGATCCATCTTGCACTTTTTTATTCTATCACTTCTTTTGTTTATTTTGAATATTTATTTTTTATTCTTAAATTTTTTATTTTAGTTATTTTTTTTTGTTTTTCTTGTTTTCCTAAATCTGTTTGGTTTCTTCTTTTTAGGTCAGACCTAAATCTTTTTTCTCGAATCGAACAACTTGAATACGATCTACTTCCGTTTGCCCCTTATCAAAGGGACTAGCCACAACATCATTTACAAACATTTAAATTTATCAGCATTAAATTTCTAATGATTTTGGTTAAATATACATGATATTTTTTTGGTACAACATAGTATTTATTGTTTCTAAACAAAAATTGCAAGTTAAAATCTCTGGCAGTGATTAATAGTAAGTTATAGTTTTTTTTTTTTTATCTTTAATCTTTTGACACATTTGGAAAATTTTATAATTTTTTAATTATTCTATATTTTTTTAACTTTTAATAATTTTTTATAGTTTTTATAAAATAAAAAAGTAGAGGTCAAATTGATAATGTTATAAAGATTGAGGGGTTAAATTTGTAATTATACTTAATTCTTAAATAGAATTAATGGAAAGATCGAAAATGATGAATTCGAAAAGTAGGAAGACTAATTTTAAATAAATAAAAGGTAAGGAAAAGTATAGAAAATTTTAATATATATTACAAAATTTAATCGAAAATTAAATATATGTAGACCAATTTATTAAAAGAAGAAAAAAAAAAAAGTGCTGCATTTCTAATATATATTACAAGTTGAATGGACACCCTGAAATTATACATATGTTTTTTTTTTTTATAACTACATTATAAATAATTAAATATTTACATAATATAGATCACAAAATAAAAGAAAATATAAAGAAGTAAAATAACCATATTTACATTATTTTAGAAATTGTTCTCCACGAGAATGCTGATTTATTGGTATAAAGAAGTAAAATAACCATATTTACATTATTTTAGAAATTGTTCTCCACGAGAATGCTGATTTATTGGTAAAGAGACGAAGAAATAGATTTATTATTCCATTTCAATTTATTCAAGTTCAAGAAAAAGAACTAATGTTGTATTTCCATTCCGGTATCTCGATGGAAATACCCATAAATGGTACTTTCTGTAGAAAAAGTATTCTTGCTTTTTTTGACGATCCTCGATACAGAAGAAAGAGTTCGGGAATTACTAAATATGGGACTCTAGGGGCGCATTCAATCGTCAAAAGGGAGGATGTGATTGAGTATCGAGGAGTCAAAAAGGTTAAGCCAAAATACTGAATGAAAGTAGATCGCTTTTATTTCATTCCTGAGGAAGTGCATATTTTATCCGAATCTTCTTCCATGATGGTACGGAACAATAGTATCGTTGGAGTAGATACCCAAATCACTTTAAATACAAGAAGTAGATTACTTATAAGTGTTGGTGTAATAGTAAACACATATTTCATTTTTAAGAAAAGAATGCATGCTTGAATCTTGAAAATAATATCGTCGGAGGGACAGTTACAAATTCTAAACCGTAAAATGAGCATAAAAATATTTAAGGAAAAGGGGGATTAATAATTTAATAGTATTTTATTTTTGAAAAATAAAATTATTATTATGAACTTACAAATTTATAATGGTTTGGTTTTTAGGTGACTTCCTAATTGAGTTAGACCATGTTTGATAACTGAAAAAAAATATAAGTGCTAAAAATTAAATATTAATTTTTTAATATGGAATTTAGTAAGTATTGGATTTGAATTTTTTTAAAATTGTTTGGTTTGATATATTTTGAAATATTAAATATTAAATATTAAATAAAAAATTCATAAAAATTTGTTAATATCAACAATTTTATTTAAGAATAATTAAATATTAATTATAAATAAATATTACTGAGGTTTATTAGGTTCTCGAGTTTAGGTTTTAAAATCTTAGTTTAAAGGTCAAGTAGTATTAAATTATAATTAATTAATTAATTATGTTTAAATAATTTTATTACTATGTATTTATTGTCATGTTATTATTCACCGATGATGTAGAAAACTCATGCAATGGTGTAACAAATATTCTCCCAATCTATTAATTATTTTTTTTAAATTTTTTTGGATTTTTTAATTACTTGTTTAGTAATGAATTTAATTTTCATATTTTTATGTATTTCAAAAATGTAATCCTAACTAATCTATATATAATTTAAGGTTAAAAATATGTCATAGGTCACTACACTCTTTACATATTTGGAATTTTGTCATTATACTTTTATTTTTTTAAGAATTTAGTCTCTTTATTTTTTAAATTATAAAATTCAGGTCCATTTGTTAATATTGTTAAAATTTTTGGTGTAACATTTTGAAATTAAAAAAAAACTCACTTGATAGCAATGTACCTAAAAAAGTGACGTCGAACTTGAATTTATAAAATAATTTTAATAATGTAAACAATTAGACTTAAATTTTAAAATTTATAAAGTAAAAAAAGCTAAATTCTTAAATATAAGATGTAAGGACTAATTTCAAATTCTTAAAATCATGATTCTATAGTAATGACCATTGATATTCTTAAAAATGTACCTCCTTTATAATGTGAACTCGTTTTTATTTTTTATTTATAATGTGAAATTCGATAAGTGTATAACATGTAAAGGAAAAGGACATGTTCGCCATGTGGAGGTCAAGATAGGGTTTAGGAAAATAATAATAATAATAATAATAATATAATAATAAGTCAATAATGTGATGCTCTTTTTGATATGCTGGCATTTATTTAACCACATGCGTTTATATTATATGATGTGTTAATTTGTAGCTTCTTAGTTGGTATCTTCAATATCTTGATTGTATGGAAATTTTAATTTTAATTTTAATGTTTAATATATAATGAAAGAAAAATGATGCAATCAATAGAGAAGTTGAGGTGTGTTGGACTCATTTGATCGAAGATTAAAAGCAACGTAAATTTTAGATTTTTTATTGTTATTTTTGTCGAAACTATTTTTTTTAAAAAAAAAACAAGCATCGACTTTAAAAATATGGAGTCGCCACTAATCTTTTTTTTGAAGTGTGATTGGGTCACCTTATAAAACATTTTGGTCTACGAATCTTAAGAAAATAGGTTCGGGAGTCGGTTACGCACGAGAAAGGATTAGCACCCTCGCAACGCCCAAAATTGATACCTTATTGATTGATTAATGTCCTAATATCGAAAATTGGAAGAGATTTTAAAATACGAATCCTTTAGAAAATGTTTGGATAATTCGAATTGGATATCGAAATTCTCTTATTCCGAAAGAATGAAATATCACATCCAGCACGTTAGGGTACGATGTTTCAAACCCTTGACACCAAGATCATTTCATGATTTCAAAAATTCATACATTGCAATTTTAAAAAGGGTATTCCGTTATTTGGCCAAACGAAAAAACCGCAACCCAGCACGTTAGGGCACGATTCATCGAATTTCCAAACATGAAATATTGCCTTATTTTTGAAGTTCAGAAAACATGGTCAAAATCTTAAAAGGATATTTAGTCAATTAGACGAATGGAAAATCGAAACCCAGCGCGTTAGGGCACGATTTCCTGAACTTCCAAACACAAAATATTACCTTTGTAAAAACCCTTTTTATGAGTTTGGGTAAAAAAGTGAGAAAAAAAAAAAGATAAAGTCAATGTAACCTTTAAAATAGAAAACCGGTTAAAACGTAAGGATGGTCATACTTAGCGAATAGTGATAATGTAAACACGATAATAATAACGAGCAACATAACCTTGCAGGCATATAAAGACATAAATAAATAAACGGGTAGGTTCATAATGTGGATAATATATAATGAGGCAATAATAATGAGAACAATAATAAAATAAAATGGAATGAGCAAAAAAAATAATAGAAGGAATAATAAATAAAGTAACCCAACAAATATTAGTAAAGGCTTAATTTAAAATATTGAGTAGGCATAAACAAAAAGTAGGAAAGTTTTTTTTTGAAAAATATAATAATGATAATAATAATAAATATAATTGTAGTAATAATATATATATAAAGGTAATAATAAAAATAATAATAATGAATATAATAATAAAGTTAATTATAAGGAAAATAAAAAATAATGATAGTAAAAATAGAAATAATAACATTAGTAATAAAAGCAATAATAATAAAAAATACAATGATAATAATAATTTTGAAAATAAATAACAATAATGAAATAATGACATCAATAGCAAAATAAAAAAAATAAGGACTAAATTAAACTTAAAAATAAAATTTCGAGACGAATTTTAAAAGAAATAAATGAATTAGGGCCCCCTAGCAATGCGCATAAAAGGGGGAGGACCAAATGGGAAATATTCCCGCCCTCCTAAACGGCGCCGTGTGTCGTGGGATTAAAATGAAAAAGTAAGTGAAAATACAGGGCCAAATTAAAAAATAAAAAAGAACCTAATTGAAACATGCCTCAAAAGCCGAAGGACTGAGGGCGCAAATAGACCCTCAGTTCAAAACACGCGGATCCTTAGCATCTGGGTCGGGTAATCGGGTTAGCCCCCAAAAACAACGTCGTTTTAGGCGTTAAGGGGGCTGACCAAAACGGCACCGTTTTAATAGGCTATAAAAGCCTTTTTTTTTTAAATTCCATTTCCTCATTCATTCCAAAAAAAAAAAGAGAGGAGCTCTCCCCTCTCTCCCCTTGGGGCGATTTTCGGTGGGAGCCCCGGCGAGATTCCGGCGCCGGCGCCGCCGTCGGCACCACCGTCGACGCCACCATACACGGCGACCGGAGACCAAAAACAGGTGAGTTTTTTTTTCCTTTTTTTACTATGTTCTAAACTTTAATAGATATAAAAAGAAATTTAAAAAAACACATATTCGAAAAAAAAGAAAAATACGAAAGAAAAAAAAGAAAACCTTTGCTTGATTCTTAGATTCTGTCTCTGTAAAAGTGTATTGTATATTATCTTGTATCAAAAAAAAAATATCCTCCTTTTTACAAGTGATCTCTTGGCCTTTTATAGCCGAATTTAAAAATAAAAGAACATCTAGATTCTGTTGGCTGTGCTGCTCTCTTTTCCTTCTTTTTCGTAGGTGAAAACATCGTGGAGGACGTGGCTCGGTGGTGAAGGAGCGCACGATGCGGAGGTTGGCGAGACGTGAAGCGTTGGGGGTTCGGAGGTGACGTGCACGAGCGTGGGACTGCTGGTGGCGGCTAGGCTTCTGTTTTAGGATTAGGTTATTGGGCTTTAGGGTTTGGGTTGGTTTGTTGGGCCATGGACTGTTTTTTTTAATTTGGACTTCTGTTTTGTTTATTTTTTTGTTTACTTTGGGTCCGGGCAGAAAATTGGGATCTACAGCTGCCCCTCTTTGCTCGTTGTCGTGTAACGAGAATGGAGCAAAGACTTTAAGAGGACCAATTTTGTCCGGTCTTGCCGAATCTTGGTTTCTTGATGCTTCCTTTCTTTAAGTAGCTTCATTCCATCCACTGCATCTTAAAAAGGTATAGGAATTTGTTTTAATCTACTCCACTACTGTTTAGGGAGATATGATCTGCAATCTTCAGCCTGTTCCACTACTGCTTAGGGGGATAAGGCTGGTGGCTTAAATCTGCTCCATTGCTATATGGATGTAAGATTCGCCGTCTTCAATCTGCTCCACTACTGCTTAGGGTGACAAGATCTACAATCTTCAGTCTGCTCCATTGCCGATACATGGAGATAAGACTTGTAATTTTCAGTTTGTTCCCCTCTTTGCTTAGGGGATAAAGTGGGGGCTTGAATCTGCTCCATTGCTATATGGATGTAAGATTCGCCGTATTCGATCTGCTCCACTACTACTTAGAGTGATAAGATCTACAGTCTTCAGTCTGCTCCATTGCCGATATATGGAGGTAAGACTTGTAATTTTCAGCCTGTTCCCTACTGCTTAGGGGGATAAGGCTGGTGGCTTGAATCTGCTCCATTGCTATATGGATGTAAGATTAAATGTCTTCGATCCGCTCCACTCATCGCTTAGGAGACAAGATCTACAATCTTCAGTCTGCTCTATTATCGATACATGGAGATAAGACTTGTAATTTTCAGCCTGTTCCCTACTGCTTAGGGGGATAAGGCTGGTGGCTTGAATCTGCTCCATTGCTATATGGATGTAAGATTCACCGTCTTCGATCTGTTCCACTACTGCTTAGGGTGACAAGATCTACAGTCTTCAGTCTACTCCATTGCCGATACATGAAGGTAAGACTTGTAATTTTTAGCCTGTTCCCTACTGCTCAGGAGGATAAGGCTGGTGGCTTGAATCTGCTCCATTACTATATGGATGTAAGATTCGCCGTCTTCGATCTGCTCCACTACTACTTAGGGTGACAAGATCTACAGTCTTCAGTCTGCTCCATTGCCGATACATAGAGGTAAGACTTGTAATTTTTAGTCTGTTCCCTACTGCTTAGGGGGATAAGGCTGGTGGCTTGAATCTGCTCTATTGCTATATGGATGTAAGATTCATCGTCTTCTATCTGCTCCACTACTGCTTAGGGAGACAAGATCTACAATCTTCATTCTGCTCCATTGCCGATACATGGAGATAAGACTTGTAATTTTCAGCCTGTTCCCTACTGCTTAAGGGGATAAGGCTGGTGGCTTGAATCTGCTCCATTGCTATATGGATGTAAGATTTGCCGTCTTCGATCTGCTCCACTACTGCTTAGGGTGATAAGATCTACAGTTTTTAGTCTGCTCCATTGCCGATACATGGAGGTAAGACTTGTAATTTTCAGCCTGTTCCACTACTGCTTAGGGGGATAAGGCTGGTGGCTTGAATCTGCTCCATTGCTATATGGATGTAAGATTCGTCGTCTTCGATCTGATCCACTACTGCTTAGGGAGACAAGATCTACAATCTTCAGTCTGCTCCATTGTCGATACATGGAGATAAGATTTGTCAAAATTTGTAATTTTAATCAATTTTGCCACATCGTCCTCTAGGGAATCTACATGTAGAATTGATTTCATGGGGTCTATGCTTATGCCAAATGATTAGGATGTCATGATCGAAAAATGCTCCTAACCAGATGTACTATGAATGTTATATGAATGAATGCAAAATGTCATGAGAATGATCCATTTTTAACATTTGGGCTGTCATTGCTCGCCGTTTGTTAAGGTGATATCCCTGACGTATGTCTTCTTGTTCAGCTGATATTTTCAACAGAGAATCTGAAGATGTAGTCATTGCTTAGACCCTTATCTCTCCAATGTTCCTAGCCCTTTAAGCTTGGTGAGTTCTAAATAATTATCCTGTTTCAGACTCTTGCATTATTTAGAGACTTTCAGAGTAATATGCAGAACTTCTTTTGTGAAAGCATTATTAGTTCATTAATCATTATTTCAATCTGAAATGCTTGAAAAAGATTATAGAAATGAATACAACTGAAATTTATTCGGGACAAAATCCGTAAAGAATGGATTGAGTAAAGGAAGCGAATTTTGCTAAGGTACAAAAATGAGTAAGGGTGGAATTGGTGCCCCAGATATCATAGCCTGAGCTTCTCTGTACGAACTTCTTGAAGACCATTCTGAGTTCAACATGTGTCTAGGAGATCTGTAGTACTTTGTCGATGCCTCGAAGATGTAGCATATTTCCTCATTGTTAACTCAGGTATAGGATGGCTGGTGCATGCCCTATTTCTCCTCAAAAATTTGAATTACCCTTTACGGGTTTTCAATTCAACGCTCATTTGGTCTCAAAGTGCCCTTTTCGGGTTTTCACCTTGGCCTCTCTACATTTTTTTTTTGAACTCAAGATGCCCTTTGCGGGTTTTTGCCTTGGCCCATTTTCCTTTTTAAGAGAAGTACTTCTTGACTGAGTCCGTATTAACCGGGTTTGGCTGACTCTTGCCGTCCATCTCGGTTAGTATCAATGCTCCTCCAAAAAAGACCTTCTTTACAACATAAGGTCCCTCCCAATTAGGCATCCACTTTCCTCTAAAGTCCTTTTGCATAGGGAAGATCTTTTTCAATACCAAGTCTCCCTCATGGAATACTCTTGGGTGGACATTTTTGTTGTAAGCTCGCATCATTCGCTTCTGGTACATCTGACCGTGACGGATGGCTTTTAACCTTTTTTCCTCAATTAGGTTCAGTTGGTCATACCGAGCTTGGATCCATTCTACTTCATCCAACTTCAACTCTGACAAAACCTAAAGAGAAGGAATTTCAACTTCAATGGGCAAAATCGCCTCCATCCCATAAACTAATGAGAAATGTGTTGCCCCGGTAGAAATCCTAATCGATGTTCAATAAGCATAGAGGGCAAACGGTAACTTTTCATGTCAATCTTTGTAGGTCTCAGTCTTTTTCCCCACAATTTTCTTGATATTTTTATTAGCTGCCTCAACTGCACTATTCATTTTCGGGCGATATTGCGACGAGTTGTGGTGCTTAATTTTGAATTGACTGCAGACTTTCGCTATCGCGCTATTGTTCAGGTTCAACACGTTGTCAGATACGGTTCTTTCCGGCATACCATAGCGGCATATATCTCCCTCTTCAAAAACTTGCTAACTGTCGTCTTCGTGACATTAGCATATGAAGCTGCCTCTACCCATTTGGTAAAGTAATCGATGACCACGAAAATGAATCGATGTCCATTAGAAACCTTCGGTGAAATCGGCTCAATGATGTCGATGCCCCACATTGAGAAAGGCCATGGAGAAGTCATAACATGAAGAGGTGAAGGAGGTACATGGATCTTGTCTCCATAAATTTGGCATTTGTGGCACTTCTTGGCGTAACGGATGCAATCTCCTTCCATCGTGGACCAGTAATACCCGAATCTCATGATTTGCCTGGCCATTGTAAACCCATTGGCATGCGTCCTGTAGACACCTTCATGGACTTTTTCCAGGATTTTCTTAGCCTCAACAACATCAACGCATCTTAACAGCACCTGATCCTTCTTTTTTTTATATAGGATCTCTCCGTCTAAGACATATTCATTGGCCAGCCTTCTCAATGTTCTCCTATCATTTTCAGTTGCTTGATCAGGGTATTCACGGCTCTTCACATATCGCAGAATATCATGATACCAAGGATGATCATCTCTCTCCCCTTCTTCGTCGATATTACAGCAGTGAGCCGGAGCCTCACAAATACTCATTTGGATAGGTTTCATACCTTCATGTTCATTTACTTTGATCATAGAAGCTAACGTAGCGAAGGCGTCATCCATCTGGTTTTCATCACGTAGGAGGTAAAAGAAGGTGATATTATCAAACTCCTCAATTAACTCCAAAACTAACTTTCGATAACTGATCAATTTGGGATCTCTCGTTTCCCATTCTCCTTTGAGCTGATAGATCGCCAAAGCGAAATCTCCATATACCTCTAGCACCTTGACTTTACGGTCTATTGCTGCTCGAATTCCCATGATACATGCTTCGTATTCTGCCATATTGTTTGTGCAATCAAAATCTAACTTGCAAGTGAATGGATAATGATCTCCACTTGGGGATATCAGGACTGCCCCAACTCCATTACCAACGGCATTTGACGCTTCGTCGAAGTTTAATTTCCAAGGAAGATCTTCTAGGATATCCTCCTCGATAGCTGCTATAAACATCAGATCTTTATTAGGAAAATCAAAGTTCAAGGGCTCGTAATCGTCTAGAGCTCTACTGGCTAGAAAATCTGCTATTGTACTCCCCTTCATAGCTTTCTGGTTTACATAGACTATGTCAAATTCGGAAAGCAAAATTTACCATCGGGCCATTCTTCCATTCAGAGCGGTTGACTCCATCATGTACTTAAGAGGGTCTAGCTTCAAGATTAACCAAGTCGTATGGTACAACATGTCTTTGCTCAACCTCCGAAATTTGTCCCGGACCAAGGCGCTACATAATTTCTCAATTGGCGAGTATCTCATTTCACACTCAGTAAATTTCTTACTGAGGTAGTATATCGCCTTTTCTTTCTTCCCTGTTTCATCGTGTTGGCCGAGCACACATCCCATTAAATTGTCGAATACCGTCAAATACAGAATTAACGGTCTATCAAGACTGGGTGGCATTAGTACTGGAGTATTAGACAAATATTGTTTAATTTTGTCAAAAGCCTTCTGGCGTTCATCTTTCCAAATGTCTGGGTTGTATTTCCTAAGAAGATGAAATATGGGGTCACATTTCTCAGTCAATTACGAAATGAACTGGGCAATATAATTTAGTCTTCCTAGAAAACCTCAGACTTCTTTTTGAGTATGCGGCGAAGGCAATTCTTGTCTAGCCTTGACTTTATCCGAGTCGACCTCAATTCTCTTTTCGCTGACCACGAAACCAAGCAGTTTTCCTGACCTAGCCCCGAAAGTACACTTGGTTGGATTGAGCTTCAGCTGAAATTTTCTCAACCTCAAGAGCAGTTTCCTCAAAACCTATATATGTTCCTTTTTCGTTCGGGATTTTGCGATCATGTCGTCAACGTAGACCTCGATCTCCTTGTGCATCATGTCGTGAAACAAGGTTACCATGGCCCTTTGGTATGTTGCTCCCGCATTCTTTAACCCAAATGGCATCAACTTGTAACAAAAAGTTCCCCATAAGGTTATGAATGTGGTCTTTTCCATGTCTTCAGGATGCATCTTTATTTGATTGTATCTAGAGAAACCATCCATGAAGGAGAACAATGAATACCCTGCCGTGTTATCCACCAAAGTGTCGATGTGAGGCAGCGGGAAGTTGTCCTTTGGGCTAGCCTTGTTTAAGCCTCTGTAATCGACACACATCCGTACTTTTCCATCTTTCTTAGGAACGGGGACGACATTGGCTACCCATTCTAAGTAATTCACCACTTGTAAGAACCCAGCGTCAAATTGCTTCTTGACCTCTTCTCTTATCTTTACTGCAACATCGGGTCTCATCCTTCGGAGCTTCTGTTGAACTGGCTTGCATTCTTCTTTTATGGGGATACGATGTACCGCAATATCAGCGCTCAACCCAAGCATGTCTTGATATGACCATGCGAAGACATCTTTGAACTCCAGCAGAAGTTTAACGAGATCATGCCTTGTTTCCTCATTTAAGCAAGTTCCAATTTTTACCTCTTCCCCTCTTCCAGAATCACATTCTCAATTGTCTCTTTATGAGGTAGAATCAGCTTCTCTTCCCGCTCTACCATCCTCAAAAAATCTGGGGATAAACTACAATCTCCATCATCTGTAAAATCCTGAGATCCCTCTAAGCACATGTCTCGTTCATAAGGGAATTCTGGGTCCATAGCAGCGTTGCTCATGACATCGATATCTGGGGACCTATTGTAGGTACGAAAGAATACCCAAAGAAACCAATAAAATCTAAGAATGATTTATTTGTATGGTATGATTATGAATGGTATGAAAGAATAAATAACAAAAAATATTTGCCCGGCATGAAACAAAAAATGCATTTTTTATTAAAAATAAAGATGTTTGAACATGAGCCTATTTCACAAAAGATTCTTATTGTTTCTAGGCTTAAAACAACAAGTGTGTTTTGAACATTACTCTGTGTTAGTTCTAAAAACTACAGGAATTTCCTCCGTAGTCCAGTTGCTCAGAACACTTCCAGGCTCATAGGGGCGAATGCCCGCTAAGCTTCCTTCCTTCAGTCCTTCTTCAAATACGGTGTTGATGCTCAAAGTCTTCATCATATCTTCAGTCGTTTCTTCATTCGTGTTCCCCGGTCCCGGATGGATAACTCCTCCTGACACGAATGTATGGGATATATGGGGAAAGGTCATTAGCTCCTACTTGACCTCTGACCCATCCAATAGTGCCCTTCGTTTCTCTTGTCTCATATCCAGCTCTTTATTCCTCTGCTTGGTGTCTGGCTTATACCCTAAGCCAAAATGGTCCCATTTACTGGTCAAGACCGATACTTTGACCCGTCCGTGGAGGTACTTCCCAAGTCCTCTTCCAGGTAACGCTCCTTTTCCCACCGTCAGCTGTAGGCCCATCTTTGTTGCTTCAGAGATTTTGGGCACGGGGATCTTGCTTCCCTCGGTAATGAAAGTGGCATTCAATGGCTCTAATGATCGAAAAGAACATTCAATTGCTTCACTATCACTCTCTACGTATGACGCATCACTGGAAACGGATGCGATAATGTCCTCCTCCGCGTTTATCGTTATTAGCCGGCCATCCGTCACCAACTTTAACTTCTGATGCAATGATGATGGCACTGCCCTTGTCGAATGAATCCACGGCCTCCCCAACAGACAATTATAGGAAGGCTTAATGTCTATCACTAGGAAGTCCACCTCGTATGTATTTGGCCCAATCAGAAGATGTATCTCTATCTTTCCCATTACCTTCCTTTCAGTACCATCAAATGCTCTTACTACGCTTTGGCATGTTTTCATATGAGAGCTGTCTATCGGCAATCTATTCAATGTGGGCAGAGGTAAGATGTTCAATGTTGAACCATTATCGATTAGTACCATTGGTAGTGTATACCCCTTACAGCGGGTGGTGATGTGCAAAGCTTTGGTGGATCCCATGCCCCCTGGCAGTATTTCATCGTCACTAAAAGAGATGAAGTTGTCGGCACTTATGTTGCTAACAAGGCGGTCTAGCTTGTTTACCGAAATGTCATCAGCGACATAGGTTTCGTTCAACACCTTTATTAGTGCGCTACGGTGCACCTCCGAGTTTAAGAGTAAAGCCAGTACCGATATGCATGCTGGCTGCTTGTGTAATTGTTCCACAACACTATACTCACTATGTTTTAGGAACTTCAAAAATTCCTTAGCTTCATTTTCTGTTACTAGTTCATTAACCAGTGGTTCTGACCTCTCCTCTCCTTGTCTGGTCATAAAGGATTTCCTGTCTACGGGTTTGGCTTTTGTATTTGCCGTGCTAGCCGAATTCTCCCTCCCCAAAATTGTCACACTGCAGTTATAATCTCAAGGTACCCTCTTGCTATCCTTATAAGGAAAAGTCACGGGTTTCTGAATTACAATTCTAGGTACCACTCTCGCTCCTGCTTCATCGATTCTCGTTCGCGTGATAATCACCACTGGGTGATTGACTTCAAAGACCTTCTCTACTGACCCTCCTCCTGTAGTGCACACGTCTTCTCTTTCAGTTGAGTCAAAGAACTCCAACTCCTTGTTATCCATTAACCCTTGCACTAGGGCCCTGAATTCGCTACATCGTTGGATCTTATGGTCCTCCTTATTATGGAACTCACAGTAGTTCCTCGCATCTTGGGATTTACTCCCCAACTCTTGCTGAACTAACTCTCTTTTCTGCATTTCCTTCCAAACCTCTCTCAATGGGGTTCTTACTTCAACAACATTCCGTTTGATTCTGCTCTCTATGTTCTCGACTATCGCGTTTACCCCTTTATCCATATGACTGGGTAACAGATTTTCCACACCAGGTGCGTCGTTGAATTTCACAACACCCGCTTTAATAAGCCTTTCGACCAACATTTTGAATGAGGTGCAGTTTTCTATCGAGTATCCTGCGATTCTCGCATGGTATTCACACTGAGCGTTTGTGTCATACCACTTAGGATATGAGGGTTGCAACGGTTTCAAGTAGAAAGGGGCTACAACGTGTGCATCGAACAAATTTTTATACAACTCCCTATACGTCATTGGTATGGGAGTAAACTAGAACCTCTCTATATTTTGCTTCGTGTTGGGCTCCTGCCTTAGTGAGGCCTACTGGCCCGCAGCTACCGCTCTCGGTTGACTGGCAGTAACGGGTTTTGAATAACCCGAGCTCACATTACTTACTTCATTTTCTCTTTTCTTCAGAGCTGATCTTCTCGTACTTTCCCCAGCCTCTATCTTTCCATACCTTATCGTGTTTTCTATCATTTCGCCTGACATCACTATGTCCGCGAAGCTCTTAGTAGCGCTCCCCAACATATGATTGATAAAAGGTGCTTTCAAGGTATTAATGAAGAGCATGGTTGTTTCTTTCTCCAACAGTGGCGGTTAGACCTGTGTAGCGACTTCCCTCCACCTCTGGGTGTATTTCCTGAAACTTTCGCCCTACTTTTTCTCTATGTTTTGTAATGTGATCCTGTCAGACGCTATATCAGTCACATGGCCATAATGCTTCATGAAGGCCTGTGCTAAATCCTTCCACGATTTGACTTGAGTACGACTCAACTAATTGTACCATTTAGCCGCAGCTCCAATCAACTATCCTGGAAACAGTGAATCAATAACTGGTCATTGCTGACATGTCCTGTCATTATTCAATAGAACATTGAAATATGGGCCTCAGGGCAGCTAGTCCCGTTGTATTTTTCAAACTCTGGCATCTTAAACTTTGGAGGGAGTACCAGATCCGGGACCAGACTCAAATTCTTAGCATCCACCTCGCATTGGTAATCAACGCTTTCTAATGCTTTGAACTTCTCCTCCAACCATTTGCATCGATCTTCAAACTGTTTTGGGAGCTCCGCCCTTGCCTTTTCCCCTTCTGCTGCATCATCAAAGTCAGGGATCATTGGTTTTGCCAAATTATCTCTGGGGTTGGAGCTCAAGCCTGTTGGGAAATTTACCGGGGCTGAGGTACCGGATTGATACTGGGGTTTGATGTTAACAGACACTCTTGGTGGTTGTACTTGGGAATTTACCGGGGCAAAGCCTGGAGGATAAGTAGAGTCTTCATTATCGTCTTCGGTATCGACCATATGGCTTTTTCCTTTATCAGGCCCTCCAGTCAACAACTGTGTTAACTGGCTCATCATGCTTCTCTGGGATTCCAGCATTTGATCCCTCATATCTTGTTGGATCTTAGCCAACTGTTCTTGCATTTGAGTTTGCAATTGGTCCTGCATCTCCTTCTGCATCTGCTCTAACCTTTCTAACCTTTGATCCATAACTTTCGTTTTTCTTCGAGTGTAGTAGTGATGTTCCAGGGTAACTATAATACGATCTCTAGTTAATAGGGTTCTTTTATGACATTTAATGCATATGATGTGATGTAATGCAAATGCATGATATGAATACAAAAATAAAAGGTGTCGATTCTAGTTCAATTTCTTTTAGAATAACTTTACAAGAAAACAAAATCCTTTACATAAAACAAAATCACATATACGGTCTAGCCCTTATGCTCAAAGCTTTAACTTTCTTAAGAAGCCAAGCTAGCTCTTGACCCCGGTCCAACTCTAACTCATATTTCACACTTAAAACATCAGCCTGAACCGCTAAAGCTTGTAAATGATCATCCACTTCTCGTATCTGAGCCACAACTTTGCCCATGACGTAATCTCTATCTCTGACCTGGTCTTGAGATCGTTGAAACTATTCTTCCCATCGCTCGTTATCTGCCTCCAATAGTTGCACCCGGAGTTTACTATTTTACAGCGCCATTTTGAGCTCTCCCACCTTTCCTTTCAAATCTTCAATCTTGTTTAGGCTTGTCTCCAGCTTTACCGCAGAGTTACAGCTTTGACACAATGCCTTCTCTAGTTCTGTCACTCGAGCTCTTAACATCTCCTTTTCGCTTTGGCTCTCGAATACAGTCTTTTTCAGAGTATCCTCTCGTGCTTGAGCATCATGAAACCTCTTCTTCCATTGATCGACCTTAGCCTTCTCTTCTTGAATTTCTTGACGCCATTGTTCTGAGGTTTTACCCAACCCAGCAGTTCTCATCGATGAATGCAACTTTTTATAATCAGTCTTCAAACTGTCCAAATCTTCCTCGGCCTTCCTTTTCCCTTTTCTCAGTTTTTCAGCCTCTAATTTTTGGACATTAATATCTAACCTCAAATACATTTTTTTCTTTTTCCAGTTGTTCTATCTTTTTCCCTAACTCTGAATTTCTATTTTCGAAGTCTTGTTTTATGATTTCCAACTCGGAAAGGACTACTTGCAGGTATTCCTCCATCGGTCGAGCGCCATCTTGTCTCAGTCTGGGGATATTATCATTGATTCTTCTACTCCGCCACGTATCATACTAGAGGGTCGTCACCGGACCTACAGTAACTCTTTTCATTCGGCGAGTCTGTTTCCAAGCATTAGAAATCTCTCGAACCTTCTTCCTATAATTATCTCCTCCATGCGTAAATTCAAACTAAGCTAGCCCGTGTGTCGCCGGTATAAACTGCTTTGATCTGTATTGCCTCAGCACAAGTAAAGGCGCATACCCAACAGCTCCTCAAATTCCCAGCAGAGAGACCCAATCAAAACTCCCACATCGGTAAAGGATTTCGTCGGGAACCAACCAAGAAGCTCTCCACTCAACGTCCTTTTTCTGGAGATTCTGAAGTAGCGCAATCCAGTTTTTTTCTGATATGTCATCTCTTCTGGGCATGGCTGCTAACTCCTTTAACGGGGAGTAATTCTCAAAAAAAAAACCGATAAGAAACTTTATCCACCTTCTAGAAATGGCTATGGAACCAAACCAACAATAGTTGCGCGCATCCGATGAATCTACCTTCACCTACCCTCCGACATACACTCAAAGATCTGAATGTTACAGCAAGAATCGCTAGTACCGACGTAACCCCCTGTCGAGACGGTCAAATAGATCAGCCACTGCTTCATCTATATGCCTCAAGGCTTTAGGGAAAATTACCAAACCATAGATACTCAAGGCGAAGATGTCGACTTTCTTCTTTATATCTGGATGTGCTATAATCAGGTCCCTTAAGCTCACTCAAGAAATGCATCTCCCTTCATCTTTTTACTGAATTCGGGCCGTGACCCACCGTTCGCTCATCCCGGTGATACTCATCAGCTTCTTTACAAAAGTCGGTACATTAGCGGCCTGGAATAAGCTTTGTCGACTTGGACCTTTGGACAATGAAGCAAGGCCGTGTATTCTTCCACAGTAGGCACAAAGTCCACTTCCCCAAACGTGAAACAGCTATATGCGGGGTTCCAAAACTGAGTCATAGCCCGAAATAAGCGTTTGTCCACTTTAATGTCAAGCAGGTAGGGTAGATTGCCATAATTATGATAGAATAGCTGCTTAGTCTCATCATCCCAACGGGCCCATATATCAGGTTAGTATCGAATAATAGTAACCAGAGCAAGTAAAAAAAAAAGTATCAAATAGCTATCTGGGTAACCACTAAGATTCAGCATGGCTCTATCTAGGGTGGGCGCTTAAGGATCGGTATATGTGGTTTAGCTCTAAAGAAAGGGTACTCGAACCAGGAGATTCCTCAATCCTCACCCATTATAGGCTCATACGGATAGAGTTCAGTTCAGGGGAATACATTTCCCTATGGCCATGCGGAGGTGAAAACCTCACGAAGACATAGGTACGGATGTATCCCGGAAGTAGTCCACTAGCCCATGCGGAGGTGAAAACCTCACGAAGGCATAGTTTCACACTCCCACTTAAAAGGTGTGACCACAACGGTCATGCAATATGATGCGGGAATATCTTACGAGACTCAAACCACAACAAACATATGACACGACACAAACTCATGCGGCGAAAGAATCAAAATCAAATTTTAATTTTCGATAAAAGGACAAAAATAATCAATTCCATGGCTTGACTCTCATAGGTCCCCAGTGGAGTCGCCAAGCTGTCGAAACTATTTTTTTTATTTTAAAAAAAAACAATGATCGACTTTAAAAACATGGAGTCGCCACCAATCTTTTTTTGAAGTGTGATTGGGTCACCTTATAAAACATTTTGGTCTACGATAGGTCCGGGAGTCGGTTACGCACGAGGAAGGATTAGCACCCTTGCAAAGCCCAAAATTGGTACCTTATTGATTGATTAATGTCCTAATATCGAAAATTGGAAGAAATTTTAAAATACGAATCCTTTAAAAAATGTTTGGATAATTCAAATTGAATATCAAAATTCTCTTGTTCCGAAAGAATGAAATATCACATCCAGCACGTTAGGATACGATGTTTCAAACCCTTGACACCAAGATCATTTCATGATTTCCAAAATTCATGCATTGCAATTTTAAAAAGGGTATTCCATTATTTGGCCAAACGAAAAAACCGCAACCCAGCACGTTAGGGCACGATTCCTCGAATTTCCAAACATGAAATATTGCCTTATTTTTGAAGTTCAGAAAACATGGTCAAAATCTTAAAAGGATATTTAGTCATTTGGACGAACGGAAAATCGAAATCCAGCGTGTTAGGGCACGATTTCCTGAACTTCCAAACACAAAATATTACCTTTGTAAAAACCCTTTTTATGAGTTTGGGTAAAAAAGTGAGAAAAAAAATAAAAGATAAAGTCAATGTAACCTTTAAAATAGAAAACCGGTTAAAACGTAAGGATGGTCATACTTAGCGAATAGTGATAATGTAAACACGATAATAATAACGAGCAACATAACCTTTCAGGCATATAAAGACATAAATAAATAAATGGGTAGGTTCATAATATGGATAATATATAATTAGGCAATAATAATGAGAACAATAATAAAATAAAATGGAATGAGCAAAAAAAATAATAGAAGGAATAATAAATAAAGTAACCGAACAAATATTAGTAAAGGCTTAATTTAAAATATCGAGTAGGCATATATAAAAAGTAGGAAAGTTTTTTTTGAAAAATATAATAATGATAATAATAAATATAATTGTAGTAATAATAATATATATATAAAAATAAAGGTGATAATAAAAATAATAATAATGAATATAATAATAATAAAGTTAATTATAAGGAAAATAAAAAATAATGGTAGTAAAAATAGAAATAATAACATTAGTAATAAAAGCAATAATAATAACAAATACAATGATAATAATAATTTTGAAAATAAATAACTATAATGAAATAATGACATCAATAGCAAAATAAAGAAAATAATGACTAAATTAAACTTAAAAATAAAATTTCGGGGCGAATTTTAAAAGAAATAAATGAATTAGGGCCCTATAGCAATGCGCATAAAAGGGGGAGGACCAAATGGGAAATATTCCCGCCCTCCTAAACGGCGTCGTGTGTCGTAGGATTAAAATGAAAAAGTAAGTGAAAATACAAGGCCAAATTAAAAAATAAAAAAGAACCTAATTGAAACATGCCTCAAAAGCGGAAGGACTGAGGGCGCAAATAGACCCTCAGTTCAAAACAAGCGGATCCTTGGCATCTGGGTCGGGTAATCGAGTCAGCCTCTCAAAACGACGTCGTTTTAGGCGTTTAGGGGGCTGACCAAAACGGCCCCGTTTTAATAGGCTATAAAAGCCATTTTTTTTAAAAAATTCCATTTCCTCATTTATTCCAAAAAAAAAAAGAGGAGAGGAGCTCTCCCCTCTCTCCCTTTGGGGCGATTTCCGGTAGGAGCCCCGGCAAGATTCCAGCGCCGGAGCCGTCGTCCGCCGCCGTCGGCGCCACCATACACGGTGGCCGGAGGCCAAAAACAAGTGAGTTTTTTTTTCCTTTTTTACTATGTTCTAAACTTTAATAGTTATAAAAAGAAATAAGAAAAAATAAATAAAAACACAGATTCGAAAAAAGAAAAATACGAAAGAAAAAAAAAGATAACCTTTGATTGATTCTTAGATTCTGTCTCTGTATAAAAAAAACCTCTTGTATCAAAAAAAATATCCTCTCTTTTACAAGTGATCTCTTGACCTTTTATAGCCGAATTTAAAAATAAAAGAACATCTAGATTCTGTTGGCTGTGCTGCTCTCTTTTCCTTCTTTTCCGTAGGTGAAAACGTCGTAGAGGACGTGGCTCGGTGGTGGAGGAGCGCACGATGCGGAGGTTGGCGAGACGTGCGGCGTTGGGGGTTCGGAGGTGACGTGCACGAGCGTGGGACTGCTGGCGACGGCTAGGTTTCTGTTTTAGGGTTAGGTTATTGGGCTTTAGGGTTTGGGTTGTTTGTTGGGCCATGGACTGTTTTTTTAATTTGGACTTCTGTTTTGTTTATTTTTTTTGTTTACTTTAGGCCCGGGCAGAAAATTGGGATCTACAATTTTCATTATCATAATCATAAATAATGATAGAAGAGTGTTGACATGATCGGATACCTCACTAATCTGATACAAGGGCCTAGAACAATAGTGTCGAATAGGTAAGTGGGTCGCATTACTGTGTAAGTGGTTTCAAGTCTAGTTGTAAAGGTTGGATGCTTGAGTATGACTTTGCTAAATTGCTCATTGATGGCTAGATGGTACGCATCATTCTTTTATTATTGGATACTCTTCTTCCAGATTGAGTTGTCTTTAACTCGTTTGACTGAATCATTGTATATGTCTTAAAGGGTAAAAAATTATCATCCCCAGTAATTTTCTCATATATGCATTGCTAAGATCATTAATCTCAAAGATTAACCCACGAACACAGTGCATGCTCTGTCGGTCAATTCTTGTTTGGCAATGTTCCTATTACCATCCAAAAAATCCAAGCCCTGCCATTTCAGTCCATCTCCTCCACAATTGCATGTGGTGGAGGGGGCCTATTTGAAAAGCTTCTCCAACCATAATGTGTTTCACTAGATTCCCATCTATTCGTTCTTGTCAATATCCTTAGACAATAATCACTTACCTGCATGAAAAATGAAATGTATGTTTTTCTAACCTCTACCTTTTTAATAAAGCGGAAATCAACTTCGATATCATAGTAAATTTTGTTATCATAGATGTTACATATAAATCAATTGATGTGTTACGAACTAGCTAAAAATTTGACTAAGGTAAATGTACCTATCAATTAATAATATAACTACGATGAACAAAGATATCGTTCCCACGAAGACTAAAAGTACTAGTAATTACCGTTTTTCTATTATTTAACCGAATAATTCGAGTGATTGATTAAAAACTAAAATTAAAAAACTAAGAAACACGACAAAGAACAAAACACAAAAATAATCGATTAACAGTCAAGAAGCAAGGCAATACCCAAGAAAGAATTCACTTAAATTTCACATGTCACTATCAATCTAAATTACGTAATTTCTTTACTTAACACATTGATCCGTAGTAATTTCTAAATTATGTAAATATCTCTTTCGAGCATAAGAACAACTGACTCTGGGTTAAATAATTAAAATTTCTTTCTAATTAAAACCCCTATTATCGCATTGACTCGTGCTATGGATTCCCCTATCAAATTTGACTCTAATCCGATAGATTTATGTCGTCCTATTTTTAAGATTGCATGCAACTCCATTCAACTATGTAAGATCTACTCTTAAATAGGGTTTATTCAACAACCGGATTAAGCACATTAAACATGGATTAATAATTTAGAAGTATTAAAACAAGAATTAAACACGCATAATTGAGAATAAGAAACTAAATATTTATTGCGTAAAATAAAAATCAAACGACAGAGTCCATTATGGGGTTCATCTCCTTTATGTATTTAGAAAATTAGTTCATGCTTGAAAATAAAAACATCCAAGAGACAATGTAACAAAAAGAAATAAAGAAACTCATGATAACTTCCTAAGAAATCAACTGTAAATCTTCAATCTTGACGAAAATATGCTTTAGAGTCAGCTTTAATGGTGGTTTTCAAGTTATTTTCTTGAATATTCTCTATCGGCTCTATCCTATCTTCTTATTTTTGTCATATATACGTCTTAGAATGCTCAAAAAACCTAAAAATTATGATTTCCACTGTTCGGTGTGCAATTCCGTGAAATTGACATGGTCGTGTGGAATGGTTCAACCCGTATGGCTCCTGTAACTTGCTTCAAAACTCTGATTTTTGCTTGTTTTTCACTCATTTTACTCCCAAGTGCTCTATTAAGCATTAAAACGTGATTTTAAAGGATTGGGAACATGAAATTTACAATTAACATCGAATAATCACTCAAAAACGCATTAAGAATTAGGTTAAAACATGTTACTTTTAACTCTTATCATTAACACTCTTTAAACTATCTATAATGTGTCAATTGAACTCTGGGAATTTTAAATTACGTTGAGCACAAACAACTCAATCTTTTTGCTGTTTGAAATACCATAAAAAAACATATTTAAATTTGTAAAATCTTAAAAATATTTCTACAAGTATAATAAAAAAAATTTAAAAAATAAGTTGGAACTTTTAATATCAGTGGCATAGCTAGGGGGTTAGCAGGGGCCCCGATCCCCCTAAAATGGAAATTTTTTTATTTAAATCCTTTAAAATTTTTAAATTTTTAAAATTTTAAAGGTAAAATTGCACTTTGGCCCCCCTAAAATGATAAAAATTTGAGTTAATCCTTTAAAAATTATAAAGATATAAGATATTAAAATGGTGAAATTACAATTTTATTATCGTAAAAATTACAATTTAATTTTAACCCCCTAAAAAAATTTTCTGACTTCATCCCTGTTTACTATATTGACAACATGATTTGTTACGTGTTCTTCCTAAAACCTAAAATGATCACTTTTTCTTCCAAAAAGTTTTTGAAAATAATAAGATTCTTTAAAGAGTTTTGAGAGTTTGAGAAAATATTCGGTGGGAAGAGAAGGGGAATGGTCCAATATATATAAATAAGAGAAATTTGACTCTTATAGTTGTCACCTTCTGTGAATTAAATGGGCTGGTTGAGCCAACGAGCAAATAAATTTGCAACACAAATTTCATAACTTTGAACTCGATATCCATGTGAGTTAAAGTTGTGTTGACTATATTTTGCATTCGATCACTTGTGACATGAACAACATTCACTCTTGTAATGATTAGACATTATCTTGAACTCGACACCAGTATTAAAGTAACCTCCAAAACAAATATTTTGAAAATACATATTATAGCAAATAATAAAAAGACACAATTATGAAGTCAAAAACCACATGTTAAAATATGTTATTAGTCCCTGTACTTGTATAAAATTTAATATTAATCCATATATTTTACAAGTTAAAAAGTCAATATTCCTATTTTTTTTAAATTAAAACTCTTAGTGTAATCATTATCAACATCATCATTAGTAGTTTTCAAGATTTGTCAATTTAATATGTTTATTTTCTGTCAATTATATATTACATATTTGATAAATTTTGACAAAAAATATTTACTGAGATTTTAAATAAATAAAAATTAAAACTTAAGATTAAAGACTAAATCTCGGATCTTATCAAAGTACAGATATTAACGGCATATTTTAACCAAAACCACAATAACCCATTTGGAACGAATACTCGCGACTCAAATTTATAGATAAAATCAAAATCCTTATGCATTACTGGTGTTTGATACAACATCGGAAGATAGAAAACAGCCAGAATCATGAATGGAGTTATGAACTGCAATAACATCAGAATCTGAAGCTTCAAAATCGACATCATCGCGGGGATTAACCGGAAAAATGATGTCCGGATAGCAATGATCGTCGCCATGATTACTCTTCACTAACTCAGCATCAGCAGTTTCTTGAAGCTCCAATGCAAATCCTAGCCTTTCCATCACATCATTCATGAATGGCCGCTTCACTCCCATTTCTTGTATGCAACTTTCAGCAGTTTCAACAAACACCTTTAAACACTGTGGAGCTATCTTTCCCTTCAGCTTTGGATCTATGGCTTGATGAAGTGTCCCATCAGCAATGCATTTTCTAACCCAATGAGCTAAGTTCATTTGTTCCATTGATACTCTCTTGTCCAGAGCTTTCCTTGCACATAAAACTTCGAATAGTACTACACCGAACGAGTATACATCGGATTTTTGGGTTAATGTATGACCACGAGCGTATTCGGGATCCAAGTATCCCCATGTGCCCTTTACACCGGTATTGAGCATGTCGAGCTTCGGATCAAGTTTCGACAAGCCAAAATCCGCGACTTTCGCAGTGAATTTATGGTCGAGGAGAATGTTGCTGGTCTTAACGTCACGGTGAATCACAGTATACTTCACTTCTGTATGAAGGTAATTCAATCCGATTGCTGCCCCATGGCATATCTTGAGCCTTTGTTTCCATGTTAGAGGTTCGTTGGTAGTGTCATAAAGGTGATCGCAGAGAGTGCCGTTGATCATGTAATCGTACACAAGGATCATCTCATTGTTGTCGTTGCAATATCCCACCAAAGAGACCAAGTGAATGTGACGAAGCTGGGATAGCATCTCGATCTCGGTCTTGAACTCTCTTGCACCTTGTTTCGACTCTGGATTCAAGCGTTTGATGGCCAGTATTGTTTCCCCATTATCCAGGAAACCTTTGTAAACATTGCCGAAACCGCCTACCCCGATAATCAAATCTTGATTGAAGTCACTAGTGGCAGCTTTGACCTCATCTAGTGAAAACCGACGACATAATTCATCAGGCAGAGATGAGGTTTTCGCCCCGACGAATGATTTCCCTTTAGAACGATCCAGCAAGCAGCAAAAACATGATGGTTTATGGTGTGAACCATACTGCATCTTTCTATGTCGCCAAATGATGATGGAACATACTAACACAAGCACAATCAACAAGCCTATCCCACCAACACCGATAAAAATAAGCAATTTCCTCTTCGTGTCTTTTGAACTCTTTTTCTCGGTGCCTTTTTCTGGCAACTTGGGCTCGGGATTTGGTCTGCCAAGATTGCCATCGGAGTTATTCAACTTAAAGACTTCTATTCCATTCAGAAGAGCGTCTGCATAAGCACTAAATTCTTCATTAGGATGCAAAGCTATAAAGAGGGAATGTTCACTCTTAATATCACCAATGTTTCCAATCATAACCATATAATCATGATAGATTGGTTTATCTTTACCGCCAGCAGTTTCGATCACATCGAATGCTGGCTCTGCGGTCTTGTTATCAATAAAGATCCGGAATCGCCTATCACTCGTCTTTTCTGGGGCCGGATCAAATTCACAGAAATGGAGTCTAACAAGGTACCTGAATCCCGAATCAACCGGTAAACTCCATGTCAAATTGTACAACAAGTTCTCTGTTCTGTTGTTTCCCATTGATCTAGCTGTTTCATATACATTAGCAGGAGCTGCGTATTCATGTATGTTAGAATAGTCGAGTTCAAGATTAGTATTACTAGGAACAACACCAGCTTCTATCAGATTATCAATGTCATTGTACCAGTTTCGGTACATGCCAATATCATTTGCAGCGGTGATTAATGCCCCCCCAACGTTTAAACGATGAACATTCTCGAGTGCAGTATAGTTATCAATCCAGAAACGTGTGTTAAGACCGATGAACTTAATGCCCTCATGATCTGAAATCGAGTAATAGAGATTAGTAGGCATCGAGACGATTTCGATTCCATTGACAAAAGCATAAGAACCCTCCAAAGAGGGAGTAAAAGTTACATTGAGAGTTTGATTCTGCATCAAGCTTACACAGAACTCTCTAATCGACGACCCTTTCCTCGAACGATCGGCAGTAACAGAAGCAGTGAAGTTATTGAGCAGTGTATAAGGGCCTACCTTGACAGAGAAGAAATAGACAGAGGTGTCAAAGCCATGGTACAGAGCAGGATTGAAATAAAGCCTGATAAATTTTTGACCAGCAGTAACTGGGAACATGTAGGTGAATTCGGATTTAGATATTCTAGCAGTCATGTAAGGCACAACATGGAAAGAGCTGTTATGCTTTTGGACACTGGCCGACACTGATTGGTTACCGGACTCGGCGAACCACGACATGTTATCTCCGGTCCATTCACGACCATCTGGTGCTGCAGAATTGCCTGAAGTTGAAGAACCACAATCTAGAGCAATATTATCAGCAGGGATATAAATTTGTGCACAAATGAGAATTTGCTGAAGCAAAAACAACAGCACCGCCAGAAACAACATCAGTACTAAATTAGGATCAAAGACTAAAAATACATCCTTTACTGTAACATAAATCTGGGGTTTTATAAATCAGTATGAAAGAAGAAGTAGGAACAAATTGTAAGTACATATTCTATTATTTCACCTGCAAAAACATGTTTTTTGTTGGTCCATTGATATTGATAATGATTGAGGTCAGGCAACTCTGTCCCACCATTTAAAGTTTTCTACTTTACAACCGTTTAGCATATACTAACTTTCCCATTATGCTTAATTTATAATTCAACCCTTCAATTATTTTAAATAAATGGTTTGTTTTTTTCCAGGCAACTGCATGTGCTAAAGAATATTAGGAAAACGTTTTTCTCATTGATTCTCTCATAAAAAATCTCTTCTTCTTTTTTTCGGATTTAAATGATTCCTTTATGTTTATATTGAAAGAAAAATATAAAAATGTTGGACATTGGAATTATTTAAAGTTTGTTTTATTATTTGATCAAATATAAAGTATTTTAAACAACAAATGCACGCGATCATTTTTTTTATTAAGACGACCAGCCCCTCTTTGTTGAGCCAAAAATACAAAGCGAAAATAATTTAAAAACAACAAATACAGAACTACCGAGAAAGGATTGTATGAAACAGTGACATTATCCCTTTCCAATAGTTTTATGCCACATCATTATTTTGGATTTGATTTTTTTTCAGGATGAAAATGCTGAAATTCAGGATAAAAATACTGATGTGGCATAAAACTATTGAAAAATGGATAAATATGACGTAGTGTCACTATTTCATCCAATACTTTCCCCAGAACGACCAGCCCCTCTTTCGTGTGTATATATATGGCGGGCTTAATATGAGTTTTGATTAATTATTTATAAATACGGATCGACTTGAGCAGATATAAAGTGTGTTAATATCTTACCTAGATCCGAAATCAGCCCAGCATATGAACACCTCTACTCTTCACCAATTCTGGAGGAATATTCAAGGGAGATAGGTGTAGACAAACTTACCTCGATAAATATAATTGTAAAAACGAAATCGAGAATTAATCTGATATCTTAGCTTATCCTCGATCTAACTCTAATTGTCTCATTTCTCTATCTATATATAATAAGTTTATTCAATTAAGTCAATTTCAACACTTATATAATCAAATTTACATAATTTAACATTTCCATAAAAATTATAAAATTACCCCTAATATTTTACCCTTTTTACAATTTAGTCGCTAAACCCGAAATTCCAAAATTAACAAAATTTTAAAATTTTCCATTCTAGCCGAATTTATTCACAAATTTATTCACAAACTAGGACAGTCCATATTCATTGAAATTTCACAAAAATTTCATGTATATTTTTAACATTTTATCAAATTAGTCCTTTAACTAAAAAATATCAAAAATCACTTTACAAAAGAGTCTTAATCAACAATCGACACTTCAAATTCATCACTTAACATCAAGAATAACAAAAATTCATCAATGAAAAATTTAAAATCTTTAACAGTTTCGAAAACAGAAGTACGGGGTTAGCTGGACCTAGTTATAGCGATCTCAAAAACATAAAAATTAAAAAAAAACTTAGATGCAATGGTTTATTAATGGCCGAATGTTTAGCTTGAGAATGGTGTTTTTACTCTTCCATTTTCGGTGGTTCTAGCATTTTGGGAAGATTATAGTATTTTATTTTATTTTATTTACTTAAGTTTTATTTTACTTTTAACATATATTTTAATATTATAATTAAAATATTTTACTTAAAAATTCTTACACCAGCCGCCACTATCTTTTAAAAGTGGAAATTTGTCATATTAACACTTGAAATAATAACATTTAATCCATTTAGCACAAATAACCTAATAATAGTTTACTTTTGCAACCTTTACAATTTAGTCATTTTTACTCAATTAACTATCAAATCACTAAAATTTCCGAACCAAACTTTGATACACCTAAACAATCACTTCGTAAATATTTATATTAAATATTTACGAGCTTGATTTACAGAAACGAGGTCCCAACACCTCATTTTCGAAAACCACTCGACTTACCAAACAAACCACCTGTCTTTATCTATTTGTTCATAAACTAAAATTTGTCAAATTCAAATTTTAATATAAAACTATAATTGACTCATATAAGTTAATTAATAATTATTACGGACTTACTTGTCAGATTTATAGTCCCGAAACCACTGTTTCCGACACTACTGAAAAATGGGTTGTTACATTATGCCTTTATTTTATTTTACATGTACGTGGACAAATAAGAGAATTTTTTTTTTTATAATTTCTTAAGGTTAAATCCTGCTATTAGTTCTTGTACGTTATGAAAATTATGGATTTAGTCCCTGTACTTTAATTTTGGCATTTTTAGTCCTTATACTTTTTGAATTTTAAAATTTCAATCCTCACCAAATGATAATTGTTAAATTCATTAAGTTCTATTATTTTTAAAATTTGATACGACAAACAAATTATCATATGTGTATGCTACGTCAACTTATTATTTCTACATATTACTCACTAAAAATTCAGTTAATAGATTAGCGACTATCATTTGAGTCAAGATTGAAGTTTCAAATTTCGAAAAGTATAGGGACTTAGAATGGTCTAGTTGAAGAATATGGGCTAGTCTACAATTGTATGCATAGTACAAGACTAATAATTGAACTCAGACAAATGACTTTAATTGATATTGTTTGGATCAAAACTAAAATTTCAAAATTCGAAAAGTACAAAGACTACAATCGATCAAATTAAAATAAATATACTAAATCTACAACTTTCATAAAGTACAGTGACTAACAAATAATTTTAGCCAATTCTTAATTTGATTTGATTATGATAATTACATGTATCTCTTTTATAAAGTAAATCTCTCTAAATTATTTCAATATGATATATCGTTAATTATCTTATTAATTTATAAAAATTGAATTAAATCACGATTTTTTGGTATAAAATTACACAAAATCAAATTTCATATATAATATTACATATTGAACCAAAATTCATATATAGTTGTAAGATTTATCCCTTCTATTTAATTGCAGTTTGAAATAATTGGTTAATAATTTATTTTATGTTATATGAATATGAGCAAATAAGAGAATTTTTGGTAAATACTTGATTTGTTTTTATTAAAACCAATTAATTTTATTTATTGTTAATTGAGTTAATATCTCTAAATTGATTATATGAACTTGTTAATTAAATTTATTTAAGGGATTAAGAGGGATTATTAGTAGTTTTAAGTAATATATATATATATATATATATATATATAAAACCTTCTTGCACGACAAATTAAATGAAAACTTGAAAGTTCATAGGTAAGAAATAAGATTGTTAAAATTTGCTCCAAGTCTTTGTATTCTTTATATATTTGAAATTTATTTTTTTTTATTTTTATTTTTATAATTTAGTTATTTTACTTTTCAAATTTAAAAATACAAGTTCACTTGTTAATATTGTTAAATTTTTTTCTGTTAAATTCATGTCTATTACAATATCATTCTTTTTATTATATGGCTACTAAATGAAATTTGTTTATTTCAAAATACCACACAAACGAATTTAACAACAAAATAAATTAACGATATTAACAATTGAATTTGACTTTTACATTTGAAAAAGTAAAAAAATAATAAATTTTTAAAAATAAAAGTAAAGGTACCAAAACTCAAATATAAAAAAAAAATACAAAAACTCGGAATATATTTTATCCAAATAAGATGAGTTACTTATTGTTACAATAGTTAAGAAGTGGCTTACTCCATCTTACACACTCAAATGTATTTTCTTATAACTCATTATCTTCATAAAAGATTTATTATTTATAATTTAATTTTGTCGTGATTGGGAGTTTAAACTTGTTCAGGTTTGAAGATCCGTTCGAAAAATGAGAGAGTTTAGGTAAAAATATAGGCTCGAGAAATGGGTTTGAACAAAAAAATAAGACCCATTTTCTAAACAAATTGAGCCTCGGGTAAGCTTTTTCGGCTCGGACCTAGCTTGGCCCTAATTTGCAACAACAACAAAAAAAGTTTCTACTTTTTTTTACTGTTTTACCATTATTTTTTCATTGTTTTGCGATTATTTCATTATTATATTGCTACTATTTTATTGTTACTGTTTCTGTTTGGGTATTATACAACTCTTATTTTATTATTAATTTTTCTATTATTTGAAAGGTGTTTGCTTGTTAAGTTGTACTTATCTTAGTATTATTTAAGTATATTTTTTGTAAAAAATTTCCATTTGCCAGAAAATATTTATTTTAATGTTTTTAGTATATCTGATGTATTATATTTTTTAAATTTATTTTTATATAAAAAAATTAATACGAACAGACCAAACTCGAATTTTAATGTTTTTATTCGGGTTGAGAATAAAATTTTAATCCTATTTTTCAAATTGAATCTAAAAATAGACCTAATTTTGGCTTTTTTATAAAATTAACCCAAAAAATTTAATTAATTACATAAATGACTCATTTTTTTATTAAACACGTAAATGACTTAAAATCTACAGTGAAAATTGGTGAAGCCAAAGAGTTTGGCGCCACCAACATGCTATGTCAACAACCGGGATAAAAAAATCAATTTTTTGGTGGAGCCATGTAGAATGGCGTCACCTGTATAAATATCAGGGATATACTATAATTTCTAAAAAAGATGGGGGACTTTAATAAAAAATTTCCATACTTTAATAAAAAATTTCCATTTTCTTATTGGCGCCACCAGTTCCCAATGTGATTTTTTTTAAAGTTTTCTAAAATTTTAAATATATTAAAAAAACCTTTTTTTTGTCTTTACCTATTAAAAAATATATTAAAATTTTAAAAATTTAAATTTACTTATACTTAATTTTTTTTAATATGTTTCAAAATTTTAATATATTTAAATATATTAAGTATATTAAAATTTTAAAATTAATTATACTCAAAATTTTCTTTAACATATTTAAAATTTTAATATATTTAAATTTTTTTAAGTTTTTAAAATTTTAAATATATTAAAAATCTTTTTCTCTTTACCTATTAAAAATATATTAAATATATTAAAATTTTAAAAATATATTGAATATATTAAAATTTTAAAACTAGTTGTACTTAACATTTTTTAATATATTTAATTTTTAAAAATATATTAAATATATAAAAATTTTAAAATTGATTATACTTAACATTAATTTTTAATATATTTAAAATTTTAATATATTTATTTTTTTTAAGTTTTTTAAAATTTTAAATATATTAAGAAATTTTTTTTTGTCTTTACCTATTAAAAATATATATTAAGTATATTAAAATTTTAAATATATTAAACTTTTAAAATTAATTATACTTAACATTTTTTAATATATTTAAAATTTTAGAAAACATAAAAAAAAAGTCACATTGGGAACTGGTGGCGCCAATTTATTTGGCTCCACCAGAAAATGGAAATTTTTTATTAAAGTCCCCCCATTTTTCAAAAATTATAGTATTTCCCTGATATTTATACAGGTGACGCCATTCTAAATGGCTCTACTAAAAAATTGATTTTTTATCCCGGTTGCTGATGTGGCATGTTGGTGGCGCCAAACTCTTTGGCTCCACAAACTTTCACTATAGATTTTAAGTCATTTACGTGTTTAATAAAAAAATAGGTCATTTATGTATTTAATTAAATTTTTTAAGTTAATTTTAATAAAAAAGCCCCTAATTTTCTTACATATCCCAGTCCGGCGATGGACAAAAAGGACAAGAAAGCATAATGAACAATGATTGCCAAGCTGAAAAGTAATAAGCGGACACTTCACTCTTTCACTATTGGATATAACAATACAATATTTTAACAGGTAAACTATATTATTAATCACTAAATTATACTAAACATTTCATTTTGGTCACTTAATTAAAAGAGTTATAATTTGATCACTGAATTATTAAAATATTTTCATTTAAGTCACTGAGCTATTAAAATCGATGTTATATGACTTTCTTTATTTGCATTGTCTGCATCAATCAAAAGTTTTCTTTCCCCTTCTCTTCTACAACTCAATTTTGTTTCATGAAATAGCTTTGGACGTCATGGATCTATGAACCAAAATTAAAATAGATTTTTTTTTCAATCTCTGACACTAACTATCAGATCGACTTGTATCTAAGATATGTTTTTTTACTCATCGATGAGTATTGACTCATCATATCGATTGTTAAATTGTCGCATGGAGCCCGCTAGCTGAGCTTTTTAAATAAATATTAGCAACCCAATGACTTAAATAAAATCTTTTGACTTAAATAAAAACTTTCAAATAATTTAATGACAAAAATAAAAACTTACCCAAAATTTAGGGGTTAATAATGTAAGTTACCCTATTCTGATAAATGAGTTACTTATTGTTACTATAGTTAATTTTTTTTATTTTGAATTTTGTAACTTGTAATTATTTAATACTTAAACTTTTTTTAAATTTAATTGATATTTAAATTTAAAAACCGTAAATTAACTTGCCTCATTTTTTTAAAAGGCATGTTTCTAGTTAAAATTCTTTTAAAGGGTGTTAATTAAAAAAATTAACAATCTCTTATTATTACCGACTTTAGTCTCTTTGATACACATTTTTAATTGATTATTTTTTGTGGCTTTTTATTCAAAAATTTTATATAGTCACGTATTAAAATTAAATAATTTTTTCATAATTTAAAAATATTAAAAAAATAATAAACATGTTATACGTCAATAACCTGATATCTGAACCCTAAAAAAGATTTGAGCCTCCGACCCATGACCTGACTACGAGAGGACAACAAGGTGAATCAGATCGCAAGGCAATACTACAGGCCTAGCTCACAGGAACCTTGCGCGAGCTCATAGGCCAGGAACGCAGGTACAGCTCGCAGAACTAGCTCAAAAGATAAGGTTACAGACCCAGCTCGCGGGGACCTAGGGAAGGCCACAGTCTCACCTCGCATGCACCCAAGGAACTCACAGGAAGTGTCACGTGCTCCACAGGCCACCCAGACACGCGTCCAGCAGGTATGAGCTCGCCCTAAAAGCTAGTCTCAGGAGCAAAAAGGACCGCGTGCTTCGTAGACACGTGCCTAGCAAGCCTGAAGCTCACAGAGAATGTCAGTATTGGAGACAGCAGAGTCAAGAACAAATAGTGGGTCCCTATCATGAGCTGTAATAGTACCAGTAACAACAGTATAAATACCCTGATACTCATATCAATAAGACAGAAGCAAAATATTGCTCAACAAAACCTTAAAAAAAATTAAATAAAAATTAGTATAATTAGAAGAAAACAAATTAATTAAATGAGAATTTAGATAAAAGTAAATTAAATATATTAAAAAATACATACCATTTAAAATTTCTTAGACTATTATTGACTAATATCCTATATACCAATTTTGCAAAGAAAACATAAATGCAAAGTATGCATATAATATAACAAATAATGGAATGTGTTTTCAAAGCAATTTAAGTATTTTTTTTTATTACTTTTCATCAATTAAAATGGTAACATCATTCAAAAAAGTAAAGGGTAAATTACTAAAATAGTCACTTCTGTTTTTCTCAGGTTACATTTTAGTCATTTATGTTTGAAATGTTACGTTTTGGTCACTTACGTTAACATGTTGTAACATTTTAGTCACTGAGCCGTTAATTATCGTTAACGGTGTAACGGTAAATTGACATGGCACATTAAATCATTATTTTAAACAAAAATTTTAGATTAAATTATACAATTGGTCCCCATTGTACAACCCATTTTCTGCCCGGCCTACTCTACAATATTACTAACCCAACAAACCAGCCCAAAGACCCATTACAAACCCACTAAAAATCCAAAATTAATCAGCCCAAACCCTAAGCCCACTACAAACCCAAAATTAGAAAAAGAACCCAAACCCTAGGTGCGCCGCACCTAGGGTCTTCTGACGCCTGGCTTCTGACGCCGCCAGCAGTCCCATCCACCGCCCTCAGGCCACCGACGCCACTTGCACCGCCACTAGAACCTGCAAGCATTAAACGAGAAACAACAGAAAGTAAAAGTGTATAAAAATTTAGGCTATAAAAGCCTATTAAAATTTCTTTGTAATGAGGTTTTTTTTTCTGTTCGATCATTAATACAAGAAACAGATTCTCTAAATACCAGCATTCAAATTCCTAAACACTACCAAGTCAAGAATAATAAACGTCTAAAACCCAACAACGAAATCGGAACAGTAAGAAGGTGATGGCATTTCACAGTTTCTGAATCTTTTTTTCTTTTTTCCTTTTACTGTTCTACGCTTAAGCATACATGCATACACACATGTATATTATTTTTTTTAAAAAAAAAAGAGAAAAAAGGAGATTTTTTACCTTTTCCAGCCACCGTGCGCGGTGGTCAACGTCGGCGCCAACGGCGGTCTCCTCGCCGGATTCTGGACCTGGTCCAGAGAGAAAATCCCCCATTTTCCCTTTTTTTTTTGCCAACAGCAATCAAATGATTTTTTTTCAAAAAAATCGGCCTTTTATAGCAACAGAATACGACGTCGTTTTGCTTCAGGCTGTTAAAAGTCAAAACGGCACCGTTTTTGGCAAGATCCGTGCGCGCGACCCGACCCAGCCAGAGGATCCGCGTGTTTCTGATTAATGGGATATTTATGCTCATGGCCCTTCCGCTTTTTATGTTTTTTTTAAAATTAAGTTTATTATATTTCTTAATTTCGCCCCGAAAATTTATTTGATTTTCAATCGGGTCCACACCAATGTGCGCGTTTTGGAGGGAAAGGGTTATTCCCCTTTTTAGTCCCCCATGTAACCCGCGCGCTTCAAATAGGCCCTTTCCTTTATATTTTGTTTCGAATCAGCCCCCAAACCTTCGTTTTAAATGCAATTTGGTCCCTCTTTTAATTATTTTGCAACTTTATTATTTACTATTATTATTTTTATTATTACTATTATTTTATATTTTTATTACTATCAATTACTATTATTATTATTTTATTATTACTATACTATACTATTATTATTAATATTATTACTCTTATTTTATTTATCATTACCATTATTTTATTTTTTATTTATTTTATTATTATTTAATTATTATCACTACTATTATTTTATTTTCATTATTATAGTTATTACTACTATTATTTTTATTACTATAGTTTTTATTATTCTATTTTATCACTAATATTATATATATGTATTGTTCATATTAACATAGTATTATTATTGTTTTATATTATTATTATTATTACATGTCCTTATTTATTTACTTGAAATTTATGCAATATATATATATCTTATCTTGCTCATTTTATTTTTGAATTTCATATCATTATTAACGTATTTATCCTGTCACGCATGTAGCATTGTATTACTACTTGTCTCATTAACCTTTATTCGATGCATCAGGTTTTAAAATGATCGATATTCTGTATTTAGAAGTTCGAGGAATCGTGCTCAATCGTGCTGGGTTTCGATTTCCCATTCGTCTAAATGACTAAATATCCTTCTAAAATTTTGACCGTGTTTTCTTAAATAAGGTAATATTTCGTGTTTGGAATTTCGAGGAATCGTGCCCAATCGTGCTGGGTTTCGGTTTTTTTAGTTTGGCCAAATAGTGGAATATCCTTTTTAAAATCGCAATGTATGGATTTTGGAAGTCATGAAATGATCTTGGTATCGAGGGTTGAAACATCGTGTCTTATCGTGCAAGATTAGATATTTCACCTTTTCGGAACAAGAAAATTTCAATATCCAATTCGAATTATCCAAACATTTTTTTAAAATCGCAACGTATGAATTTTGGAAGTCATGAAATGATCTTGGTATCGAGGGTTGAAACATCGTGTCCTATCGTGCAGGATGTGATATTTCATCTTTTCAAAACAAGAAACTTTCGATATCCAATTCGAATTACCCAAACATTTTTAAAGGGTTCGTATTTTAAAATCTCTTCCAATTTTCGACATTAGGACATTAATTAATCAATTAGGTACCAATTTTGGGCGTATAGAGGGTGCTAACCCTTCCTCGTACGTAATCGGCTCCCGAACCTATTTTTTGGATTTCGTAGACCAAAATCGTTGTTTTGATAAATCAAACTGTTTATTAAAAACAACCGTTTTACGAGGTGACCCGATCACACCTCATCAAAAAGGATTGGTGGCGACTCCTGTTTTATTTTTGTTTCCAAAACCAAAGTCGACCCATTTTCAAAAAAATGGTTACGACAGCTTGGCGACTCCACTGGGGACAAAGAGAGTCAGGTCCTAAATTGATTATTTTTTGTCCTATGTCGAAAATTTGAAAGTTCAATTTGAAAATTTGAAATTTGATTTGAAAATTACGATCCTTTTGTTGCATTTGTTTGTTATTTTCTTGCGCACATTTCATTGCATGACCGTCGTGGTCCCACCTTTAAGTGAGAGTGAGAAACTATGCCTTCGTGAGGTTTTCACCTCTGCATGGGCTAGTGGATTGCTTCCGGGATACATCTGTACCTATGTCTTCGTGAAGTTTCCACTTCCGCATGGCCATAGGAAAATGTATCCCCCTGAACCGAACTCGGCCTGTATGAGCCTATAATGGGTGAGGATCGAGGAATCTGCTAGTTCAGGTACCTGAACTTTAGAGCTAAACCACACGTAGAAAACATAAGAACCCACCCTAAGTAGAACTATGTCAAACCTTAGTAGATACCCAGATAGGTGTTTGTTTATTTTAATTGCTTTATATTTCATTCTGCAGTACTAACTTGTTATGTTTTATTTTGTGCATGTCATTTCATATTTTAAGAGGTATCGATTCACGGTCAATTTCTAAGTTAGAAAGCTGGTTATGGAGAACAAATTCCTTGATAAAGTGGAAGATAATGCAGCCATCCGCGTATGGTCAGAGCAAAGGCAATTAGAGAAAAGGGACAGCTTAGTCGAGGGGTATGTGTCGGAACTATGGGATTTTACTCGTATTAGTATCACGCAAAATGAGTTCTGTGAGTTGAAAGAAATGTGGAACTAGTGGGACGATGGGGCAAAGCAGCTGTTCTATCGTAGTTATGGCGATCTACCCTACTTGCTCGACATCAAGGTAGATAAGCATCTATTTCGGGCTATGACTCAGTTTCGAAACTCTGCTTATAGTTGTTTCACTTTCGGGAAAGTATATTTAGTGCCCACGGTGGAGGAATATACAACTTTGCTTCACTATTCAAGAGTCCAAGCCGACAAAGCTTATTTTAGGGCTGCCAATGCCCTTACTTTTATGAAAAAGTTAATGAATATCACGGGGATGAGTGAGCAGTGGGTCTCAGCCAGAATTCAGAAGAAAGGCGAGGGTAAATGCATACCTTGAGTGAGTTTGAGGGACCTGATCCTAACATATCCCGATGTAAAGAAGAAGATTGACGTCTATGCTTTGTGTATTTACGGTTTGGTAATCTTCCCTAAAGCTCTAAGACATGTAGATGAAGCAGTTACTGATGTATTCGACTGACTAGACAAATGGGTCACGCCTGTGCCTGCGATTTTAGCCGAGACGTTCAGATCCTTGAATGCATGTCGGAGAACAGGTGAAGGCAGGTTCATCGGATGCGCGCAGTTATTAATGACTTGGTTCCATAGTCATTTCTAAAAAATAGAGAAAGTGTCTTATCGGGTTTTCTCTGAGAATTACTCTCCGTTGAAAGAGATAGTAGCTACACTAAGGAGAGAAGACGTGTCCGAAGAAAGTTGGATGGCGCTCATTCAAAATCTTCAAGAAGAAGACATCGAGTGGAGGGCTCCTTGGATGATTCCCAATGAAATTCTTTATCGATGTGGGAATTTCGACTGGTTCCTTTACTCGGAATTTGGGGAGCCATTGGGTATGCCCCTTTGCTAGTACTGAGGCAGTATGGTTCAAGGCAGTTTGTACCAACGACATATGGGCTGGCTCAATGTGAGTTCTCATACAGAGGAAAAAGCTATAAGAAGAGGGTTAAAGAGATTTCTGGTGCTTGAAATCAGATTCATAAGATGAAGAGATTATCTGCAGGCCCAATGACGACCTTAGAATACAGCGGATGGAGGATTAGAAGGATTAATGATAACATCCCTGAGCTGAATCTAGAAGGCGCCCGATCAAGAGAAGAATGCTTGCAAGTGGTCCCATCGGAGTTAGAAATTATAAAACAAGACTTCGAGAGGCAAAGTTTAGAGCTCGGAAAGAGGATAGAGAAGTTGGAAGAAGAAAAGATGCACCTAAGTTTAGATGCGGATGTTCAGAAGATGGAAGCCGAGAAGTTAAGAAAAGAAAAGAAGAAGGTAGAGGAAGATCGAGACAGTTTGAAGACAGAATATAAGAAGATACGTCTGACGATGAAGAACGCTGGATTAGGAAAGACTTCGAAACAGTGGCAACGGGAGATTCGAGAGAAAAATGCCAAAACTAACTGTTGGGAGAGGAAGTTTTAAGAGATGCAAGCGCGAAACGAGGCCCTAGAGAAGAATTTGGCAGAAAGCCAAAATGAGAAAAGCGGTTTAAAAGCTAGAGTGGCTGAACTTGGACGGTCTATTCATCACTATCGAAGTCGTAATGTTGAAGTCGAGCTAAAATCAAGTCTGAACAAAATCGAGGAAATGAAGGGTAGGATTGAAAAATTAGAATCAACATTGCATAGTTGTGAACTTCGGATTGAACTTCTTGAAACGAGAGAAGGGCGTTAGGAGGAAGAGTTTCACCATTCTCATGATCAAATTAAAAATCGGGATTACCTCATGGGTGAAGTAATAGTTCAGATTCGAGAGGTAGTTGATCACCTACAGACTTTGGTAGCAGAGGCTGATATATTGAGCATGAAATATGAGCTACAGTCGAGTCATAGTCAAGAGCTAATCTCTTTACTTGGGAAAATCAAAACCTTAGGCCTTAGGGCGAAAGCATATTTGTAGTCCGCTTTATGTAAAAGATTTTGTTTTCTAATAAAGTTTTCTAAAATGAAGTTGAATCTGAATCGATGCCTTCTTTTTGCATTCATGCATTTGCATCACATCATATCATATGCATTTAAGTCCATAAAGAGAGCCTAATTAGTTGAAATTATCATAAAGAGAGAGAGAAAAGAGAAGGAAAAATCTGAAAGCTGAACATTGTTACGGTACACGACGCAAAACGAAAATAATAGATCAAAGACTAGACAGATTAGAGCAGATGCAAAAAGACATGTAGGATCAAATGCAAGAGCGATTAGCCAAAATACAACAAGAAATGATGGAGCGGATGCAAGAATCCCAAAATAATATGATAAGCCAGCTAGCGCAACTATTGGCTAAAGAACGTGAAAAAGGAAAGGGCGTTGCTACTAGTTCAGGGAACGATAATGACGACCCTGTTTACCCTCCAAGTTTTACCCCGCCAAACACCCAAGCACAACCAGATATGTACCCCCAAAGGACGCCTATTACTATCAGACCGCAGTATCAGACCGGTATCGCGATACTCGCGCACCTTTCGACAGGCTCGAGTTCTAACCCAGGAGATGGTCCAGCTAACCCTATGGTCCCTGATCTCGATAAAATGACAGAAATAGACAAGGCAAGAGTGGACCTACCAAGACAACTCGAAGACCGTTGCAAGTGGTTAGAAGAGAAGTTCAAAGCAATGGAGACTGCTGACTACCGTTATGGGGTAGACGCTAAGGACTTAAGTTTGGTCCCGGACTTGGTAGTTCCGCCAAAGTTTAAAACCCCAGATTTTGAAAAGTACAACGGGACTAGCTGTCCCGAAGTGCACATCACGATGTTCTGTCGACAAATGGTGGGACACGTTAATAATGACCAATTACTGATTCACTGTTTTCAGGACAGTCTGGCCGGGTCTGTGGCCAAATGGTACAATCAGCTCAGTCGTGCCCAGATTAAGACATAGAAGGACCTGGCACATGCCTTCATGAAACACTATGGCCACATAACTGATATAGCTCCCGACAGGATCACGCCGCAAAATATGGAGAAAAAGCCAAGTGAGAGCTTCAGACAATACGCCCAGCGATGGAGAGAGATAGCAACACAAGTTCAGCCACCTCTCTTGAAGAAAGAAAAAACCATGCTTTTCATCCGTACTTTGAAGGATCCTTTCATTAATCACATACTGGGAAGCGCTACTAAAAGTTTCTCAGATATCGTGATGTCAGGAGAAATGATAGAAAATGCAATCAGATGCGGCAAAGTAGAGGCAGGAGAATGTGCTAGAAAGACGATCCCGAAGAAAAGAGAGAATGATGTAAATAACATAAGTGCCCATAACAAAAGCTATTCGAAGCCAATCGCTGTGAGCCAGCCTAGAGCCGTAATTGTTAATCATCAAAGCTCATCTAGACAGGAATTCAATGCAAAGCAGAATACGGAGAAAATCAATTCACGCCGATCCCAATAACGTACAAGAAATTGTACCAGAACTTATTCGATGCACATGTTGTTTCCCCTCATTACCTAAAACCCCTGCAGCCCCCATACCCTAAATGGTATGACGTGAACGCACAGTGCGAGTACCATGTGGAGATTGTGGGGCATTCAATAGAGTATTGTCTCGCCTTCAAGAAATTGGTAGAAAAACTCATCCAGATGGGCATTGTAAAATTACACGATGCCCCTAGTGCGGAGCACCCGCTACCTAATCATGGGGTTAATATGATAGGTGAGAATGTGGGGAAAAGAGTTAAAACAGATATTGCTGAAGTAAAAACCCCGATGAGACGGGTTTGGAAAGAAATGACGATGAGGGGATTAGTTGTATCAGATCCGGTGGAAGAGTACGAAGAAACGAGAAATGGCTTTGAGTTCCATAACATAGAGGGGCATGAGATCCAGAACTGTATTGAGTTCAGAATGCTGGTGCAAAGGCTGATGGACGATAAATAAATGGAATTTTATGAAAGCGATAAAAGCCAAGAAGGAGAAAATATTTGTGCGTTGGAAGACGAGTCAGCAGCAAAGGTCTCGAAAATTAGCTATCTATTGGTCATTATCTCGCGACTGAAGAACAATGAAGCCGGGGTAAAGATAACACCAAAGATCGTAATTCAGAAACCTGCGGCATTTTCTTATGAAGATAACAAAAAGGTTCCCTGGAGCTATAACTGCAATGTGACGATCCCTGAGAAGGGGGACTCGTCCAGCACTTCAAAGGGAAATAAAGAGGTAGGCTCCTATACGCGCAGCGGAAAGCGCTACGATATGAAAAACGAACGAATAGAACCCACAAAAGAGAAAGCCTTGATGGGCGAACAAAAGAAGGAAAAGGCGACCAAGCAGGGATCGCCTATAAACGAGCCAGTAAAGGAAGAAGAGGCTAAGGAATTCTTAAAATTCTTAAAGCATAGTGAGTACAGATGTTGTGGAGCAAACAGATAAACAATCGCTCGCATATCCGTGCTAGACTTCATCGTTAAGCTCGGAGGCGCATCGCAACGCACCGATGAAAGTCCTGGATGAAACTTATGTTGCTAATGATATCTCCGTTAACAAGCTGGATCGCCTGATTAGCAATATAAGTGGTGATAATTTCATTTTCTTTAATGATGAAGAGATCCCGTCGGGAGGTATAGGCTCCATTAAAGCTCTCCACATCACCACACGTTGCAAGGGGTATACATTGCCAGGAGTACTGGTCGATAATGAATCGGCGCTCAATGTCTTGCCACTATCAACGCTGAACCGATTACCCATAGATAGTTCTCACATGAAGGCTTGCCACAATGTAGTGAGGGCATTCGATGGAACTGAAATGAAGGTGATGGGGAGGATCGAAGTACCTCTGTTAATTAGCCCAGGTACATATGAAGTGGATTTCATAGTAATGGATATCAGGCCATCCTATAATTGCTTGCTGGGGAGACCTTGGATACACTCAGCGGGAGCAGTGCCCTCGTCGTTGCACCAAAAGTTGAAGTTAGTTATGGAGGGTCGTCTAGTGACGATAAATGCTGAAGAGGATATCATCGCGACTGTAACTAACGGTGCGCCATATCTAGAGGCAAACGACGAAGCGACTGAGTGTTCCTTCCGCTCTTTGGAATTTGTCAATGCAACATTCATCATCGAGGGGAACAAGATCCCAGTGCCTCAAATATCCAAAACCACGAAAATGGGTTTACAGCTGATGGTCGGGAAAGGAGCTTTACCTGGGAAAAGACTTGAAAGGTATCTCCAAGGATAGATCGAAGCCCCGAGATTGAAAAAAAAATGAGACCTCTTCGGCTTAGGATTCAAGCCGGACGTAAAGCAAAGAAAGAAAGAGTTAGAAAATAAACAAGAAAGAAGGAAAGCGCGTTTGAGTGGGGATGAGGTTAAATGGGAACCGATGATAATTCTCCACATTTACAAGACTTTTATATCAAAAGGGATTATCCATCCAGCACAAGGAACACGGAATAAAGAAACCACGGAAGAAACATGGGGAAACATGCACTTCAATGCTATATCTGAAGGAAAAACTGAAGAAGAAAACTGGAATGGCATCCGCCCCTATGAGCTCCGGCAAATGTTTCTAAACAATCTGGATCATGGAAAAATTCTGTAACTTTTAGAACTTGTTCAGAGTAATAATATTCGGAACACACTTGTTGCTCTAAGAATAGAAGCAATAAGATTCCCTTTTGTGAAGCATGGCTTATGTCTAAAATTGTTATTTTCAATGAAATGCATCTTCGCTGCCTTCTGAGCAAATATTCTTTTATTCTTTCTATAGCATTCATCATCATGATTATTATTTTATTCTTTAAATATCCTTTTAAAAATTTCCATTCTTCATTCATAATCATACCATGCCAATAAATATGCTTAGATTCTTTTATTCTACGGACCTTTATTCATCTCTATAACAGGTCTCCAAATATCAATGATCTGAGTAACGCTACCAATGGCTCAAAATGTCCTTTTGAGCAAGACATAGGTATGGAAGATTTTTAGGATTTGGAAGATGACCAAGGTTGTGACCTGTCTCCTGAACTGTTAAGGATGGTGGAGCAAGAAGAGAAACATATCCTACCTCACACAGAGTCAGTGGAAATAGTGAACCTGGGAAATGAATAAGAGAAGAAAGAAGTGAAGATTGGAGCTTGTATTACCACAGAAACAAAACGAGACCTCATTGAGTTACTCCAAGAATTCAAGGATATCTTCGCGTGGTCATACCAAGATATGCCCGATTTAAGCACTGATGTCGTGGTACACCGATTGCCCATAAAAGAGGAGTACAAGCCAGTCCAACAGAAACTTCGAAGGATGAGACCAGACATTCTGCTAAAGATAAAAGAAGAAGTCAAGAAGCAATTTGATGTGGGTTTCTTGCAAATGGTTAAATACTCGGAATGGGTAGCTAATATCATCCACGTCCCTAAGAAAGATAGGAAAGTACGGATGTGTGTAGACTACAGGGATCTGAACAAGGCTAGCCCGAAAGACAACTTCCCGTTGCCTCACATCGACACCTTAGTGGATAATACGGCGGGTTATTCACTATTCTCCTTCATGGATAGCTTTTCAGGATACAACCAGATAAAGATGCATCCTGAAGACATGGATAAGACCACCTTTGTAACCATGTGGGGAGCGTTTTGCTATAAGGTGATGCCATTTGGGCTGAAAAATACGGGAGCGACATATCAGAGAGCCATGGTAACCCTATTTCATGATATGATACACAAAGAAATCGAAGTTTATGTCGACGATATGATCTCTAAATCCCGAACTGAAAAGAAGCATGTCCAAGTCTTGAGGAAATTATTCTTAAGGTTGAGGAAATTCCAGCTAAAGCTTAACCCAACAAAATGTAACTTCGGAGCCAGGTCAGGGAAACTGCTAGGATTTATAGTCAGTGAAAAGGGGATTGAGGTTGACCCAGACAAGGTCAAAGTTATACAAGAACTGCCTCCGCCGCGCACTCAGAAAAAAGTTCGAGGTTTCTTAGGAAGATTAAATTACATTGCCCGGTTCATTTCACAACTAACTGAGAAATGTGACCCCATATTTCGTCTTCTTAAGAAACATAATCCAGGTGCATGGGATGAGGAATGCCAGAAGACCTTTGACAAAGTGAAGCAATACATGTCCAATGCCTCAGTGTTGACGCTGCCTAATCCAGATAAGCCACTAATCCTATATTTGACAGTGCTTGATAATTCAATGGGATGTGTACTTGGCCAACATGATGAGTCAGGAAGGAAAGAAAAGGCAATATACTACCTTAGTAAAAAGTTCACTGAATGTGAAACAAGGTACTCACCAATTGAGAAACTGTGTTGTGCCTTGATCTGGACAACTCGGAGATTGAGGCAGTATATGTTGTATCATACGACTTGGTTCATCTCGAAGCTAGACCCTCTAAAATATATGATGGAGTCGGCTGCTTTGAATGGAAGGATGGCCAGATGTCAAATTTTACTTTCTGAGTTTGATATAATTTATGTGAACCAAAAGGCAGTGAAGGGGAGTGCAATAGCAGATTTTCTAGCCAGTAGAGCTCTGGAAGATTACGAGCCTTTGGACTTCGATTTCCCTAACGAAGATTTAATGTACGTGGCAACCACCGAAGAAGGTGCCCCAGAAGATCGTCCTTGGAAACTGAATTTCGACAGGGCATCAAATGCTGTAGGCAATGGAATTGGGGCGGTTCTGGTATTTCCAAACGGAGATCATTATCTATTTACTTGTAAATTGGATTTTGATTGCACAAATAATATGGCAGAATACGAAGCTTGTATCATGGGTATCCGTGCCGCTATAGAACGCAAAATCAGGGTACTGGAGGTATATGGAGATTCTGCATTGGTAATTTATCAACTCAAAGGAGAATGGGAAATAAGAGATCCCAAGCTGGTCGACTACAAAAGATTGGTCCAAGAATTGATCAAAGAGTTCGATGACATTACTTTTAGTTATCTACCAAGAGACGAAAATTAGATGGCTGATGCTCTAGCCACCTTGGCTTCCATGGCCCGAGTAAACAAAAATGAGGATATAAAACCTATACAAATGAGCATTTATGAAGCCCCAGCCCATTGCTACAACATCGAATAAGAGGAGAAAGATGATCACCCATGGTACCACGATATACTGCAATACGTGAAAAATCATGAGTACCCTGATCAAGCGAATGAGAATGACAAAAGAACGCTGAGGAGACTAGCCTGTGACTATGTCTTGAATGAAGAGATCCTATACAAAAGAAGAAAGGATCAAGTACTACTGAGGTGTGTGGGCGCCGCCGAGGCTAAGAAAATCCTAGAAGAAGTCCATGATGGCGTCTGTGGAACACATGCCAATGGTTTCACAATGACCATACAAATCATGAGATTCGGGTATTATTGGTCTACCATGGAAAGAGACTGCATTGATTATGCCAAGAAATGTCATAAGTGCCAAATTTATGGGGACAAGATTCACGTACCACCTTCACCTCTACACGTTATGACTTCCCCATGGCCTTTCTCTATGTGGGGCATGGACGTCATTGGACCAATCTCGCCAAAAGCTTCCAATGGACACCGGTTCGTCTTCGTGGTGATCGACTACTTCACTAAGTGGGTGGAGGCCGCTTCATATGCTAATGTGACAAAATCAGCGGTCAGTAAGTTCTTGAAAAAGGAAATCATATGTTGATATGGAATGCCTAAGAGGATCATATCTGATAAAGCGTTAAACTTGAACAACAGCATGATCGCAGAGGTCTGCAGTCAATTCAAGATTAGACACCACAATTCGTCACCATATCGTCCAAAAATGAATGGTACAGTGGAAGCAGCTAATAAGAACATCAAGAAGATAGTGGGGAAAATGACTGAGACTTAGAGAGATTGGCACGAGAAGTTACCATTTGCCCTTTTCGCCTATCGAACATCGGTCAAAACCTCCACCGGGGTAACTCTTTTCTCATTAGTCTACGGAATGGAGGCAGTTTTACCCATTGAAGTCAAAATTTCGTCCCTTCGAGTCTTGTCCGAACTGAAGTTAGACGAAGTAGAATGGGTTCAGGCCCGATATGATCAGCTAAATTTGATCGAAGAAAAGAGGCTGAAAGCTATCCGTCATGGTCAGATGTACCAAAAGCGGATGATGCGGGCATACAACAAAAAGATACGCCCAAGAGAATTCCACGAATGAGACTTAGTTTTGAAGAAAATCCTTCCCATACAAAAAGATTTCAGAGGGACATGGATGCCGAACTGGGAAGGACCTTATGTGGTAAAGAAAGCATTCTCTAGAGAAGCATTGATCTTGGCTGAGATGGATGGGAAAAACTTATCCAATCCTATAAATTCGGATTCAGTCAAGAAGTATTATGCTTGAAGAGGAAAAAGGCTAAAGTGAAAACCTACAAAGGGCGCTTTAAGATCTTCCAAAAAAAAACCGGAGAGGTCAAAGCGAAAACCCGCAAAGAGCGCTTTGAGACCAAAGGGGTTTTGAGTCGAAAACCCGAAAAGGGCGACTCAAATTCTGACAAAAGAAGGGATATGTGACGATCTTGTTCTCTCAGAATTAGCAAAATGGAGGAATGTTACACCTCAGGACATCTACAAAACACTGCAGATCTCCCAACATCTATTCAGCTCAAAATGATCTTCAGGAAGATTGAATGGTGAAGCTCAAACTGCGATATCTGGGGCACCTACTTTCCTTTTTACCCATTTTTGTATTCCAATAATGTTCGCTTTTGTTAATTCAATTCTATTCTTCATAAATTCCAATGTTGTCCATCATTTGAATCTTTTAAGCAGTTTGCAATTGAAATAACGGTTAATGGACCCATAATGCTTCCATAAAAGGAGTTCTGCCTATTACTCTGAAAGTTTCTAAATAGTGCAGGAACCTGAAACAGGACTGTTGTCGAGAACCACCACGCCTAGGGGTGAGAAACATTCGAGAAAGAGGAGTCTAAAATCATGACCATCTCTCCAGATTCTCCATCAAAGATATCAGTTGCATGAGAAGAGATATTGCGTCCGTCCACGACCTTGACGAACAAACGAGCAATTACAACCCTAGCATTTAAAAGGGGATCATTCTCATTCTGCATTCATGCAAATGTCATCTATAATATCATTTAGTTAAGAGTATTTGATTCATTCTGATCATTGCATTATAATAATTGTAAAAATATCATTCTCATGACATTCTGCATTCATGCGAATATCGTCCATAATACATTTAGTTAGGAGCATTAGACTCCTTCTGATCATTGCGTCCGGATCATTTGGCATAAACAAAAGCATGTAAAACCGAGTCTACAGGACAAGTCCCCTAGAGGACGGTGTAGCAGCATCGGTGAATTCACCATCCTATTGCCCTGACCAACAGTGGAATAGGTTGAAGATTGTAGATCTTGTCGCCCTAAACAGTAGTGGGACAAGGTCGAAGGCAAATCTTGGCTCCCTAAACAGTAGGGAACATGATTTAAGCCACCGTCCTATTGCCCTAGCCAGCAGTGAAATAGGTTGAAGATTGTAGATCTTGTCGCCCTAAACAGAAGTGGGACGAGATCGAAGGCAAATCTTGTCTCTCTAAACAGTAGGGAAACATGATTTAAGCCACCATCCTATTGCCCTGACCAGCAGTGGAATAGGTTGAAGATTGTAGATCTTGTCGCCCTAAAGAGTAGTGGGACAAGGTCGAAGGCAAATCTTGGCTCCCTAAACAGTAGGGAACACGATTTAAGCCACCGTCCTATTGCCCTGACCAGCAGTGGAATAGGTTGAAAATTGTAGATCTTGTCGCCCTAAACAGTAGTGGGACAAGGTCGAAGGCAAATCTTGGCTCCCTAAACAGTAGGGAACACGATTTAAGCCACCGTCCTATTGCCCTGACCAGCATTGGAATAGGTCAAAGATTGTAGATCTTGTCGCCCTAACCAGTAGTGGGGTAGGATCGAAGGAGAATATTGTCTCCCTAAACAGTAGGGAACACAATTTAAGCCACAATCCTATATCCCTGACCAGCAGTGGAATAGGTAAAAAATTATAGATCCTATGGCCCTAAACAGTAGTAGAACATGATCGTCCTATCTTCCTGACCAGCAGTGGAATAGGCTGAAGATTACAAACCTTATCTCCCTGAAGATAACAAACCTTATCTCCCTGAAGATGCAGCGGAGCAATTTAAAATAAACAAATCTCATCCCCTCGAATTTGCAGCAGGAGTAAATTGAAGCTACAGGTCCTATCTAGCTGAAGTAGCGGTGGAGTGGATCGAAGCGACAAGATGCGGTAGACCAGAATGAGGCTACTTGAAGAAGAGAAGCACCAAAGAAGACAGGACTCTGCAAGACCGGGCAAAATGGGTCTTTCTTAAAAGTCTTTGCTCCATTCCTGTTACACGACAACGAGCAAAGAGGGGCAGCTATACAACCCATTTTCTGCCCGGCCTACTCTACAATATTACTAACCCAACAAACCAGCCCAAAGACCCATTACAAACCCACTAAAAATCCAAAATTAATCAGCCCAAACCCTAAGCCCACTACAAACCCAAAATCAGAAAAAGAACCCAAACCCTAGGTGCGCCGCACCTAGGGTCTTCTGACGCCTGGCTTCTTACGCCGCCAGCAGTCCCATCCACCGCCCTCAGGCCACCGACGCCACTTCCACCGCCACTGGAACCTGCAAGCATTAAACGAGAAACGATAGAAAGTAAAAGTGTATAAAAATTTAGGCTATAAAAGCCTATTAAAATTTCTTTGTAAGGAGGTTTTTTTTCTGTTCGATCATCAATACAAGAAACAGATTCTCTAAATACCAGCATTCAAATTCCTAAACACTACCAAGTCAAGAATAATAAACATCTAAAACCTAACAACGAAATCGGAATAGTAAGAAGGTGATGGCATTTCACAGTTTCTGAATCTTTTTTTCTTTTTTCCTTTTACTGTTCTACGCTTGTATATTATTTTTTTTTTAAAAAAAAAGAGAAAAAATGATATTTTTTACCTTTTTCGGCCACCATGCGCGGTGGCCGGCTCTCATGCCAACGGCGTCTCCTCGCCAATCTGGACTGGTCCAGAGAGAAAATCCCCCATTTTCCCTTTTTGCCAACAAGAATCAAATGATTTTTTTCAAAAAATCGGCCTTTATAGCAACGAGAATCACGGCGTCTTTTGCTTCGTGTCATAAACGTCAAAACGGTGCCGTTTTTGGCAAGATCCGCGCACGCGACCCGACCCAGCCAGAGGATCCGCGTGTTTCTGATTAATGGGATATTTATGCTCATGGCCCTTCCGTTTTTTATGTTTTTTTTTTAAATTAAGTTTATTATATTTCTTAATTTCGCCCCGAAAATTTATTTGATTTTCAATCGGGTCCACACCAATGCTGCGCGTTTTGGAGGGAAAGGGTTATTCCCCTTTTTAGTCCCCCGCGCTTCAAATAAGCCCTTTCCTTTATATTTTGTTTCGAATCAGCCCCCAAACCTTCGTTTTAAATGCAATTTGGTCCATCTTTTAATTATTTTGCAACTTTATTATTTACTATTATTATTTTTATTATTACTATTATTTTATATTTTTATTACTATCTATTATTATTATTATTTTATTATTACTATATTATACTATTATTATTAATATTATTACTCTTATTTTATTTATCATTACCATTATTTTATTTTTTATTTATTTTTTATTATTTAATTATTATCACTACTATTATTTTATTTTCATTATTATAGTTATTACTACTATTATTTTTATTACTATAGTTTTTATTATTCTATTTTATCACTAATATTATATATATGTATTGTTCATATTAACATAGTATTATTATTGTTTTATATTATTATTATTACATGTCCTTATTTATTTACTTGAAATTATGCAATATATATCTTATCTTGCTCATTTTATTTTTAAATTTCATATCATTATTAACGTATTTATCCTGTCACGCATGTAGCATTGTATTACTACTTGTCTCATTAACCTTTATATGATGCATCAGGTTTTAAAATGATCAATATTCTGTATTTAGAAGTTCGAGGAATCGTGCTCAATCGTGCTGGGTTTCGATTTCCCGTTCGTCTAAATGACTAAATATCCTTCTAAAATTTTGACTGTGTTTTCTTAAATAAGGCAATATTTCGTGTTTGGACTTTCGAGGAATCGTGCCCAATCGTGTTGGGTTTCAGATTTTTTGGTTTGGTCAAATAGTGGAATATCCTTTTTAAAATCGCAATGTATGGATTTTGGAAGTCATGAAATGATCTTGGTATCGAGGGTTGAAACACCGTGTCCTATCGTGCAGGATGTGATATTTCACCTTTTCGGAACAAGAAAATTTCGATATCCAATTCGAATTATCCAAACATTTTTTTTAAAATAGCAACGTATGAATTTTGGAAGTCATGAAATGATCTTGGTATCGAGGGTTGAAACATCGTGTCCTATCGTGCAAGATGTGATATTTCATCTTTTCAGAACAAGAAAATTTCGATATCTAATTCGAATTATCCAAACATTTTTAAAGGGTTCGTATTTTAAAATCTCTTCCAATTTTCGACATTAGGACATTAATTAATCAATTAGGTACCAATTTTGGGCGTATCGAGGGTGCTAACCCTTCCTCGTACGTAATCGGCTCCCGAACTCGTTTTCTGAATTTCGTAGACCAAAATCGTTGTTTTGATAAATCAAACTATTTATTAAAAACAACCGTTTTACGAGGTGACCCGATCACACCTCATCAAAAAGGATTGGTGGCGACTCCTGTTTTATTTTCGTTTCCAAAACCAAAGTCGACCCGTTTTCAAAAAAATGGTTACGACACCCATATTTTTTTCGTATTGAGCAATTTAATTTTTTTCTTTTATGTTCTTTTAACTTTCCTCTTTTTTTTTTTTTCTATTCTCTTCTTCTTCTCCCTCTATTTTCCTCACTTCTCCGTCTTTTTTAACGTAAAAGAAAAAAAAATTAAATTGCTCAAAACGAAAAAAAATATAGGGGCCAATTGTATAATTTAACCTAAATTTTTTTCATTTGAAATGATGTTTTAACGTGCCACATCAGCTTACCGTTACACCGTTAACGATAATTAACACTCAGTGACTAAAATGTTACAACACGATAACGTAAGTGACTAAAACGTAACATTTCAAACATAAATAACTAAAATGTAATCTGATTCAAACAAAAGGGACTATTTTAAAAGTTTACCCAAAAGTAAAACATACCTATCAAATTCACGTAATCATCTTAAAACCAAAACAACTATGCTAATTTTATTTTTTTAGCATAAAAAAGAGGAAGAATTTTTTTCGTTTAATCTAAAGAGGCTTTACCTTTTTACTAATTTTTTAATTACAAATTTAAATTTCAACTAACTATTTTTTATTTTATATCTAATTATTGTAATAATTATATAATAAATAACATTTTTTTGTACTATTAGATGTGTAACCAAACGAGTTATTAATTACAAAAATATAATTCAAATATACCAAAAAAAAAAATTTTGCAGTTCAAACTATAGTTAGATGTAAAACATATGATTATGAATGGTCAAGTTCTGACCACGTCCACCCATACTTTAAATATAACTCAAGTTTGTTTAAGGAAACTCTTATTTTTATTTTTTAAATATAATTATTTTTAGGGTAAATTATTAAAATAATCACTTTTATTTGCCTCAGGTTACATTTTAGTCACCTATGTTTGAAATATTATGTTTTAGTCACTTACGTTATCGTGTAGTAACATTTTAGTCACTGCGCCATTAATTATTATTAACGGTGCAATGGTAAGTTAACGTGGTACGTTAAATCATCATTTTAAACGAATTTTTAGGTTAAATTCTACAATTGATCCCTATTTTTTTTCATTTTGAGCAATTTTTTTTCTTTTATGTCCTTTTAACTTTCCTTTTTTTTTTTTTCATTCTCTTCTACTTCCCTTCTCCATTTGTTTTCTTCTCTTCTTCATTTCTTTTAATGTAGTTTTTCTATGTTTTTCATTTGTTAAAACTAGTTCAAAAGCTCGCTCACTCGAAAAAATTAAATTGTTCAAAAAAATAAAAGTAAAGAGACTAGTTTTAACAAATGAAAAACATATAAAATCTACGTTAAAAGAAAACATAGAAGGGAGGAAAACAAAGGGAGAAACAGAAGAGAATGGAAAATAAAGAAAAAGAAATGTAAAGTTAAAAAAACATAAAAGAAAAAAATTAAATTGCTCAAAACAAAAATGTATAGGGTCCGATTGTATAAATTAACCTAAACTTTTTGTTTGAAATGATGATTTAACGTGCCATACCAGCTTACCGTTACACCGTTAACGGTAATTAACAGCTCAGTGACTAAAATGTTACAACGCGATAACGTAAGTGACTAAAACGTAACATTTTAAACATAAGTGACTAATATATAATCTGAAGTAAACAAAAATGACTATTTTAATAATTTACTCTTATTTTTATTTAATATTTAGTAATTATATGTATATATCTTTTACTACTATTATATATATATATATATCTTTTATTAAATTTCTGAAACACACAAAAAAAATTTAACATATTTTAGATATTTACATCATATATAATATATTTAGTTTTTCAGATAATACAAATTATATATATCTAAAAAGAAAAATATTATATTATAAACTTGAAATTGGATTGAGCTCACATCTTTATTGATGTAACCAAGCCTTCTATGGGCTGGTTCAAATAACTTTATAGTCTAAATTTCATCAAACTTCTCACTTTGGTCTCCAAACTTCTTTAAGATAGCTTTAGCGTCATCTAACTCCTTAGTTGCTTTGAAAGCATCATTCTTTTCTTGAACCATGATTTTGAGTTTTTTTTCTCTTTTGAGAACAATAATTTCTTCCTTCAATTAAACATTAAATTGGCACAATATTTCTATTCTCTTTAATATGTGGCTATAAGCATCCTCCCAAACAAAAGCGTGTAAAAAGTTACAAAAGATCCACTTATATCGATGTAAAATTTAGATTACTTCAAAATATAATCCTATAGAAAGTTACAAAGTGTATAAAATTACTTTAATTTTATATTGATATAAGTGGATCTCTCCGAAACAAAAATTCTGAATTCATATTTATTCAAGAGATTACTCTAATTTTTCCCAAGCATACCAAATGCATACACTGCTCATCGTACTTAATTCTACCCATTTGGGCCAACAACATAAATGAGTAGAGGCTAAGCTCTTGTTGCCACTCGAGAGACTAGGGTTCAAACCGTGCTATTGTCATCTCTTCCCTTAATTTGTAATCTATAATCTATAATTATTATAAAATTCTCAATTAAATTGGTGTCACGAGTTAATCGGGTATCAACTTAATTGGAAAAAGACTAATACGCCTTTTTTGTTAAATGATAAGTAATATTATTACTATTATGATGCTTATATCTTCTCATACTTTTTATGTAATATTTAAATAAAATAAATAAAAACTTAACATCTCAGATTCAAATCACTTATAATATTATTAAATAACTTTTTAATAGGAAAAATTTCATGGGTATGACTTCATCTACTACGTACTAAAAACAAACCTCCCCCTGGAAAATTTTGCAAATAATACAATATTTTCTTATGCACTTAAAAAGAATAAATCAATAAAAATGACATTGGAAAGTTGACACTAACAGAACCAATGGTATGGTGAAGGGTCTACTCTTCCAAAAAGTATCGGTTGAAAAGCAATACATCATACTCTCAATAATTAAAGATATTATCTTCGATAAAATTTTCTCTGTGAGAGCAACTGGCTAGTTAACCTGATTAGTAGAGCCAAAAGTGCCTCGATTAGTAAACCTACAAAACTCAAGAAAAAAGTGTTAAGATAAAACATGTATAATATGAAATTTACTTGCATGCGAGGAAAACTCGAACCACCAACGTCAAACATATAAACCCCTTACATGCAATTGTTCACACCATTATTATTATTTTGTTATATTTAAACTCATTACAATATCAATTTTAATTTTAAAATTTATAAAGTAAGGTTTATTTTTAATTTTAAAATATCGAACCAATAAAATTTAACAAAAGAATCGTAACGAGGTTAACAATTGAATATAAATTTTAAAATTAAAAAAAAAAACTAAATTCCAAATTATAAAAAATATAGGGACTTCTCAATCCATGTGCTTAAGTTTGACTAATCTCTCGTAAACATAAAAGTAGAGTGGAATATTCAAGGAATCCAATTGCCATGCACATTTCCACCACATATATTTTAAGCACAAAATAGTAATATCCGCAAGTCCCACCCAACACAACTTAGGGAGGTAATATGTGGCCGGCCATTAAGTAAACCCCTTTTAAAATGGGTTAAAATATGTCATAAATTTCTGAATTTTTTTTAAATTTAAAATTTAGTCTATATATTTTTATTTTTAGAAGTTTAGCCTCTTTATTTTCTAAATTTTAAAATTCAAGTCTAATTGTTAACATTATTTTTTTTAAAATTTATTGGCATGACATTTTGAAATAAAAAAAAAAATATTTACTTGGTAGCAATGTAACTAAAAAAATAGTGTTATAATGAACATGAATTTAATAAAATAATCTTAATAGTGTTAATAGTTGGACCTAAATTTTGAAATCTAAAAAATAGAGAGACTAAATTTCTTGAAAGAAAATAGAAAGGATTGAATTCCAAATTTGAGAATAATACAAGGACCTATGGCATATTTTAACCTTTTAAAAACATTAGGTCTAATTAATCGAGCCTTTGCGGTATTGGGAAAAGGCATAATGATCTTTTTAGCCCTCCAACTTTACGAAAACAGTTATTTTATCTATTCATTTAAATTTTTGCCTCTTTTAGCCCTTGAAATTGTATTTTTTGTCAAATCGCCCCAAAATGGATAGAAAAGTTAACGTTTGTTAATTTTGCTGGCATGGCATACATGCGGATTGCCACCTAGATAACACATCAACATTTGATGAAAAAGTTAATGTTTATTAATTTTTTTGGTTATGGAAAAGTTAATATTTTTAAATAATTTTTTTTATAATTTTAATGATTTTTAGTTTTTAAAAATAGTTTTATAAATTTTTTGAAATTTTAAATTTAAAAAAATTAAATATTGACATGTCATACACGTGTTTGCAATGTCAATAAAGTTAAAAACGATAACTTTTCCATTAAAAAACGTAAATTTAAGAACTAAAAAAATAAAAAATAAAAAGAGATTGAAATGATTTTTTCTATAAAGTTGGAGGGTCAAATAAATCATTATACCTTAGAAAAAACAGAATGCTTTTTTTCATATTTGAATAGCTTCATACACAAAAGGAAATTTGATTTCAAATATTTTTTTTAGGAAATGACTTTAGTATTTATTTTTAAGTGAAGAAGATGACTTTTTTATTTACGTAAATTTAGTATTTAATTTTTTTAATTAATCAGATATTGTTCAGGTCTAATTATTTATTTTTAAAATTAATTTAATTTGGTTTTTTTTTATTTAGTTTTTTACATAATATTATATTATACATGTGATATAGGTTATTTGGAAAAAAATCCACACGTCGAATTTTCATTAGTTGTCTTAGCATTCACTATCAGTATCAACTTTAGGTATCATAATAGGTATCATAATAATATATAAATTGATAATTCAGATACCACATTGAACATTTCTAAAGTATAAGTACCACATTAAACATTTTATGAAAATATAAATACCAAATATGACATTATTCCTATTTTTTACCAAACTAAGGGCACATAATTAAAAATTGAAATTAATTGACTCTTTTAACCTATCCGCTAACCAATGAAACATATAATCCGTATGTGACTTCTCTCTATATATATGGTCCAAATTTCTTGCATGGGATCCCTCAAAGAACCAGCAAAGATATTGATTAATAAATATTTTATTTACAAAATATTTCTCGCACAAATAGATTTATTTTTAAATTATAATTATAATATTTATGTATTTTTATATTCATAATACAAGAAGAAATTGTGTGGTCGGTTATTTTTAACATAATGTCTAGAACTAGGTATAACCCTTCTCAACTCATAAATAAAAAGATAATACACTTCAGCGCACTTGAATACACGTCCTCCTTTATTGACAACAATGTCCATACCAATCGAGCTAAGACTTAATTGGCAAAAAATGCACAATTTTAAACGGACATAAACCCCTCTTTTATTTTTTATTCTCTTGTCATTCCAATTTAAAAAAATTGATTTTTATGCATTAGATGAAAAATGATCATCTCTTATATTTTCTTTTCTCTCATTTTTCTTCCCTACCAACACACTCAAAATTTTATATTGTAAAACTATGTCTTATATAAAATAAAATGATAATTCGATTTAAGTTATCTGAACAAAAATTTTGAGTTCATCCCTATTCAAGACATTACTCTAGTTTTCACACGATACCAAATGCATACACGAACATAAAACAATAGCTTTTTAAGTTTTTGTCTCCCGAAAAACCAAAGGTATTGTTATTATCATCTTCCCTCTCAATTTGTAATATATACTTGATTAAGTGTGACGGATTAATCAAGTACCAATTCAATTGAGGAAAAAGAGTAATATACCATTTCTTTTAAATGATTATTAATATTATTGCGATCATATTACTATATAATTTTTAAATAAAATAATTAAAATTAATATTCAAAAATTGAACATATATTTGTAAACTAAGCGATTAGCTTAATGATAAAATTACTTGGGATTCAAGTTAATCGGCAAGAAATCTAGAATTCAATTCCCATATTTGGTAGTAAAAAAACCTGCCCTGGAAAATTTTGCAAATAATATAATATGATAATTTTTTTTATGCACTTACAAGAATAAATCAATAAACAAAGACGTTGGAAAGTTGACACTAACAGAACGAATGCTGTGGACCAAATAAAAATCCCAACTTCTTTTATAATTGCTTAAAATCTTATAAAAAGAAGTCCGATTTCCCACTTCCGGTGTTTTTGTTGTGGTGAGTGTTTTGATGGGGAAGGAACAGAGCTTAGATGAGACTTCAAACTCCATTTCTAATTCTGGAAGTGAAAGAGCACCTCTTTTGAACAAGGAGGTTGGTTTTCTTCTTTCTTTTTATAATTTAATTTGATTTAATTTTCTGGGATTCTTTTATTGGTGATTCTCCTTCACAATAAAAGAATGTTTGTTTCTGTTTTTATGGGGATCTGTAGCCTGCAACCTGCAAAGGGTAGTACTTGAATTTATATGATCGTTTTTGTGTCTTTTTGTTTTCTCCATCAAGTAGGTTTATTTGATTTTTGAGATATGTTAGCCCAATTTTTCTTCAAATATTATGCTCCAAATATATGATAAAAAACTTAAAAGGAATCAAGCATATCATTTCGAGCCTGACTCTGATTAGTTTTATTTTTTTAATGGTCTATGACATCAAATTCTTTAGTTAGATTAGGCTTAAGTAAGTGATTATTTGGTTTTCTTCTTCACTCAGCTCTGTAGATTTTAGTTATCTTGTGCAGATTTCAAAAGATTTTTTGATAGAATTTAGAAGACCAGCTTTTCTTATCTTAGTATTCATTGAGGAAAAAGAATGAATAGCATAAAAATGGAAAATGGAAATTGAGATTATTTCACTGAACCAAGAAAGACACCTAACATAAGTTACAATCTGTTCTCTTTTTCTAATTTAATTTTTGAGGTGCTTAAAAGAAAAAGAAATGCTGAAACAACATTAGAAGAAGACTATTTAAAACATATTTTTATTTTGCAATTTAATATAAGAAATTCACACAAACACTGGTTTAGTGGAAACAATTCACTTTATTTTGTGCAGGCAAATAAGCAAACAAATGGGCAACAAGCAGCTGAAAGTCCTCTGTCAGACCTTGAGCAAGGCAATGCAGAAGAGGTGATATTTGAAGCTATTTTCCTACATTTTTATTTCCCAATTAGCAAATTTTTTGGGGGGACTTAAGGATTTTTGGTCTTCCTTTTGAAATTTTCAGGCAGTCAATGTTGGATTTTGGAGAGTATTTGCACTGGTTAGTGATGGATTTGTTTCCCATCATTTCTAAGCATGGAGTTCTAACATCAATGTGCATTGAAATGTTTTTTTTCCCTTCAATTTTCAGGCAAAGCCAGATGCTGGGAAGATATTTGTTGCCACCTTTGCATTATTGATAGCATCCACTACAAATCTCTTGATTGTATGTTGTTTCTTATCAAACTTTAGTCTCATAATGCCCCAAATCTTCTTTGTTGTTCTTAAAATTCCTTTATTTACTTTTTACTTTGATCATGATCCATGATTATTTGAGATGAAAAATGAGTACAAACTCATTGCTGTTAACCACAAAGCACATTTTAGGAATAGGATTGGCTCATCATTGACTGTTTATGCTTAAAAAAAAGTCATTTGTCCAGTTCCCTTTGTTTTGAGTGTTGTGTTTCCATGGCCCTTCATTTGTATTTCCATCATCCAGAATAGCTCTAACTCTACTTTAGAAATAAACCCAAATTAGAATTAAAACTACAAAATGCAAAAATTCATCATGATGTATGTATGTAAACTCTTAACAGTTTCCCCCTTAAAACAGCTCACCTTTGATGGTAACCCATTTTTTGGAGATTGTCACATCTTTATGTTCAGTGTCTTCTTTTACATGGCATAGTATACTGTGAAATATTGTTGCCTTCTAAAGAGTGAAAGAAATAAAACGTCGTGCAAGATTATGAATTGCTCCTTCAAACATACTGTATTTTTTATTTTTTTCTCTGTTCGGCACAATAGTATGCAAGCAAAAATTCAAAAATTGTAACATCAAAGGAATTCTTTCACTTCAAACTCTATTTTCCAGTAAGCTGGAAATGTTCATATGAAACCATTTAGAAATGTTGGGGTTTTGACAGCAGCAAAAGAAGAAAACAGAGAACACAGAACAATGAAGCAAGATTCAAGAAATATTTTTACTTGCTCACAAATGTGCAGCAAGGGAGCTTATGGCTGATAGCTCATTTTGCTCATTCATTCAACTAGAAAAAACAATACATTTATAGCCAAATACATCACCAAATACTACCAACTACCACTAATCATACTTTGAAACAAGTAAAACTTAACTTGCACACAAGCTGATTATGTCAATCAGCACCTAAAAACATCAAAACAATACCAACTTAGTTCATTTTCAACTAAGTAACTTAACAAAGTAACTAAACAGCCTTGCTGTTACAGCAAGCATACGTGCTGCAGCATGTTTACAAGTTGCATGCACTTAACCAAAAATATAACAGCAGCATGGTTGGCCATTTTCAACACTCCTCCTTGGCCTTCATGCTGCAAATACCAATCATTCAACAAGTTTTTTTGAACTTGGCAGTCCTTAGATGCTTTGTTTCAAGCTGCCTCTGCTCAAGCAAATCATTTTCAACCTTGGCTTCATTCTCAACCAAATCTGACTTACACACTTGACTATCCCAGTCTTTTGTGCCAAAGATTTGTTCATCAAATGGAGTCTTCTCTTCCTTCATAGCCTTGGTTGACAACACATCTTGTCTTGTTCCTTTGTTCATTACTGTCCTGTTTCTTCTTGCACATACTCCCTCCTGGTGTGGAGTGTCTTCATGCAAATACTCCATCAACTCCTCCTTCAGCTTATCCCAAGCTTGTTTGGGAGTCTCACAGGGGTGACCTGTTGCTGTCTTTTTTACAGGCAGCCCTCAAAGATGACAGGCTTTAACAGCTTCTTGTCTTTCTTAACAAGCAGCAGAAGCAAAATCAGTGGCCCCCAAAGACTTGGGCTCATGATGCCATTTGTTGAGGTTTTGACAGCAGCAAAAGAAGAAAATAGAGAACACAGAACAATGAAGCAAGATTCAAGAAATATTTTTACTTGCTCACAAATGTGCAGCAAGGGAGCTTATGGCTGATAGCTCATTTTGCTCATTCATTCAACTAGAAAAAAAAAATACATTTATAGCCAAATACATCACCAAATACTACCTACTACCACTAATCATACTTTGAAACAAGTAAAACTTAACTTGCACACAAGCTGATTATGTCAATCAGCACCTAAAAACATCAAAACAATACCAACTTAGTTCATTTTCAAGTAAGTAACTTAACAAAGTAACTAAACAGCCTTGCTGTTACAGCAAGCATACGTGCTGCAGCATGTTTACAAGTTGTATGCACTTAACCAAAAATATAACAGCAGCATGGTTGGCCATTTTCAACAAGAAATCAAGAACAGAAGTTAACTGTGAAATAAGGTTTTATCCTGCCCTTACTCTTGTTTCCTCATTTTTGCATTATGTCAAATTGCTTTTATTGCAGCCTAAATATGGTGGAATGATCATAGACATTGTTTCAAGAGATATAAGGACACCTGAACAGCAATCAGAGGCGCTGGAAGCTGTCAAGAATACTGTAACATACATTGTGCTGATCGTTGTAATAGGGTATTCCTTTTCCTTTTGTGATTTTCAGGTTTTAGTGTTCTACTAGTTATGGTTTTATTCATATTTGTCTATTTTAACAATTGGGCATCCATTGATATATGAGATAGTTATGGTTTATCTGGTTTTCGACTTTTCTTAAGTTGGAAAGAAACAATCCTTTTTCTTGTAGCATTTCATATGCTCCTTCATTTTTGAGAGAGATAGATAATGAGTGTTCCCTTACCCTCACATCATTGTGAGATTTTGATGTTTCCATGAGACCAACTTATCCGTTGAAATGCTTCAAGAAAAACATACAACTCAGGGTCTAGTCATAGATTATCTTAAAAACAGCATTATCTTAGCTTGTCTTCATGTTTTTCGCTTACTATATTGTATATATTGATCTTATAGCAGAGTTTCTGCTCAAATGTCAATTAGTTTTTGCATTTCAAGAAGGTTTGAAGATTTGCAAAAACATATACTGAACCTGAAAATATTGTCTTAAGAATCAGATTCTATAATAAACTTCTATGATGATGTAATTTAGTTGAAGACTAGTTCCTTTTTAGGAATTTTCATATCTCTATTTCCTTAGTCTATTGCATCCATATTCATGCATCAACATTATAAACTATATTACTTGATCTTTTGGCTTCAAAAGTTTGACACTATAGTTATTTTTCTCTCATCCATTTAGGTCTGTGTCCACAGCACTTCGGTCATGGCTCTTTTCTTCTGCCAGTGAAAGGGTTGTAGCTCGCCTTAGGCGAGACTTATTCAGTCATCTTATTCATCAGGTCAGGCCAATTAGATCAGCTACTAGTTATATGATATTGCCAGTTAATGATTACCCAGCTTTAAGAATTAAGATTGATGATTCATGTAACCAATGATTTGATAGTTATTCTGCTCATAGCTTGAATTAGCCTTCTCTTGAAACTTGATTTTCAGCAAAACTGATCCTAAAATAGTTCCAACAGGAAATAGCCTTCTTTGATGTTACTCGAACAGGGGAACTCCTCAGCAGGCTATCTGAGGACACCCAGATTATAAAAAATGCAGCAACAACTAATCTTTCAGAGGCACTCCGGAATCTAACAACCGCCTCTATTGGTGTTGCCTTCATGTTTTCTTCATCTTGGAAATTAACGTGTATGTGATTTTTTTTGTTCATTTTTTTATTATTAATTCCTCTATCAGATAAGCAGAGTGTTCATGGTCGTTTTTATTCCTGTTAGTGCTATCATTGGCTATAGTACCGGTTATTTCTGTTGCTATACGAAGACTTGGACGCTATCTCAAGGAACTTTCACACAAAACACAAGCAGCAGCTGCAGTAGCATCCTCAATTGCTGAGGTTTATATAAAATATTTCTGATTTCTACTATCACACTAACGTTATTATTGATTATTTGATAGTATATCCTTCATGAGATACTTTAATGTTTAGGAATCTTTTGGAGCCATTCGAACAGTTAGATCATTTGCTCAAGAAGGTTTTGCAATATCAAATTACACTGAAAAAGTTGACGAGACACTGCAGCTCGGACTAAAACAAGCTGTGAGTTTCAGGATGCTAAAGCTTGCTCTCTCTCTATCTTCCTGTCACGCGTGTGTTTGGAAGCTAAACTTTGCATAACTTGTATTGTTTTCTTCAACAGAAACTAGTTGGTCTATTCTTTGGAGGAGTAAATGCTGCATTCACATTTTCTGTTATGGCCGTAGTGTTCTATGGTGCCTACTTGACAATAACAGGATTTATGACTGTGGGTTCTCTCACATCCTTCATCCTCTATAGCCTCACAGGTACTTCCTCAATGTTCAAGTTTTGCTTAGTTTCTGCTCATTTATGATGGTTAAATAATTTCATCTCATGATTGCTGATATGTGGTAAACAACATTCCAAGCTTAACCAATCCGGGAATTTATAAATCTACAGCCTTCATTGGCAGAATTTTGCCACCAAAATTTTTATATAGTCTCTCTCTCCGCCTGCAGTTGGATCTGCAGTCTCCTCTTTGTCCGGGTTATATTCAACTGCCATGAAAGCTGCAGGCGCAAGTAGGAGGGTTTTCCAGCTCTTAGATCGTGTGTCAAGCATGCCGAAATCTGGGGACAAGTGTCCAGAAGGGTAAGTCATATTACAATATACTTTTAAAAGTCCAACAGTTTTAAGGCAGTAACTAGATAGTTTTCCTAACATTGAAAATCAAAAGCATAAACTTACCTCATAATACCATTTTTGTCAAGACATTGATTGCTTATAGGTCATGATGTTGTATTCTCAATGGCAGAAATCCTGATGGAGGTGTAGAATTGAAAGATGTGTGGTTTGCTTATCCTTCTCGACCGAGTGATATGATACTAAAGGTAATGATTTCCTTGTTATACCATGGTGATGGATTTGGTTTAGTCGGCCTGCCCTTTTAGGATTTGCAACATGATAAAATTGAATAAGATCACAGTAAAACAAGGGTAAAATTAAAGTACATAGATTGGCATTGCTCTGGCCAACGAATTCTGATAGAGAAAGAACATTTGTTATTTAGGAGGTTAATTTAAGTCATGGTTTTACGATTCTCGAACTTCATGATTTGAAACAGATTACTGTTTGAATTGCAGGGAATAACATTGAAACTAAAACCTGGTTCGAAAGTTGCCCTTGTTGGACCAAGTGGTGGTGGAAAAGTAACATCATCATCCCTTTCCCTATTACTGTTTTTCCAGTTTTCTCTGTTGGAGTATTTTAATAGTTGTCGTCCTAAATTTCTTATCTGTTGCAGACCACGATTGCAAACTTAATTGAGAGATTTTACGATCCTTTGAAGGGAGAGATTTTGTTAAATGGATTTCCTTTAGTGGAAATATCTCATGAATATCTTCACAAAAAGGTAGTCCTCGCTTTTCTGAAATCTCTTGATATCTGCATAGCTTTCATAAAACCTCTAGTCAAGTTCACAACAGGAAACAGATTACCATGGTGTCATTTCAATAGCAACATTATTCGAACCCACCAGTTTGCCACCTCTAATTTAGGCCACCCTTTTAATACAACAGTGGTGCATTTATTTATCTGCTTTGTTTACAGTTTCTCACTTGGCACGCAGCTTTTGTCATTTCAAACTGGAATGGAATGAATATATGGTTTAAGGTTTACATCGACCATTGAATGGAAATGTGTAAACAGTTATTTAAATTGTATAATTTCACCCTTCTGTATTCAATGTTCTAGATACAATAGTCGCATTAAATTATCTCTGGCTTTCACAAATACTTGATCATTTTGATGCCCCGAGATTTCTTTAACACCCTTATTCTTCTTGCCTTTCTGGAATGCAGATAAGTATAGTCAGCCAGGAACCTGTTCTTTTCAATTGTTCTATAGAGGAGAACATCGCTTACGGGTTCAGTGGAAAATCAAGCAGTTCAGAAATAGAATCTGTAGCTGTGAGTTCTGATCATGTTCTAACTTCTTCCTCTTTGACCAATATCTATAAGCCATCTTCTTGGATTTTGGTTTGTGTATGCATGTATGCTGATAAACTACAATGCTGCAGAAAATGGCTAATGCTCATGAATTCATAGACAAATTTCCTGAAAAGTATAAAACAGTCGTTGGAGAACGTGGTTTGAGGCTCTCAGGAGGCCAGAAGCAAAGAATAGCAATTGCAAGAGCACTATTGATGAATCCAAAAGTATTGCTGTTGGATGAAGCCACAAGTGCACTGGATGCCGAAAGCGAATACCTTGTCCAGGTGAGACTGAAGTTGCTCCATTTATCTGTTTATTCATGCCCTCTATCCAAATAAAATCCTTACTTTTTTATTGCACCATATAGGATGCCATGGATTCATTGATGAGGGGTAGGACTGTTCTGGTCATAGCACACAGGCTATCAACAGTCCAAAGTGCTGACACTGTAGCCGTCATATCCAACGGAGAGATAGCCGAAAGTGGCACACATGAAGATCTTCTCTGTAAGGATGGTATCTACACAGCACTCGTTAGGAGGCAACTACAAGGACCAACCACCAAAATATAGTTCCAAAATGGTAAACAAGGTCCATATACTTGTTCTGCTCACCATATATTATATCCTTGGCATTGTCAGAAATTATAAATATATATTTACATATATTTTAGTTCCCTTGCTGACATTATAAGACTACTCGTAGGATACTTCTGAAATGAAATATCCCATTTATGAGATATGGTATGTTGAAAGAAAGAGTCATTGTTATATTTAGGGAACATGAATGTCAGAATTCTGCAGAATACATGCTAAACAAAGTAGTTTCATATATCACAGTGCTGAATTCCCTGGAACAAATTATTGCAAAGTAGTGGAATCTTCTCAACCGGAAAACTTACATCACCTTAACTGAGACTTAAGTGGCTTAAACTGCACGGTGGTGAGCAGCATGTTAACCATGTGGTTAAAGAGAAATTGTTGAATTGCACCCAACACTTATAAAAAAGTAAAATTATATTCCAATAATTGGAACTGTTTACAATTGGGACTAATCTTAATTATTGTCAAGTGAAATATTCAGATGTTTTAAATGTGAAAAATTGTCAGATTTCGTTTGGGATATTTGGATGCAAAATTGTTAACCATTATTTATTGGTTATAGTTATAAATGGGTTTACATTAAGCTATTAAAATTTTATGATATGAAATTTCTTGTAAATTCTGTGTTACTTGCTTTTGCTATTTTAGTATGTGAATAATGAAAAGGATATTTACTATTTTTTGCTTTGGATTTTTCTTTCTTTGTGGACAACTTCCCTGAAATGCACCCCATTAGTTCTTGTATCTTGTGGTTGAAGCAAAGCAAAGCAATTGGAGTTGCGTTTTCTATACAAATAAAGACTTGTAATATTTGAAGGTCAATCTTTAAAAATTTCCAAACCATGAGCAATGCGGCTAGCAAGGATCCATCACTCCACGTAATATCTTGATGAACCCAACATACTTGTAAACTAAGTCCAGTGTATTATTGTTACTGTAGGTCATCTTCCATCTCCTCTAGTTGCAGCAATCACAAGGACTGTTTCCACTTTTAGTTTTAAATGAAATATCTAATGTTTCGAAACAATCGTATCCCACGTTTATACTTGAATATGGATCATGACTTTTAGAGACCCTCTATCGCATATGCACCCTAATAATAACTTGACCTGGGTACAGACAGGGAGTGTATGTACTGAACCACATTCATTATAATGTGAATAAGAACAAAAAAGGTTATATCAGAGTCGTTGACTTGTTCTCCAATGGAAGCAAGAAGTTGATTTTATGGTAAAAATTGGCTCATCGTCAAGTAATTAAACAAAGCTTCAAGTCCACTTCTGATCTTAAAACCAATGCTGGAACACATCATCTTACCTCTCCTCTCAACTTTTGACATGATAACACATTGGCTGCTTTTATCCACAAATTGATCATTGTATTGCTTGAAGCTTTGCTGTAATTGTTTTATGCCTCCATATTTATATTGTATGTATATAAAAGTTGATACATGTCTTAAACTCTAAAACCATCCGGAATCAAAGCAAAAAATAGTAGAAATCCATCTTTAGAAAAAATTTTGCATAGCTAGACTTGTGAACAAGATAGAATCAAGAAATGCACCGTCAAAATTTCCAATTCATTAGGATTTCAAAACCATGGGAACACTAAAAACAGTAGAAATTTAAACCTGATCTATATTCTTGGATAAACAACGCCTTCCAAACATAAATAGTTATAAATAATAGCTCTACCGAATTGCCATCCCTTGCATAGCTTGTGAGCCTTCTTCCACAGCCTCGTTAGCTTGGATGGTGCTGATGAGGCTAGCAACATTACCCTGGTAAAGTAATTACACACAATGTTAAATCAAATGAAAGACCAAACTCTTTTCTCACAGGTTGAATACATTAACAACGTTAAAATCATTGGGCCTCAATTGGGTTAACTCCCTTACCCTCCATGTTGCTAGTTTCAACCGAAGAGAATGCCACTGATGCTGTCCAAAAATGCGCTCAGTACAGCGGCTGCATGTTAAACAAAGGGAGTTTTTAATTTACTTCTGAAGGGAATCTTCTAGATTAATTTATTGGAAAAAAAACAATGAAAGAGAGAGAACTAACAGCTTACCTTACAATCACAACCTGGTTCATCTGATCCATTTTACAGTCGATTAACTTAGCAGTTATAGCCTTAACAATCCACAATTCTACCTCATCATCATTGATCTGCAAAGAGAAATACATCAATGAACAACCTAAATCGTGCAGCAGATGTGGTAAACAGGCAGAGCTAAGCAAGTTCACCCTAAGAGTATCCTTGATGAGGGCATATGGAATTTGTCCAGATTCATTAGAGCCAAGATCAACCAATGACATCAACCTCATCTTTGTTATACAATCTTCGTGAACAAGACCTGAGCCATGGAGAGCAATAATATTGAAATATAATACTTTAGCTCATGTAATAGCCCACGTCATAAATAAATGAAAACAAACATTACCATAGCTTTTCATTAAGGTAGAATTTGCAGCCTGAAATTCCAGGTAGGCATCTAATCGCTGAGTCAGAAAGATCTTCAGAAGTTGATAAACCAGTGCATATTTAGCATCCTTCTCCAATTTCCCTACGGCAGGCATATCTAATAGATCACACTGCCAAAAGAAAGGAACAAATTAACCCATGGGTAACAAGTAACAAACACTTAAAATATCTGAAATGCAGGGATGCCGAAAAAAGTTTAAAAGCTAGAATGAAGGGAAAAAGTGGCAGTGTTTGAAGGAGCAAGAAAATGGCACGAATAAAATAAGCTTAAAATGCCAAAAAGAAATGAATATATAGATCAGCTAGGATGTGCAACATTAGTAAGTTTAAGATACCCGAAACGTGTCAGGTGCCTTCACAAATTCTATGACAGCACGAACAGCTTCCTCCTTGGCTTCACCAATTACATTTGAGTCCTCACCAGAGAAAGTTGCCAAATACTTGGTCAAGAATTTGAAAGAATCCTTTCCCGAGCTGGATTTGAAATATGTAAGAGTGCAACCAATATAAAAAAAAGACTTATAATCAGATATACGCAAGGGCATCTAGATTAATGCTTTGGGGTTCGTATATACCTTTTGTTTTCTTTCAGTACATTTGCAATGGTAAGAAAGAGGTTCCTTTGATCCTTGACCCCAATATTCCACTCCTTCAAGAAACTATCTATCTTCTTGAAAGATGGTACAATATGATCAATAACTTTCCCATTCAGTGCTAAATTTAAGGCTTGCATGTACACAAAGAACCGGCTATTTGGGCCTTCCAACAAATTGTAGAGATTGAACAAGCTGGAAAGAGAAAAATAAGAAACATGAGAGAGACATATTGAAAATTCTATAAGCTAGATGCATGGACCATCATTGAACATTACATCTTTAAACGCATTGCAGGCTTATCATTTGGTTGTTGACTGATTTTTGTAGATATGAGCTTTGCCATCTCAAGTTCATCATCTGGATTTTCGAGCTTTGAGGCTAGATTGCAGATAACAGTGAAGATACACTCGAGATCTGAAGAAATATAATAAAAGAAATTAATTATTTGTTAAACTAGAACTTTAATGCAATTTTATGAATTATCAATCACAGCATTGCAGAAATCATACAACTAAGTCCACAGTATCCTCACAGAATGTTAGTAGTATCAGCTCAATTCATTTTCAATTTTCCATTGCAACTCAAATGGAAAAATTCTAAAAGGTAAAACAAGGAAATCCTAAACAACATTCAATCTGTCTTATCTAAACTAATTACACAAAATTTATTCATAGGGACTAAAAGGCACCTTGAAGAACAAAATCTCAACTAAAAGATAAAACAAGGGAATTTTAAACAACATCACAATGTAAGCTAAAATGTAAACAACCTCCCCCCCTTGCCCAAGGGGCAGAAAAAAAAGTAATATCCTAATTGATTAAATGTAACAAATGACTCAAACTGTAAATCCCAATCACACATATGTTTCCATTGTAAACTAAAATCAAGCATTCCGCTTTCCAAAAAGTTCAATCTTTGATTTGTAAATTCTTCAAAATATTGTTTGTTTCTATATCCAAACACGTTTTTAGCAAAAGCGACAACAAAGCAGTACCTACCTAAGTCCTTTGCCAATTAATTAGTTCCAACTTAAATTAAGATTCAAAAACTCCATGGCGTGGAATGAATAAGAAAAGTAAAACTATCTCAATTCATAAATCTCCCAAAACTATACAAATAATACCTTTATCAGAGACCTTGGGAAAGACCAACTCAGCAGAAGTAAGCATTAAAGAAGCCAAATCCAACCATCTTCCCATCACCATACACTCTTGCGCTTCCATACAAAGACTCGTCACTTGCGGTTCCGCAACCTTTTTCACCATAATTAAACAAAAAAAAATGAAAAACTGAAATTTCCGATTGCATATTAGAGTTTCGGAAAGATAAATTGAGCTCACCTCAGGACCGGCATCAGCCCAAGAGAGGTCCGCCGTGAATCGGACGACGGGGAGGACGGGATCTTCTTCGGAGGTGGGAACGACGGTCGTCATTGTCGTTTTAAAGCTCCCTGCAAAACCCTAGCTTCGATTTGGTTGAAGCAGCCGAGCAGAGAGAGGAGGAGAAAAATAGTGGAAACCCTAGCTGTTTTAATAGATTTGTAGTTTTTTAACTTTCAATTATAGATGGGTATTACCGTCTATTAGCTCCTTTTTTACGTTAACCTGAATGCAATTGAATTAAATAATTTGAGTTATTTGAGTTAATTAATCAACTCGAATAAAAAATAAAATTTTTCAGTTTAGTTCAAATATAAATTATACAATTCGAATTATTTGAAAATCCGAATAAGAAAATGCAAAATAACGTCGTTTTTGATAAATATTTACTTTTTTTTAAAGTTAAAAGTCAAAACTATTAAGCTAAAAGATAAAATTACGTCGTTTTAATAAATATTTACTCATTAAGTTAAAAGGTAAAATAATTATATTATTTATGTAGTTAAATAATCTTGTATTTCATCTACTAATTAAATAATTGGTCCATGTAAACGCAACATTGAGTATAAATAATATGATTCGTTAACTAGACTCAACTTGACTCGAAATTTTTTGACTTGATTAGATGTGATTTGAAAAAAATCAAATCTAGTTCGGTTGCTAAAATAGAATTCGTCAACTCGACTAACTCGAGTTTTTTTGACTCGATTCGACTCAACTCGATCCGATCGAATACCCACCCCTAATAACTCTATAATTTCATAATTTATATGAAAGATTAACAAAAGTATAATTATTTATTTTAATATTAGCTTTCAAATGTCACATCAAATATTAATTAGTTTTGTAGGGTTATTCCTCGTATTTTTCGACTTTTCTTCTTCTAATTAAATTCTGTTTTTACTTTTTTTCATCTCTGATTAGTATAATTTATTTTAATATTATTTGATCTACAAATTTAACCTATAACTACACTCTTTTTCCACCTAGAAAGATAACTCATTACACATTTAGGTATTAACTGTTACAAATTTTAGAGAGTTTTGTAGTTACGTTTTGAAGATTTTTATTTCGGGTTTTAGAGTTTAGTTTTATCTCCATCTTTTGTACTATTCGTTTTTGCCGTTTTAGTAAAATTATATTTGTCCATAATTTTTTATCCTCTTCGGAGGAATTTTTTTCAAGTAAAATATTTGTGTTATTCCCAACAATTTTTTTTTAAAATTATGTATTTTTAATTATTATAATTAATAAAATTTACAAAATTTTTAAAACAACCTCTCAAACTAAGGTGAAAAGACCACATTACCATAGTAAAAATAAAACACAAAATTAAAGTGCAATTTTCGAAGTTAGGCCATAGCTTCAAGAGGCAAATTCATAGTTTGTTATTTTCCAGCTCTTCCTCATTCCATTGCCTTCGACTCAAATTTTTCTCCCTTCAAAAAACTTATTAAATAAAAAAAAACATCTAAAAAGTAATAAAAATAAACAAATATTCATTCTATAACAACTCATTGTAAATTTAACTAAAAGGCTCAAAACTAGCTAAAAACTAATTAGAAACTATTTTTCGTTTGTTTTTTTAGATTTTTCACAATGAAGCACAAAAAAATTATATTCTTTCTCTCACCAATTCGTCTACCATGATCTATCTATCTATAACCCTATAATACTTATTATCTATGTATGGAATTATAATGTCAAAAAGGTTCAGGCATTCTTTTATTGAGCGGTCTCTAATCTCTTTTTTTTTTTTTTTTGTCTCGCTTAGAATCTATTTCGATTCTTCATTTTAATCTAGTTGTTGAGAAAATTAAAAAAAGTGTTTCCTTGTTCTAGGATATTTTATCTCTGCCTTAAATAATTGGGTTTAGACATTACTTCGATGATATTTAATCATTTCAAAAATGGCAGCAACTTGCCTTTTTTTTTTCTCTTTTTCTTTTTTCTATCAAAGAATCATATGAACCATTAAGTCTCGCATGATACACTTTTGATCGAAAGAGAGTAACCAATTCCAATAATTTTTCTTATTGATTTGAAAATAATTTGAATTAGATGAAAATACATTAATCAAATTATAAAGTATTGGGCTAAAAGCCCGGGAAGTACTTGTAATTGGACTCGATATGGGAGAGGCCCAAAAGCCCTTCATGTTAAAAGGGGTGGACAGCAAACCCTAGAATACTAACTAGAGTTGCCACCACCTATACTCCTTGTTAGACTAGGAGCTCATTTTTCTAATTGAAATAAACTTCTACAATTCAAAAAGGTTTCTACCTTCTCTCCCTATAAATAGATGGCACGGTAGGGCTATTTACACAATTTTAAGATATTGTTACTCTATCTGAAAATAGAGAGAATTTATTCTCAACTATTGAATCTATTTTCCCTGAATAAAAAATTCTGTCAATTTCTATTTGAGAAGAGATTTTTCATTTTCACACTAAAGAAAAAAACTATTTCTAGTTATGTGTTTTGATTCAAACTGTTTGAGCCCACACTCGAACTAGTTCACGGTACGAGAATAGCGGAGAAGATCGTTTGGTTGAAAGCCGAGAATGACAAGGATCAGCCTATTCGAAAACACATGTGTAAATTCGGTCTAAGGTTTATTGCTATAAATATCACAAATCGGGTCGGTTTTCAATTTTTTTATTTATTTTTTGTTATGCAAGAAAATCGTTTTTGAACCAATTTTTTTCCAACACTCCTTACTTAGGAATACTTGTACTTTGTGAAATTGATAAGCATACCCTGATCACATAACTGGCTAATACTGGTGAGATTAGCCTTCAAGCCATCAACAAGAAAAACATTTTTCAATTTAGGTAAACTAGAAAAATTCAAAACTCATTTGCCAAGAAATCTACCTTTCTTGCCATCTCCAAATGTTACACAACCAATCTGGTTTTCACCAAAATTAGACAAGTAATTGACATTATCAGTCATGTAGCAAGAGCATCCACTATCAAAGTACCAAACATGATTTACAATAATCTTCAAGGAATGGTAAGCAACAAGTAAACACTTTTGATCCTTCTTTCTCTAGGCAAGATTGTACTTCTTCCTCACTGTGTTGGAACCAGTAGGCACTAATGTTGGCACTACTTGCTTCCTTCTTAAGTCATAAAGCATCTGAGTCTGATGTGACCTAATGCTTTACAATAATGACATATAATTTTATGTTTGGTATACACTTTCTTATCAACCATGATCATAATTGAGCGGTTTAAGCTTTCTCCATGATGATCATTTGTTTCTTTGACAAAAATAGTAGGACCTTTAGCAACAACTTTTCCTTTCTACTCAACATAACCTAATCCATATTTTCTAGGGCTCCATCTTCTTACAACTTGTATTTCGTTAAGTTTTCCACAACTTGCATTATATTTCTTGAGCATTTGCTTAGTGAACTCAAGTTCATTTTGATTTTTCCCCATATTTTCTATTTCAATAGCCAGTTAAGACTATTTTTACTTCCACTTACCTAATTAGCGTCTGATTTTCTTCCTTTAATTCACTTTCTCAACCACTAATCTAGAACAAGCATTACAAACCATTTCCCACTCGTTAAGCGGTATTGTAAGTATTTAAATACTTTGCATCAAATACTCTTTCAAAATCAACCATGTTCACCATGAATGTAAAAGCAACGTAGTTACTTAGGTGTTCTTCATCAGTTTTTGAACAACTAGTGGAGTCTTCATCACTCCAAGTGACACACAAGGAATTCTTCTTTAGGGTGTTTGCATACGCTTCCTAAATATGCCCATAGCTATGACATTTATGACATTGAATCCCCTTCTTCTTGTCAGTGGCAGCTTCCTCATTGACGACAACTTTTTGGATCTTCCTTGTCTAACGTTCTTAAACTTTTCAAACATTTGACTTCTTTTAGATTGATTTTTTGAAACCTTTTATAGTAGTGTTGTGATTAGTGGGCATTGCTCCAATCGCTTATAAAGTAATGTTCTTTTCCTCTTTGCTCATATTTCTCTTTGTTTCATCCATATTAATTTTGAAGGTTTGCAGAGGCCCAATCAACTCATCAATACGCATGGTATCAAAGTCTTTATCTTCCTTGATGGCTGTGACATTGATGTTAAATTGTTCAAGTAAAGATCGAAGAACCTTCTTAACCAAATTTAAATTTGAATGCTCACTTTCAAGGGCAAAGAATTGATTGGATAAATCATAGAGTTTGGCATAGAACTTGCCATTTAACTAATTATTTTGCATCCTTAAGGTTTTAAACTTTGTTGTAAGCATATGCAGCTTAGATTGCTTCCTAGTATTCGTACATTTATATACTGTCTCAAAATTGCATAGAGAATTTTAGAGTTAGTATTGGCAAGCTTCTCATCCTCAATGGTCTAAATCAATTTTGACTTTGGGGAGTTAACCAACTTTAGTGAATGATTGGTCCCATCCAATAAGGATTGATCTCCAAGCTTTCTTATCATATGACTTGATAAAAGTCATCATTCTTGCCTTTTAGTAGGCATAATTAGCACCATCAAACGTAGGCGCTCGTGTTACTAATGAACCTTCCATGGCAAGCAAATATCAACAAAAAAAAATTCACTAGATGTGTTGAGTAGGAGGCTCTGATACCAATTGAAAATTCAATTTTGCTATTTGTAAGCAAAACAAAAGTAGTGACAGTGACCAGTGCCAACTATTTTAGGCATTGAGTATGAACAAGGCAGAAAAATAATGAACACGCGATATATTTACGTAGTTTGGTTTCCCTACATCTACAGGGCCTTGCCTAGTGAGATAATCCACTATCTTAACACACCTACAACAATATATTACAACCTCTAACACCCACTATATTAAACTCCTCACTTTGTGCCTAAGATCTAAAAAACTCTTCTAAAAGTTTTCCCTTTGAAAGCTTAAGATATTAACCAAGTAACACACTTGTTTTTTTTTTTCACTCAATGCAGCTAAAAGAAACATTCCTTCATGAACAATAATAAGTGCTCTTAGTTTAGTATATTACCACTACAGCAAAATAGACTTTTAGCGGCGTTTTTTTTTTGCCTTTAGCGGCGTTTATAAGCGCCACTAAAAGTATTTGCGGCGCTTTTAGAAGCGCCACAAAAAACGCCGCTAAATCAAACGCCGTAAAATTTAGCGGCGTTTATGAGAAAAAAACGCCACTAAAGGTCATGACTTTTAGCGGCGTTTTTTCCGACAAACATCGCTAAAAGTCATGACCTTTAGCGGCGCTTCTCCCACAAACGCCGCTAAAGGTCATGTCTTTTAGCGGCGCTTTTCCCACAAACGCCGCTAAAGTCATGACCTTTAGCGGCGCTTTTCCCACAAACGCCGCGAAAAGTCATGACTTTTAGCGGCGCTTTCCCCACAAACGCCGCTAAAACTCATGACCTTTATCGGCGCTTTTCCCAAAACGCCGCTAAAAGTCATGACCTTTAGGGCGCTTTTCCCACAAACGCCGCTAAAAGTCATGACTTTTAGCGGCGCTTTCCCCACAAACGCCGCTAATTTGTACAGATTTGCAATGTACAATTTGTTCAATATTATACCTCTCCTGCACTAAAACCAACCAATAACAGTAAATATAGCATATAATTCCAACCCAAAACAGTAAATTTAGCATAAAAATCACACCAAATGCATTAATTCTAAATGATATTTGAAATTCAATAAATTAAATGAATTATAATCGAAAATATTGTTACAATAATGTTAAATGTAATAATGTTAAAATAATCTTACAACGAAACTAAATGTCTAAGATGGCGCTTCGCGATCATTGAAACATCTCGTCATATCATATGTCAAGTCAGTTGGAGCTCATCGTCGATTTACCGCTCTCTCGCTAGCATCGATCGCGATCGCTCGCCTCCTCCTCGCTGCTGCTTCGCATCCGCTCTCTAAGTCATTCTTGGAGTTCTTCATATTTTTTTTGAACATCAGCAATTTGCTGCCTCTGCTCAACCGTGCTCTCTTGCATGTGAGCTATCTGGTCTTTTAGCCTCTGAACTTCAGCATGAGATTGACCCCCGGAAGGCATGTATTACTGGGAGCCGGATCCAAAATATTAGGTCGGGGTAACACCAGATCCTTGAAATCAAACCCGACCATACCTTTCAAGACCAAAAACATCAGTGATAATTCTATTATAAATATACTCAAGATTAACAGAACTATCAGTCGAAGCAGTCGTACCTTTTAGGACCCAAAACATCGGTAATAATTATGTTATCAATCTCCTCAAGATTAACAGAACTATCGATCATAAGCGGTAGCTTCATACTCCGCCTTCTTCTCCTTTAGTTTATCCTAATAAATCAATGAAAGAGTTAGAAACAAAATATATAATAAGAAGGAATGCAACATAACTTAATATTATAAATTTAAAACTACAAACGATGAATTAAACTATTATAATTAAACATTAGAAATATTTATAATAAATCAAATTTTATTAAGTAAATATACCATAATTTCTGCAGCCTTCGATGTCATCCGGAGATCCATCCTTCTTCCTATGCGTAATGTCAAAAAAGTGGCGTCCCAACTTTTGACCGCATTTAAGCTTCCTACATTGTAGCAGAAAAAAATATAATTTAATAGTATAAAGTCATTAATATTTGACAGAATTAATAAATTATAATACCTCGGCATTAGCTACACAAGCAAAACTTCTGGAACCTGCCGTGTGCGTGAATTTTTGTTTCTGTCTGCTGCTTGTTCCAACTCGCTCACGGTCCTACATAATGGAATTTGAATTATGTATATAGTAAATACTATAAACCGAAAAATTTATAAGACTTTAGAAGTACGTAATACATCTCCTTTCTTTGAATTCCAGAATCTAACTTGATCTTCCCATTGGTACCTTAACATTCCCGGCGGGACATTTCTTAATTTTTCGTCGAGGCTTATGTCTTTCTTAAAATATTGTTTTTTCAGAGTGGTTTTATTGTCTCTCCATTTTTTACCCAATGTCTTCTTGATATAGTCATCGGAGACCTCTAAAGCAAATCTCTCCTGAAAAACATAAGTTTAAAAAGTTAATATAAATGAAAGTTAAACCAAAGTATTATAAATTACATTCACGTTTTGTTACCTTAATATTATCGAGAGCCTGATTTTTGTTGGCATTAGGCATGTGATGCCATGATTCGTAGTTAATGGGCAACATATTGGCATTTCGTGCTATAATGCCCAAATAGCCTGCTAACAGTCGAGCTTCAGATCCAACAGGCTGGCCATGATTGTTTCTCCTTACTTTAACACGCTCGACAGGATCTAGGTCGTATAAATCTTTAAGCAGTGTACGTCCCCGACCTCTTCGCGTCCCACCACCTTCAGCTGAAAAATGATATATTATTATTATATTAAAATTGAAAAATGAATCAATAATAAAATTCAACATGCATGTAAAATAAACTTAACATTACTTTGAAATTCTGTGCAGCTCGTCATCTATGTCCCAACACTAGAAGATCCAACAAACCGCTTGCTGCTCACTATTTGCTTCTTCGAATTTGGAGTATTGTGGACAATACTTAACTCTCGTAATCGTCTTCTAGGCATTTTTCCTGCAATACACATAAAATAGTTCAAAATTTTAGTAACAAATAACAACAATAATAGTACATTGTAATGAAATATATCTTTCCAGATCTTAATTATCATAAAGCGAAAGAAAATATAATTATATTTAATCAAACTTTTACATGTTAATGAAATAAAAGGGTACTTGGAAATATCGAAGGTGAATCACAAAAGATTAATAATCTTGACTAACAATTGGATATCTAATGTTTTTATATCAAATGAATATAAATCAGCAAAATGAATATAAATAAAAATAATAATGATTTTATACCTGTTAAGTTATTACCACCAAATCCAATCCAACAGTTGCAGGAGCAGTAGGAAGCAGTAACTGAAATACAAACAACATATGAATTAACAAATGCTATTGATTGATTACAAAATGCTATTTACTATAAACTAATACTCGCATTCTTTGACTGAAAGAATAATAGTCAATTCAGTAGTCGACCTAAGTCCTCTTCAACTCTACTCACTTTTAAAGTACGAATACCTTTCTCAATACAAATCTATAACAAATACATATGAATATATACAAGGTTAGTTGTTAAACATAAATTGAAAACAATTGCTACATAAATTGTTACATAGAATGTTACATAAATAAGATGATACATGTTAGAGATAGAGAGTAATTACTAATGTAAATAACTGGACTTTCACAAAAATATATGTATTTAAAACAAATAAAAGATAATCTCCCTTCAAATAGAGGAAGGAACCTAATGCATTGTAAAACCCTAGTGTATGAGTTGGGTGAAGTGGGATGGAGTTTTGGGTGCAATTTGCAATTTTCAAACCTCTCTTCATGTATATAAATGGTTAATTGGATAAATTATATACTGCCAATATATATGATTAGTTTTTGTTTAATATAGATCAATTTTAATCTTTGTATTTTTAAATTTTCAAATTTTAATCTTAACTTAAATAGTATCAATTAAATCTATTAGGTGGAATTATGCTAGTTTTCAAAATAATTAATTAATTGGCTATATGGAATGATAAATATGGTAGTTACATATTTTTATTTTAGTATATAGGCATAATTGTTTTCAAAGCTAAAATAAAATTTTAAAGAAAAATATTGAACAAGCCCATGTGCAGAAAGTAAACTATTACTTTTAAAATAGAGTAATCATTAAATAAGCAAATAATAATCTTTTCTTACAACCCCATGTGCAGTTATAACTAAAATAAACCTAATATGTAGACATGCTCAGGCTAACATGAATGGAAGAAATAATGCTCCAAACAACGGAATATTTCTAGTAATAAGAAAATTATGAAAGACTAGACTTGCATGTACAAAAATAACACTACCAACACATCATGAAATGGTTGAAACGAAAATAACATACAAACATGAAGACGGGCAATCTTGATGTTTTTCTCTATTGCATCATCACATACCAAAGTATTTTTGCAAAAAACATACGACCATGACAGTATTTCATGTATGTGTCAACAAAGACATATCTTGATCCAACTTACAATAGAATTCTAGTAATGATAACAATAAAATAACACACACTATCCACCAAATGAATTTTACAACTTTAACCTTAGAAAAAAGGGCATTATGTGCTATATAACAATAGCATAAACTTCATTACTTTTCAGTTTCATGATCCGTAAATGGCATAAAATCCAGACCTTAATGGCATAAAACAATAGAACTACGTTCTATTAGCGTAAAAGCATATTATAAAATAACATTCAACATACCAAATGGCAAAAAATCACCCCAAAAGTAATCATATATTTCTCTCCCAACGTCCCCAAAGAAAAATTTGTTATAACTCTCAAAGTGATGTGATCAATAAGCATATGCGGCTTTGAGACTCGAAAAATGAACAACGATTACTCAAGTAACTTCTCTGTAGCATTGAAAAAGAATAATCAAGCATCAATAAGTTTGTCTTCGCTTAATTAATATTTCTTAATAAAATGAGGCAACTATGAATATAATCGTATCCATTTAATATTTTAATCTTTATATGTAAGCCAATGAACGATGGTCATCACTTTGCCGATATTTCTACCATCGAAACGTTAAAAAGCTTCGTAAGAGAAAGCATAGCCGACCCGTAAAACCCCAAAGTCCATAGTCCAATCCACATGCCAATTAAAACAATTTATCTGATTTTATAGTTACGTGGCGACGCCTCCTACTTGACATGCATCCCATTTTTTCTACTTTGAATCCTTTGATTCAATTTGTAACACATGGTTTTCTTCAGGTCATGAGTCAAGAGCCATGCATCCTAGTCATTCAAGTTGTGATAAACACATATAAATATGCCTACCTTACAATCTAATTTCCTCAAACTTCAGGGCTAGATACCATATACATCAAAATGAGCAATCTACATTTTTTGCAAAAACATACGACCATGACATGTATTTCATGTATGTGTCAACAAAGACATACTTGATCCAACTTACAATAGAATTCTAGTAATGATAACAATAAAAAACACACACTATCCACCAAATGAATTTTACAACTTTAACCTTAGAAAAAAGGGCATTATGTGCTATATAACAACAAACATAAACTTCATTACTTTTCGCCTTTCCATGATCTGTAAATGGCATAAAATCCGGACCTTAATGGCATAAAACAATAGAACTACGTTCTATTAGCGTAAAGCATATTATAAAATAACATTCAACATACCAGTTGGCAAAATCACCCCAAAAGAAATCATATATTTCTCTCCCAACGTCCCCAAAGAAAAATTTGTTATAACTCTCAGGTGACAACATCAATAAGCATATGCGCTTTTGAGACTGAAAAAAATGAACAACAAGACTCAAGTAACTTCTCTCGTAGCATTCTAAAAAGAATAATCGGGTATGTATGAATGGAGGTAACTTGGCTCAAGTATACAAATAAATAGATGATGTGGCAAAACAAGCACAATATTTTTTTCTTACCACCCAACATTCGGAAGAGGAAGCCTTAGAAGAAACCCTCTATGTTAAACTCAAAAGGAAAGTTTATCGATTAGGATGATGCCAATCTTCTTAGGAACAGGACATTGTGATGATGTCAAAAGAAAATTAACCCGGGACAGAGAGAGAGGGACTCGGAGACCAAAGACGAGATGAGCGATAGATGGGTTTCTTCTTAATCGGGAGAAATTAGGGATTCCTTTTACTTTTTTTTTTTTGGGGAGAGGATGGCTAGTTTTGTTAAAACAAAGGAAAGAAAATTACGAAAGAAAAAGCGGGCGCGTTTATTAAAAAAATTGGCCTTTTGTGGCGTTTTCAAAAAACGCCACTAAAATCCCCTAAAAAACGACGTCGTTTAAATATAATGGTTCTTTTATTTGCGGCATTTAATAGAAAGCGCCACTAACAGTCTATAGAAAACGGCGCCGTTTCAATTAAAATTAATATTTTTTGCAGCGTTTTGGAAAAAAAAACGCCACTAATACTACTCATTTGCGGCGTTTTTATAGCTAGCGCCGCTAAAGCCCCAAGTAAACGGCGTCGTTTTGTTTAGTAATGTGCTTTTTGCGGCGTTTTTGCTCAAAAACGCCGCTAATACCTTCAATATTAATAATTTTTTTAGCTTAATTATTAATTAGATTCCTTTAAATTAATTTTGTTTTGTTTCGTAAATATGTTTAATTTGTACAGTTTTATAATTTAATTTCTCATACCTAAATCCTAAACCCTAAATTATACACCTTAACTCATATATATATTACATTGCAGAAGTAATTAAAGAAATAATCTAATTGCTTACCTAAACCCTAAAATAATATGATTTTTATCTATTTTATCAAAATCCCTAAACACTGAGACTCTAACTTTATTATTCGATATGGTTTAAGCACTAAACCCAAAACCCCATAACTCTAAAATAATAAAAACTAAACTATAAACCCGGCTTAAACCCTAACCTAACCCTTAATCTTAAATCCTAAACCCTAAACCCTAAATCATAAACCCTAGACCCTAAACTATAAAGATTATTCCATAAACTATATACCCTAAATTAAACCATAAACCCCAAATTATCATGAGAATTAATTCAATATTTTAAAATTAATATATACTATCTCTTTTACGATTATATAAGAAATTATTTAATAATTTTTTTTCATTTTTAACAAATATTTTTCTATGTTTTTACTTTCAATTTTTTTCTAAGTGTCATTATTTTTTTGATTAAAAATAATTTATATTTTAATCAATATAATTTATATTTTAATTAAGATAAAATATTTATATTTTATATATTCAATTAAAAATAAATTGTATTTTAATTAACATTACTAGTTAGGGTTTAAGGGTTTCGATAAAGTAAAACTTCTTAATGGTTTAGTTATCAATTTGTAACGTACTTTTCATAATTAAGTCAGTTAATTTCAAATAGCAAAATAAAATTAAATTCAAAACAAAAATAAGAAAAAATGAAAATTAAATCGAATAAAATCAAAATGAGTATCGATTACCCTAAATGAAAATAGAATTGTTGCTCAACATTTAGCGGCGTTTAAGGTTAGTGTTTAATGGTTAATGGTTTAGTGTTTGTAGTTTGGGGGTTTATGGTCGAGTGTTTAGAGTTATGATTTAGGGTTTAGAATCTAGATTTATGGTTTATAGTTTAGGGTTTAGATTGTTTAAGGTTTAGGGTTTAGGGTTTAAGGATAAACAGATGCACAATCAGATTTTGTTAGGGGCTGAAATTAATTTGTAAGTAAAAAATGCAATCTCACCATTTTATAGCATATATTTTTATAATTTTTTAATGATTAAATCAAATTTGATATTCTGTCTTCATTCGATAAACCCTAAACCTTAAACCCTAAACCCGTGAACCTTAAACCATACACCCACAAACCCATAAACTCATAAACTCTAGCCATAACCCTAATCCTAAGACTAACCGTAAACCATAAACTCTAAAGTACACTAAATCTTGAAATGCTGAACTCGAAACCCTAGTCAGCCCATACAAACCACTAAACCCTTAATTATTTAGATAAATTTTGAATAATATATATTCTTTCAATATTTCAGGAAATTTAAATAACATTTTCAATTTACTAAATAATTTTGTTTCTCTACAGATGCATGGGTTACCAATTTTTTTAATTTTAATATATATAAAGCTTATCTATTATCTCTAAAATATTTTAAACTATAATTATAATTTTAATATATATATATATATATATATAAGAAATTAAATAATTTAAACTACAATATATATATATATATATATATATATAAAGTCTGTTTTCCTGTAGTGACTAAACCCTAAATATAAATTTTATAAGGGACAAAAGTAATTAAAATAGAATGTTAATGCTTACATAGACCCTAAAATAAATTAATTTTTTATTAATAACACTAACCTTAATGCCTAATAGCCAACCCCTAAAACCATAACCCTTAAATTATTTATTTTTGCGGCGTTTTTTAAAAAAATGCAGCTAATGACATGCTTTTTGCGGCGTTTACAAAAAAACGCTACTAATTCTCGATCTAGCAACTATAGCTCAACCACAGAACGTCGTCGTATTGATTCAGACCTTTAGCGGCGTTTCTTCAAAAGTGCCGGTAATGCTCAGACCTTTAGCGGCGTTTCTTCAAAAGCGTCGCTAGTGGCGTTTTTTCAAAAGTGCCGCTAATGCTCAGACCTTTAGCAGCGTTTTTTCAAAAGCGCCGCTAATGCTCAGACCTTTAGCGGCGTTTTGAAGCGCCGCTAATGCTCAGACCTTTAGCGGCGTTTTTCCAAAAGCGCCGCAAATGCTCAGATCTTTAGCGGCATTTTTGAAAAAGCGCCGCTAATGCTCTGATTTATAGCGGCGTTTGAGGTAAAAACGCCGCTATTTATCCTTTTTAGCGGCGTTTTAGTAATAAACGCCGCTATTGCTCATTTTTTTGCGGCGTTTTCCTTCAAACGCCGCTAATATATAATATTTGCGGTGTTTTTCTTTAAAACGCCACTAAAAACGCCGCTAAAAGTCTGTTTTGGTGTAGTGTACCTATACAAGTCTGCTTAATTGATAAGAAACTGAGACTTTCTAACATACTACATAAATTTAAAACAATCTTCCCATGAAACAAGTAAGATAAGAAGCATAAAGAATATCTTCAATCAACTCAGGATAAGTATTGAATCTCAAGGATATACTTTCAAGTTTCACTCGTTTCGATTTGATCTACCAAACTTGGAAAGTTGATTACTTCGATCCAAATCCAAATCAGTCTCCAATATATGTTGCTAAGCATAGTTTGGATATTAAAGATGAACTGATTGTCGTCCAAATTATTAGTTAGAAACCTAATAATTTTGTTGCAAAAATTTGTCAACTTAAAATGACAAATTTTTTTGAGTAGACAATGCTAAACACATGTTGAAAGAACTATTTTTCTCCTAAAAATTACCTCAGCATATTTTTCTCCTCTCAAATGTCTAAAAAACTTGTTTAATAAAAATAAATTGTTGAAAGAACTATTTTTCAAAAAGAAAAAGCAAATGCGAAAGTTATATGTTAGAAATGATTTTCTGTTAAAATAAAAATAAAAATGGGCTTAGGCCCAAAGGAGAGTCCAAAGCCCGATTTGAGAAGTATAAAAGAAGCTAGCGTTTCTTCAACGTCCAAATAACAAAGTTGTGTGTCTCAGAAAATCAGGAGGTAAAAAGTTTCAACAAAAGAAAAATTGCTTTCCAATCTTGTTTCTTCCTTGGAAAAAATCATTAACAACATCCGACTAAAGAAATTATGCTTTATATAATGGTTTGCCTTACTGTTTTGCAGTAACTGAAGAAGATGCAGATATTCGTCAAAACCCTAACAGGGAAGACTATCACTCTCGAGGTTGAAAGCAGCGATACCATCGACAATGTCAAGGCCAAGATTCAGGTTTTTCTTTTCTTATCCATCGTGTTAAACATAACTAATCTTCAATTCCGATTGTTTCCATGTATTTTTTTAGTTCATTTTCCTCTTGCGAAACTGCAAACTTAATTTTACAGGAGTTTAATATAAACTTCGTGAATGATTCCTTTATTGTATGATTTTCTTTTTCTTTTTTTGTTTATTATTTTCCTCTTACGGAACTGCAAACTTAGTATTAGAGAAGATTGACGTTTAATCCTGCTTCTTTTATGTGTACTTAGCAATTTCTGCGAAAGCTGCTTACAAATAATTTAGGGATGACAATGTATAGTAAAAAAAAAAAAAACACTGGATCTGACACTATGCGATCCATTTTTTGTGGATTCAGATATTGGATCTACTATTTGCAGTGGATTTGAAGCAAAATTCGGATACGAACCATTGGATATCTGTTACCTGAATTTGCTTTGATTTTGGCTCAATTAGTGCCCTGATATCCTACTTCTTTAGCATAATCTACTATATTTATGCGGATAATGTATTCGAATATTTTAACCTGATATTTATTTACTTATTTAGCTATATTTAGCAACTTAGGAATTACGACCGATATTTTTTCTGAATTTAGGTGCAGATACAGATGTCAGCAAAAAAAAAAAAAAAACAGAATTGGGTTTTGAATAAATTTAGTGGATATGAAATCAGATACTTAAAAATCACAAAATATTTGATCGGTTGCCATTTGTAGAAGTTTTTATTTAAGAAGTCTTCAATTGATGATAAAGTAAATTCCATATTGCTTTTGCTCCCGAGTTGATTAATTTTAGATTTACTTAATCGCCACTTCATTAATGATTGGATCAAATTTGTTTATTCAACTAAAATAGTTCAAGTAGACGACATGCAATTTTGCAATTCCGTTAGAAGGTGTGAGTGCTAAAATAAACTTAAACCATACTCAACTCTTTTGTACTCTGCTAGCACTATTGGTTATGCATACTTGTAAAGCTTCCTATTCCATTGATTAAGAAAAAAGACTACTTCCATTATTACCTTTCTTTTATTTCTGCTATTTTAATTTCAATCTATTTGTATCCCAAGAGGACATTGTTTGAACATAATGCTTTCTTCATGGTTACTGTGCTGACAATGAATTACATTTTCCAGGATAAAGAAGGCATCCCTCCTGATCAGCAGAGGTTGATTTTTGCTGGTAAGCAACTGGAAGATGGCCGAACCCTAGCTGATTATAACATCCAAAAGGAGTCCACTCTTCACCTAGTTTTAAGGCTTAGGGGAGGAACCATGATCAAGGTGAAGACTCTCACCGGGAAAGAAATTGAAATTGACATTGAACCAACTGATACCATTGATCGTATCAAGGAACGGGTTGAAGAGAAAGAAGGAATTCCTCCAGTTCAGCAAAGGTACCAATTTTGTTCTTCTGCATTGTATTGAATGCATCTCTCGGGTTTACTTGATCATTGACAATCTTCTGCTTAATATTGTGATTTGAAATCCTTGTTTATCTTTCATTGGCTAATGTAATTTCTTGGGGCTGCTACTTGACCATATTTCTCCAAAGGTGTAGAAAAGACTCAATTCACCACTTCTTTTTGCATACAGGATACAAAATTTGATGATTTTACACTTCCATGTAACACTGAATCTTAAGAATGTTATGTTATCAGATGCCCTTAGGTATATTCTTTAATTATTTTGTGCCAAATCTATCAGGAAGGTATTTCCAAGTTTGTACTCCGTAGAGGTAATATATGATCGGGTCGCAGCGAATGACTTGTTTTGACTGTAACCATAGTGCTCTTGTTCTTGACTTGTCAATTTAATGCATATTTTGACTGCTTGCTACAGGCTTATATATGCCGGGAAGCAACTTGCAGATGACAAGACAGCGCGGGACTACAATATTGAGGGTGGCTCTGTGCTGCATCTTGTGCTTGCACTGCGGGGTGGCTGTCTGTAGATGGTGCAATATAAAAAAAAAATACCTGGACAGAAACTGTTGCAATTTTAATTATTGCATAAATCTAATGAGTTCGCATTTGATTTGTTGAGAAATGCATGGAACATACATGAATTGATGATTTCCTCAAGGGACAGATGTTGTGTTGTATTACTTGATTGTATAAATCAGCCTTCTTTGGATGGCCTCGCAAACTCATGAGGGTATGTCAAAAAGTCCGAAAAAAAGGTCTAATGGGCTTTAATTAGTAAGGTACCGTATGATTTCGCACAGTCTGATACGATAGTATAGCGACTAATTGGCATCTTATTGAGGGGGTCTAAGTCCATTTCGCCAAATGGAAAATTACTAAATTATCTCTTGTTGGGAGGGTTGTTTTGACTAAGCCGGCTGCGGCTCCTAGTCCCCTTTATATTATGCAGATGGCTCAGCTTCCCTTTGATGTTTGTGATCACACTGACAAGATTTGTAGAGCTTGTATTTGGGGTTCTTACGACGAGAGGGGAATTCACTTGGTCAGCTGGGAGACATTGCATTTACCTAAACAAGCTGAGTTCAGGCCTAAGTATTATGGGTTCTACAGGCTAAACATCGTCGAAGAGATTCTTTCTTTGATGTGCCTAAAGGCCTGGATAGATCACATGTTTGGAAAATAATTCTTGCAGGGCGCCAAGTTCTTTCTAATGGGCTTTGATAGAGTGTGGGTAAAGGAGACGAGGTATAAGTTGGCTCGATAATCGGATCTCTGAAGGTCCATTAATCAATAAGTGTATTCAACCTCCGCATCATGATTCTATAAATAGCTTGGTTCAGGATTCATAAATGGGTCAGATAGAATTTTTCAAGCCCTTGCTGTATAGTTGCTGAATGAGGTCATTGGTCAAATTGGACTGAGGCCGAGTCTGCTCAGCGCCAATGTTCGAAGACACATTGATTTGGGGTGAATCTGCCAACGACATCTTTTCAACTCGATCTACCTACGCTATGCTAACCAGGAATAACTGAGTTGTAAATCCCATTGTTTGTGCTATACGGAATATTCCTTGTTAAGTAAAAGTGCAATTGTTCTTGTGATTAGCTTGGAAAGAGAATCTTGAGTGATGTTAACAGGCGTGCAAGAAATTTAGCCAAAAAACGAGAGTTGTTTAGTTCGTGGTCATATGTGAGAGGTACTTCATATTTTAAGAGATATCCCTGTTCGTGGCTTTTCAGTCTTTGCCGAAGAATGGTCGCATTTGAATCTTATTAATAGTAAATCCAAGCTGACTGGGGAGTGGCATTGGCTATTCATCTTCGCAGTCATATGCTGGAGAATCTGCAAATGGAAAAACAAGATTTGTTTTGCCAATGTTTATCCGCCTGGTAATTGTAAAACTGAGATTATTTGCAATTACTGGAAGAATATGGTCATTGTGCTGATGCATCAAGCTCTACGCGATTCAAGCAAGAACTTCTTTGTTGAGATTAGCCGGTTGATGGGTGGTGCAAATTAAAATACAGATGAAAGTTGGTTTCGAAACAAGAACTTTGTGACTGTAGGGGGTAATTAGAGATACGCATGGAAGATGCATTTCTGGTTTTTCAATCAGCATTGGTAATTGTAGCATCGATTTAGAAGAACTTTGGGGTCTTTTATTTGGTATTTATTAACTTTTATGTCCATACCTTTTTTATATAATAACATTTATGATCAACTTTATCAACTCAAAAATACATTTTAAATATATTTTTATTTATTTAAATGCTTTTAAGTTAATACGAAAGTATTTTTGTTTATCTAAATCTATATTTCAATTTTTAAACTAAAATTAAACACTAATTATTTATGATATGATTTATAGCAATGTAAAACAAAATATTTCGATTTTATAGGCATACAACTACTATTTTCAAATATTTGGTTTACCTCACCTTAATTTGTTTCCATTTTATTTAAAATAAAATTCAAATTTAACATTTTATTATAAACATATAATCCCCGCCATCAACCAGATCTATGAATAATTATTTAAGATAATAAATGACATGTCGATCGAGTCTTAGCTGGATTGGCATCAATATTGTTGTCAATGCAGGAGGATGTGGGTTCGAATGAACTGAAATGCATTATCCTCCTATGTAAGAGTTGAGGGAGGGGTTATGCTTAGTTTTAGACATTATCTAAAAAAGAGCATATATGATAAAAATCTATAATGAGATTAATGTTCAAATAAATAAAATGACCTTTTGTACTATTTTTAAAACATAATCCTAGACAGTATATTGATTCAAATTTTGAAAAATCTAATATAGTGAATAAGGAAAAATTAAATAAAATATAAAAATATAGTAGATGTGCCACTTGTCGTAAATGTAATGTACGTATTTCTTTATATTAAATATACTATTTTTTCGTCCATTAATTGATTGTATGTATTAATTAAAATATAATTTTTTTATTTAATACTAAAAAAATTAAAAGAATAGATGCCACATACAAAAAAAAAATGAAAGTAAGAATATAGAATATGTTAAAAATAAAGAAATTAAAATACTATTCTTTAAAATAATTTTATATTATTGTGGACATTTATATATATTTATAATTTTAAAAATTTAAGAATTATATATTTATTTATCTTAAATTTAAATTTAAAAATATATATTTTATGATAATTTTTAAATTTAATGAAATAATTAAAAATAAAATATTGAATAAAATTAAATTTAAATCGAGTTATAATGAAAATGATAATTTTTAAAAATCTAATGATACAATATAATATTATTTATCTTTATAATAAATTATATACTTTTATTTTCATACATAAAAAAATTACATAAAATTTTTTTCTCAGATTTTAATTTTTATTTATTTAAAATTGTTAAAAAATAATTATTCATGTGCCAAATAAGTAAACTATTTAATTAATTTTGAGTTTTAAACCTTATAATATAATATATCTAATATATATTATAAATGATAGATTATAGATAAATAATATATTCTGTCAATCATTAATTTACCTTTTCATATTAAAATCATAATATTAAATTAAAATGTGAAATAATAGTAATTTAAATTTAATATTTTTTATTAATTCAGATATTGTTAAAAAATGAAATTGGGCTTAGGCCCAAAGGAGAGTCCAAAACCCAATTTGAGAAGTATAAAACAAGCTAGCGTTTCTTCAACGTCCAAATAACAAAGTTTTGTCTCTGAAAATCAAAGAGGTAAAAGTTTTCAGCCGAAGAAAGATTGCTTTTCAATCATGGAAATAATCTTTAACAACATTTGCCTTACTGTTTTGCAGTAACTGAAGAAGATGCAAATATTCGTCAAAACCCTAACAGGGAAAACTATCACTCTCGAGGTTGAAAGCAGTGATACCATAGACAATGTCAAGGCCAAGATTCAGGTTTTGTTTTTCTTATCCATCATGTTAAACATAATCTATTCTTCAATATCTATTGTTTCCGTGCACTATTGTTTTTATTTTAGTTTATTTTCCTCTTGCGAAACTGCAAACTTAATTTTAGAGGAGTTTAATTTGTTCTTCGTGAATGATTCCTTTATTGTATGATTTTTCCTTTTTTATGTTTATCGTTTTCCTCTTACGGAACTGAAAACTTAGTATTAGAGAAGATTGACGCCTAATCCTGCTTCTTTTATGCTGTACTTAGCAATTTCTGTGAAAGTTGCTTGGAAATTAATTTAGGGATGACAATGTGTAGTTTAAAAAAAACTGGATCTGACACTATGTGATCCAGCTTTTCTGCGGATTCAGATATTGGGTCTACTATTTGCAGCGGATTTGAAGCAAAATTCGGATATGAACCATTGGATATATGTTACCTGAATTTGCTTTGATTCTGGCTCAATTAGTGCCCTAATATCCTACTTCTTTTGCATGATCTACTATATTTATGCGGATAATGTATTCGAATATTCTGACCTGATATTTATTTACTTTTTTAGCTATATTTTAATTTTATTATTTAAATATCATATAATAAATTGAGATATTTAGCAACTTAGGAATTACGACCGATATTGTTTTTGAATTCAGGTGCAGATACAGATGGTGAGCAAAAAATAAACAAACTTGGGTTTTGAGTTTAGCCGAAATGAAATCGGATACTTGAAAATTATAAATATTTGATCGGTTGCCATTTGTAGAAATTATTGTAGAAGTGAATTGATGATAAAGCAAGTTCCATATTGATTGAATTGGCTATAAGTAGACTGGCCGATTTATTTTATGTGCTCAGCTTTTGCCCCTGAGTTGATTAATTTTCTTAATCACCACTTCATTAATGATTGGATAAAATTGGTTTATTCAACTAAAATAGTTCAAGTTGAGTACATGCAATTTTGCAATTCCATTAGAAGTTGTGAGTGCTAAAATAAACTTAAACCATACTCAACTCTTTTGTACTCTGCTAGCACTGTTGGTTATGCATACTTGTAAAGCTTCCTATTCCATTGATTAAGAAAAAAGACTACTTCCATTATTACCTTTCTTTTATATCTGCTATTTTATTTTCAATCTATTTGTATCCTCCCAAGAGGACATTGTTTGAACATAATGCTCTCTTCATGGTTACTGTGCTGACAATGAATTACATTTTCCAGGATAAAGAGGGCATCCCTCCTGATCAGCAGAGGTTGATTTTTGCTGGTAAGCAACTGGAAGATGGCCGAACCCTAGCTGATTATAACATCCAAAAGGAGTCCACTCTTCACCTAGTTTTAAGGCTTAGAGGAGGAACCATGATCAAGGTGAAGACTCTCACCGGGAAAGAAATTGAAATTGACATTGAACCAACTGATACCATTGATCGTATCAAGGAACGGGTTGAAGAGAAAGAAGGAATTCCTCCAGTTCAGCAAAGGTACCAAGTTTGTTCTTCTTCATTGTACTGAATGCATCTCTCGGATTTACTTGATCATTGACATGCTTCTTCGTTATTATTGTGATTTGAAACCTTGTTTAATTTCCATTGGCTAATTTAACTTATTGGGGGTGCTTATTGACCATATTTCTCCAAAGGTGTAGAGACTCTATTCACAACTTCTTTTGCATACAGGATTCAAAATTTGATGATTTTACACTTCCATGTAACACTGAATCTTAAGAATGTTATGTTATCAGATGCCCTTAGGTATATTGTTTAATTATTGCGAAATTTATCAGAAAGGTATTTCCAAGTTTATACTCCATAAAGGTAAGACATGATTGGGTCGCAGGGTCGTATATATCTGGTCCGAATGACCTGTTTGACTGTAACCTTAGTGCACTGGTTCTTGACTTGTCAATTTAATGCATATCTTGACTCTTGTTACAGGCTTATATATGCCGGGAAGCAACTTGCAGATGACAAGACAGCGCGGGACTACAATATTGAGGGTGGCTCTGTGCTGCATCTTGTGCTTGCACTGAGGGGTGGCTGTCTCTAGATGGTGCCATAAAAAAAATACCTGGACAGAAACTGTTGCAATTTTAATTATTGCATAAATCTAATGACTTAACATTTGATTCGTTGAGAAATGGATGAATTGATGATGATTTCCTCAAGACACAGATGTTGTGTTGTATTACTTGTTTTGTATAAATCAGGCTTCTTCGGATGGCCTCGCAAACTCTTGAGGATATGTCAAAAAGGTCCAAATGGGCTTTAGTTAATAAGGTACCGTATGATTACACACTCTGATACGATAAGTATAGCCACTATTGTCATCTTGTTGAGAAGGTCCAACTCCATTTCGCCTATTCCAAAATTAATAAATTATCTCTTGCTGGGATTTTTTTTTAGTATTTGTACTCTAATTGTTGTAATTTCGAAATTTCAAATTTTATTCAAAATGCGACCATTAAATTCTATTATATTTTAAATGCTATGCAGCAAATTTGTTTTTTTTTTTTTACATAATACTCACAAAGGAGTCATATTATTTTAATTGATATATAATGATTTATGATTAAATTAAAATATAAATTCAAGTAAAATGATTAATGGCAAAATTTGACTTATATTCTTATATAACTTTTATTACATATAATATATTTGCTTATATGTAAATGTAAAATTTAAAAATTTTAACCATAAAAAATATTTAAAATTATAGTCCATTTTTATTAATTTATTTAACTATAATATCATCTAATTAAAACTGACGAGTATAAAAAATAAACATTAGAAATAGGTATAAAAGAGTATAGAAAGGGGTATCAAAGATCTGAATCTGGAAGATGGGGAAGATGATGCGCTCGCTTTACCGGAAGAATTAGAGGAACAAATTTCTACGTTTAATTTATGTTTGGTGGGCTGTTTTCTTACAGCTAGTGTAATCCACTTTCCAGCCATGAGGAATACTTTGGCAAACATCTGGCATCCATTGGAAGGAGTGCAAATATCAGATCTGGGAGAAAAGCGTTTCTTGTTTAAATTTTTCAATGAAATTGATATTTCTCGGGTGATCACAGGTGCTCCTTGGACTTTCAATAACCATCTTCTAATTTTCAAACGAATACAGGAGAATGAAGACCCTATGTCTATCCCGCTTGTGTATGCAGATCGGTGGGTTCAAATTCATGATTTGCCTCTGGTGTTTTTTTAGGAGATAATGGCGGTGCGATTGAAATTTTATTGGTAGATTTTTAGAATATGATACGAAGCAGATTATTAATGGATATAGGAACTTTATGCGTATTCGTGTGCAACTGGATGTGCGAAAACCTTTGAAGAGAAGGAAAAAAGTGATGATTGCTGAGTCAAAGTTCTCGTATGCGAACTTTAGATATGAAAAATTAACATTGTTTTGCTTTTTATGTGGATGCTTGGGACATTGAGAGAATTTTTACCCGGTAAGATTACGAATTGGAACAAGGAAAGTAGAGTTTGGGTGGGATTTATCACTAAGAGCACCAACGAGAAGGGCTTCCACGTCTAACAGCATATGGCTGAGAGAGGAGGGAGACAACGGTCGGTTTGGAAAAGCTTGGGTAGGACAACAAGATAGCCACAAACAAAGGAAGCCAAAGAAGGTGAACAATGGAGAGTTGCTAATAATACTCTTGGGATAAATTTGGATGGGTACAAACCTATGGAAGTGGTTCATGATAACCAAGAAGGGGAAAAATCTTGTCATATAGAAGGAAAAAAGGGGAAGCGTAGGAGGGATCAAATGAAAGGTGCACCGTCTACTAACAAGGCTATCAGAGACGATTTGGTGAGTATGGGGATATCAAATGAAAGGGAGTTGTCAACCATGGAATGTGATTTAGAGGATGATCCAATAAGTAATGAAGAGGGAAACAAAAGACAACGCTACGATTCTTTAACTTCCAACGTTTCTAATAAACAGGATTCGATGGAGGTTTGTGTTGGGTCTTTCGCCCACAATAAACAGATATCGGCGGCTGCCTCTGGGCAAGCCGACCAGAAGCAATGAAAATTCTTTGCTGGAATGTTCGTGGATTGGGGAGTCCGCGAGCAGTCAGAAGACTTTAGCACATGCTGAAATTTTATCATCCCCAAATTTTTTTCTTCATGGAGACAAAATTGAACGCTAATAGAATGGAAAAAGTTAGGAGACGATGTGAATTTTTCAATGGCATTGACGTGGCGGCAGAAGGTTCTCGTGGAGGATTAAGCTTAGGGTGGAATGGGGGACAGCTAGTCAACTTGAAGAGTTTTTCAAAAAATTACATCGATGTGGAGATTTGAGAAGAGGAAAACCCTTGATGGCGATTCACGGGTTTCTATGGGAATCCTGAGGTTAGGAACAAAGCGGAAACATGGGAACTACTTCGACGGTTGGGAGGGAATAACACGTTACCTTGGTTGGTTGGAGGGGATTTTAACGATATTCTTTTTGCTCATGAGAAAAAAGGTGGGAACCCAAGAGAAGAGGCTAGAATGGAAAACTTTCGTAGAGTGCTAGAGGATTGTTTGCTAGGTGATATCGGTTTTTCGGGTACCTAGTTTACTTAGGAGAGAGGACGAACTTTGGAGCGGAATATTAGAGAACGAATTGACAGAGGAGTTGCGACGAACTCTTGGATTCAAAATTTCCCAAATTATTCATTGAGGCATCTTCCACATTCGTTTTCGGACCATTGTCCTTTGCCTATTGAAACGGAGGTTGAAAGGAGAGGGAGAAAATTTAGCCGCTTTCGATTTGAATCTTGGTGGGTACTTGAAGATACGTGTGAGAAAGAAATACAAAAGCTATGGGAAAAGAGCTCGGGGCCATACCTTACTCGCATGAATTCTCTCGCAAATGGATTAAAAGCTTGGGGGAGAAAATTACAGTTCAAACACAAGGGTGAAATACAAAGGTTAAATAGAAGAATTGAAGAATTGAATGATGATGTAAACTCTGAAGAAAAGTTAGCGGTACTCATGGAGGTGAAACTTCATTTAAACATGGAAATAGACAAGGAGGAAAGGTATTGGGAACAACGCGCGAGAGTTAACTGGTTACAAATGGGGGACAAAAACACCTCGTTTTTTCACAAAAGCGCTTCACAAAGACGGCGTATTAATCAAATTAGGGGTCTACAAAGAATTGATGGGTCTATTGCAACAAATGAGAAAGAGATTGGGGAGATTGCCCGAAGATACTTTACTGATTTATTTAATTCAAGGAGAGTTGGTGATGTTACGCAAATTTTATCAGGGATAAACTCTTGCATATCAGAAAGCATGAATCAAAATCTGATGGCACCTTATACGAAGACGGATATTATTGAGGCATTGAAGGGAATGGGTCCGACAAAGGCTGCTGGTGTTGACGATTTTTCGACAATCTTTTATAAAAAAATTTGGCATATATTCGGTAAGGATACTAGCGACTTTTTCTTGGAAGTGCTGAATCATGAGAGGTCGCTTGAGGAGATCAATAGAATTCTGGTGGTGCTAATTCCGAAAATTATGTCTCCCACAAATCTCAAGAACTTTCGTCCTATAAGCCTATGTACCGTGATATATAAGATCATTGCAAAGTCTGTTGCCAATCGGATCCAAAAGGTACTGGAAAACTGTATTGACGATGCTCAAAGTGCATTTGTGCCTGGAAGACTTATTACCAACAATGTGCTACTTGCTTACGAGATTCTTCATTCTTTTAAGAATAAAAGATCAGGTCGAAAAGGTTTCATGGCGCTTAAACTTGACATGAGTAAGGCCTATGATAGAGTGGAATGGCCTTTTTTAAAAGCTGTAATGTCAAAGCTGGGTTTTGCAGAAAATTTTATTGAACTCATTATGCGTTGCCTTAATTCTATCCAGTATTCTATTTTAATAAACAGGGAAAAAAGATTGAGCTTTAGGTCCTCAAGGGGTTTACGTCAAGGAGACCCCTTAAGTCCCTATCTATTTTTGTTTTGTGGAGAAGGATTAGCAGCTTTAATGAGACTGGCTTGTCAAGGAAAAAAGATTAGTGGTGCAAAGGTCTGTAGAGCTTCTCCAACAATCACTCACCTGATGTTTGCAAATGACTGTATTCTATTCGGGGAAGCGTCGAATAGAGAAGTTAATGTTTTCAAAGACATTCTAACGGAATATGAAGCATGTTCAGGACAGTGTGTTAATTTTGAGAAATCAACGGTGATCTTCAGCTCAAATGTATCCGACCAGGATAGGAACTTGGTAGTTCAAGTTCTTGGAGTTCGTTGCTCGGATGATCCGGAGAAATACTTAGGACTTCCTAACATGGTGGGACGAAAAAGAAAGTTGGCTTTTCAAGAGTTAAAGGACAGGCTAAGACAGAGAATTAACAGCTGGAGCATTAAATATATATCACAAGGAGGTAAGGAAGTTTTTATAAAAGCAGTATTGCAAGCTATTCCCACTTATACAATGTCCTGTTTCCTTTTACCAAATTCTCTATGTTCGGAATTGGAGAGTATAATGAGCTCTTTTTGGTGGAATAAAAAAAATGGAAAGAGAAGCATGCATTGGTGTACTTGAAAAGCGTTAAGCGTATCTAAGGAAGAAGGTGGGATGGGCTTTCGAGATTTGAAGTCATTTAATATTGCTTTGTTGGCCAAACAGGGTTGGCGTTTATTGCGTAATCCTAATTCGTTACTAGCGCGTACTTTGAAAGTAAAATATTTTAAAAATTCTGACTTTATCAGATCAGAATTGGGTAATTTACCTTCTTTTACCTGGAAGAGTCTATGGGCGGCGAAAGGCATTCTTTTACAAGGGATGGGTTGGAGGATTGGAGATAGACAGAAGGTATCTATTTGGAGCGACAAATGGGTCTTTGGAAATGAAGCACTTAGTAATCAGAACTCAAACAGTAATTTTAATCTAGAAAAAGTTGCAGACCTGTTTGAACCTAACAAAAGGGAATGAAATGAGGACTTGGTCCTAAATACCTTTTCAAGGAGGGATGCTGAGAGGATCTTATGTATTCCATTGTCCCGGAATTCACATGAAGACCTTGTTATTTGGCGAGAAGAACCAACGGGGGAGTATACAGTGCGAAGTGGTCATAGAGTCCTTTCACAAAACGGACAGACTCGAATACAGGACAATTACAAACAATTTTACAAACAATTGTGGAATCTTGATCTACCCTCTAAAATTAAGATTACAGTTTGGCGAAGCTCTTGCAACTACTTGCCTAACTACAGTAATCTATTTACAAGACGATTAATGGGCCATGTCAATTGCCGAAGATGCAATCTGGAAGCAGAGACAATGGAGCATTTATTCAGGGATTGTCCTGTCACAAAAGAAATATGGGAAAGTTTAGATATTCATGGGCTTGCTTCAGAAGAAAATATGGAGTACATCGAGTGGATAAGAAAATTTTTTGAAGTTAACTCAAAAAAGATGTGCAGCAAATTTGTCTGTACGATATGGGGAATTTGGACCTTCAGAAATAGACTCATTTATGAGCAAGAAATAAAAACAAGGATACAAGTTGCAGAGTTTGTCAAAAACTATTTACAGGAACTTGACGGGGTGAAGCAGATCTTACCAGATAGAAGTGTCTACACAAACAGATGGAAAGCTTTTGCTGGGACGTGCTTGAGGATTAACTTTGATGCGGCTTATAGTAGACAAAGGAAAGAATCGTGTTCAGGGTTAGTGATTAGAAATGAGAAAGCAGAAGTTTTATGTTCAGAGACTGTTATAAACAAGGACATACCGTCTAGTTTCGCAACCGAGGCATTAGCATGTTATCAGGCCAACTTGGATTACAGGATGTGGAAATAGAGGGAGATGCCAGGACGGTGATCAGGAAACTGCAAGAAAAGGAAGAAGACAGATCAAAAATTGTAGCATATATTAAAGATTCAAAGGAAATGGCCCTTCAGTTCAGATACTGTGTTTTTCTGTTTATAAATAGAGAAGCAAATGAAGTTGCACACAAAATAGCTTTCGAGGGATTAAGAAGAAAAGAAAATACTTATCTGCCACAAAGGGTTCTGAATGGCGCTAAATCGACGGTGATGGAAGATAGAAGATGGACAGACATGAATAGGAGACAGGAAGGAGAAGCTGTTGAAGAAGAAGATGAAAGGTTCTAAGAAGGGTTCTGATGGTATTTTGGATGCTCTAATTTTTCGAAGAAGAGTCTCTGGCTTCAGAGGTGATTCATCTGGAAATGATGACTGGCATTTAAGGGTTCTGGAGGGCGCTGAAATGGCGGTGATGAAAGATAAAAGATGGACGGACATGAACATGAGACATGAAGGCGAGGCTGTTGAAGAAGAAGATGAAAGGATTTAGGAAGGGTTCTGATGGTATTGGATGCTCTGATTTTTTGAAGAAGAGGCTCTGGCTTCAAAGGCGAGTTTTTTATCTGGGAAATGATGACCAGCATTAAAGGAGGTTCTGATAACTTCTTCAACAATTTTTGTGAGTTTCAAGATGGGATTAATATTGGTAAACAGCTGGGACGCAGTCCCCATAGCCCCCATCATTATCTGCTACTGGTTCTCATGGGTATTGGGTCGAATCCATTTTATTTGTTTATTTCCTGTTAATTTACTGGTATTTAGACTTGGGCTTATGATCTCTTGCTTAGTTTTTATTTTGGTTCAGATTGCTTTTGTTCTTTAACTCTGGGTTTGGCCTATATTTATGAAAGTCCAGTTTCTTATCAAAAAAAAAAAGAAAAAAAAAAGAATGCATATTTGAATCTTGGAGACGAGCCACAAACCTTAAACATGAATCATAAAACAAACATAGAAAATACAAAAAAAATCATATATTAAGTTATATATTAGATTTATTCATCAACATATTTTAATTAAATTTTTATTTTTTTCCCTTCCAGCTTGGAATTGAAATTGCAGAAAGAACTTGAGAGTTACAAAAGCACGAGGAGATTCATTCTGGTGATAGCAACACATCCTATTTCTACACTTTAGCACTTGTCAAATGTAGTAGAGGTAAAATACGGGCTCTCAAGAATGAGAATAGGGTATGGGTTCATGATGATGAGGAGATTAAGATGGTAGCTGTTAATTATGTTCGCAGCTTGTATACCAAATATTAATGTTTCCTTTCCGGTCTTGACTATGCAAGAGTTTGAATGTTTACACAATGATGAGATTAAAGATGTAGTTTTAGTATGGGTGCTTTTCAAGCACCGGGCCCAGATGGGTTTCAAGCTTGTTTCTTCCAATAGAAATGGGAGGGTGTTGGAGATGATGTGAGTTTTATGATAGAAGAAGCATTTCACATTTATTCCTCAAGTTAAAGAACATGAAAGCATGAACCAACTAGGGTCAATTAGTCTTTGGAATGTGGTGTATAAGATAATCTCAAAGATACGAGCGAACAAATTGAAATCTATATTGGCATCAAATTTCTCTATGAAGAAGAATAAGGGGAGATTAGGGGAAGGTCGACCTTGAGAAGGATGAATTGGGATTTTATCCAATCTACTCTTACTCTTACTCTTATCATGAGTTGTGTTCACTCTACCTTGTTTCAGGTTTTATGGAATGGTGAAATTACAGAATCTTTTAGGCCCTCGAGAGGTCTTCAACCTATTACAGCTTGCAGAGATGGTCCCTCAATTTCCTATATTTTCTTTGCTTGCCTTCTCCTCAAGTCTGGATGGCCAACTACGACAAATCCAAAGGAGCCTTGATGAATGGTGAGTCTCTTAAAGTCTAAGCTTTTCTTTTCCAATAACTTGGTGATTGTGTACGATCTATTAGTCAATTGGTGAGGATTCCGGTGACAAGTGATTTGGGCAAGTACTTGGGAGTACCATTAATTTATAGTAAAGTTACAAAGAAAACTTATTGGCATCCTGTTGAGAGGGTCCAAGCTAGTTTCTCCACTTGGAAAATTAATAAATTATCTTTTGCTAGGAGGACAGGACATGCGGCTCATATTCCCTGTATACCGTGTAAATGGGTCAGCTTTCCTTGGGTGTTTGTGATCATATTGACAAGATTTGCAGAGCTTTTAATCGTGGTTCTTCAGACGAGAGGAGGAAAATTCACTTGGTCAATTGGGAGAAATTGTGTTTACGTAAAAAAGCTAGGGGTTTAGACCTAAGGACTATGCATGTTTGGAATGATTGTTGAAGGTGATAAATTTTGGGTACGGGTTCTACAAGTTAAATATCTAGGAAGAGGTTCTTTCTTTGATAAGCTTAAAAGCCTAGATAGTTCACATGTTTGGAAGAGTATTCTTGCAGGGCGTCAAAGTTCTTCCTCAAGGGCTTCTATGGAAAGTGGGTAAAGGAGACAAGGTACAATTTGGCTCGATAATTAGATCTCCAAAGCTCCATTAATCAATTGTATTCAGCCTCCATGTCATGATTCTCCAAATAGCTCAGTTCAGGATGTTTATAATGGGCCATATAGAAATTTTTAGCCTCTTGCAGGACTGTTGCCGAATGAGGTCATTGATCAATTTAGAGCGAGTTCGAGTTTGCTCAACGCTAATATGGAACACACATTTCTTTGGGGTGAATCTGCATCTTTTCGACTCAATCTACATACTCTATGCTAATCAAGAATAATTGGGTTGTAAATTCCATTGCTTGTGCTATATGGACGATTCATTGCCAACCAAAAGTGCAATTATTCTTGGAAAGATAGAATCTTAGTGATGTTAATAAGCCTGCAATAAATTTAGCTGAAAGTGAGAGTTGTTCAGTTTGTGGTCATATTCCAAAAGATGTACAAAATACCCTGCTGCTATGGACATTTGGATCTTACTGATAGTAAATCCAAGTTGACTGGGGAGTAGTTTTGGCCATTCATCTTTGCAATCATGTGTTGGAGAAACCATGTATGTTTTTTCACCAGTTAGTCGTAAAATTGAGATTATTTACAAATCTTTGAAAGAATATGGTCATGGTGCAGATGCATTAATCTCTATGCAATTGAAGTAAGAGCTTCTTTATTGGGATAAGTTGACTGATCGGTGGTGCAAAATAAATACCGAAGGAAGTTGGTTTCGAGACAGGCAGGGGATAATTAGAGATATACATGGGAGATGGGTTTCTGGTTTTTCGATCAGCAATTGCAGCATCGATTTAGTAGAACTTTAGGGTCTTTTATATGATATTAATTTAGCATGGAACATAAACGGGCGACCAACCCAAAACCCTAATTTCCCAGAGGTAAGAAGAATAAATGGTTGTTCCCCTTTTAAGTAAGAAAATCGTGAAGAAGAGAGTCAAGAAATTTAAGAGACCCCAGAGCGATCGCAAAATCTCCGTCAAGGATGCCGAATTGTTTGGTGGTTGACTCAAATGGGAGAAGTGGTGGGCTTGCTATGCTGTGGAGCGATGAGGTTGAAGTGGTCATCCAAAGCTATTCGAACAATCATATTGACTCTTTAGTGAAGGTGGACAATAGGTTCAATATTCGTTTCACGGGTTTTTATGGCCATGCGGATCCTATTGCGAGAGCTCAATCTTGGGAAATCCTAAAAAGAATAGGTAGAACAGTCAGAGAAGAATGTATTGTTGGGGGAGATTTCAATACAATCTTGGATGATGCGGAAAAAGAGGGTAGGAGAAGGAAGTCGAGAACGCAAATGGAGGAGTTTAGAGAGGTGCTTGAGGAGTTAACGTTAGTCGATATTAAACCTACAAGGGGCTAGTTCACTTGGGTCAACAACAGGGACGGTAATGCCTTTAGTTAAAGAGCGTTTAGATCGCTTTGTTATGTCTGCTAATGCTATTTCGTTTTTCCCATTTATAGATGTTAATATTATTAGACAGACTAAATCGGATCACGACGCTGTGTTCCTGGACACGATAGGTAAAAATCCAAAAGTGAATCAAAGAGATCCAAGGCTTTATTTTCGTTATAACATGTGCTGGGCAAAGGACAAGAGAGCAAAGGAGATAATCAATGAAAGTTGGAGTAGAAGGGGTGATAATATTCTAGAGAAATTGGATAGGATGCGTGGGGTCCTGAGTCCCTGGCAGTTCAACAAGTATAACAAAATGAGAAGCCAAATTCGTGACTTGACTGAGCAAATCAATAGATCTATCGACGGGCCCATTACAATTTCTAATATATACAGTCTTAAGGAAGCTCGCTTTAAGTTGAGCAATCTCTATGCTAAAGAGGAAGGCTATTGGGCGCAAAGATCCAGAATCAGCTGGCTTAGGGAAGAGGATAGGAATACAAAGTTTTTCCATGTGAGGGCCACAAACAGACAAAAGAAGAATAATATTGAGAGACTTAAAGACCAAGGTGGCCGATGGGTGTGCGACACTAAGGGCATTTGTAAGATTGCTGGAGATTATTTTCAAAATTTGTTCAAGTCGAAATTTGACTATAATGATGTGTTGGAGATGAGCTACATTCCTAGGTGTGTTGACCATGATATCAATAATATGTTGGTTAAGGATTTTACGGATGAGGAAATTTTAGCTGCCTTCAACCAGATGGACCCTCGCAAGGCTCCGAGCATTGACGACCTCTCGGGTGTTTTCTTTCGAGAAAACTGGGAGGTCGTGGGTAAAGATATTCTAAACTTTTGCCATGATTTTTTAAATGGTCAAAAAGATTTTTCATGCATTAACGAAACTATAATTGTCCTCATTCCAAAAATTAAAGAACCCACTGATATGTCTAATTTTCGGCCTATTAGTTTATGCAGAGTTATTTACAAAATTGTTGCGAAGACTCTGGCGAATAGGTTGAAGAAGGTTTTGCCATCTTGTATAAGTCAGAATCAAAGCGCCTTTGTCCCAGGAAGAATGATCCACGACAATATTCTAATTGCGCATGAATTATTGCACTACCTTCAGAGTTCAAAAAACGGTCAAAATAAAGGGCTCGTGGTTAAACTTGACATGAGGAAGGCGTACGATAGGGTTGAGTGGAAGTTCCTTGAAGCTGTTATGAAGAATATGGGTTTTGCTTATAATTGGATCAATTTAATTATGAAGTGTGTTTGTTTGGTTAAGTATGTGGTTAAGTGTAATGGGATTTAACGAATACTATAACTCTGGAGAGGGGTCTCCGTCAAGGGGATCCCCTATCCCCTTATCTTTTCCTATTTTGCATGGAGGCATTTTCGAGAATGCTCAATCGTGTTCAACAGGATGGGATTATCCGGGGAGTTCGAGCTAGTATTAATGGGCCAAGAATTAACCATTTATTTTTTGCTGATGATGCCCTCCTCTTTATTAGAAATAAAAAAGAGGAAGTTGAAGCTTTCACAAAAATTCTAAATGATTTTGAAAAGGTTTTTGGTCAACAAATAAATTTTGAAAAATCTATGGTTTATTTTAGCCCAAAAACTCCTACAGCTCAGAGGGAACATTTTGGTAATATGCTTAGCATGCGGGTTGTTGATAAATTGAATAATTACCTTGGTTTACCTCTTCATTTTGGAAAGAGAAAATCGTTACCTTTTAACGATATCCTTAATCGTTTCTCTTGTAGAATAAATAGTTGGTCCAAAAGACTGTTATCTTATGGTGGCAGAGAAGTCTTTATTAAATCTATCCTTTAGGCTATACCCACTTATGCATTTTCTGTTTTTCTTGCTCCTAGAAGAGTTATTGAAGATATGAATTCAAAGATCCGCAGAATGTGGTGGGCAAGCAATAATAAGGATCATGGATGGGCCATGCTTGCATGGGACAATGTGTGTGCTCCTAAAGGGATGAGAGGCCTCGAGTTTAGAGATTTTCACTTATTCAACTTGGCACTTCTTGGTAGACAAGTGTGGCAACTCCTCACAAATATGAACACGTTCTGTTATCGTGTTCTTAGCTCTAAATACTTTCCTGATGGTAACCTTTTCAGTCCTAAAAATTTGGAGAAACCTTCCTTTACCTGGAGAAGTATCTCCACAGTGGCTAGGATCTTAAAATAAGGCTTTGGGTGGTTGGTGGGTAATTGAAAAAGGGTGGACATTCACAATGACAATTGGGGTTTCGAAGGCTTGAATGGGGACTCTTTTATTTGCCAAAGGGGTCTTGTGGGTGAGAGAAAAGTCTATGAGCTCTGGGATCCAAACAGCACGCGATGGTGCAGAAATAGGGTGCATGACATTTATGGTGAAAATCTGGGGGACCAAATTTATAATATCCCCATTCTTCGCCATTCTCCAAAAGACGTCTTGGTGTGGTTCCACAGCAAATATGGTCTTTTTACTAATAAATCTGCATATTCTTGGCTTATTCTCAAAAAATGGGCATGGGTCCTCATAGGTTGTTCTGGAAGAAGATTTGGAAACTTAATATCTTGCCCAAAATTCGGGTTTTTGCTTGGAGAATGGGACATGAGATTTTGCCTACCAACTCTAAAATTGCCTCCATTAGACCTACAACGAATTCGGAGTGCCTGCGATGTGGTGCCGAAAGGGAAACTCTTATTCATGCCATAAAGGATTGTCCCAAAGCAAGGGAGACTCTGGTGTGCGGTGGGCTTGATGATAGGCTGGTAAGAAATGATTTTGAACGTTGCATTGACTGGTTGGAAGCTGCCATAAGAATCCTTGATAAAAAAGCAATGGAGGACTTCATAACTCTTATATGGAACTCGTGGAACAACAGAAACAACTTTATGTTCCAAGGTAAAGAGGAGAGTGCAATCACGAGTTGGAACAAAGTTCGGGCTCTTAGCAATGGTTTCAGGATTTATAACCTCAGAGAAAAGCCGATGATTCCTTCACAACCATCTGTACGTGGGTGGAAGAAACCCGCTCGGGGTTTTGTTAAAATAAATGTGGATGCGGCCTTTGTAGAGGAGCGAATGGGGCTGGGGGTTATTGTGAGGGACGAAGATGGTTTTGTGCTGGGTGGCTATGGAAGCACTAAAGAGTCGGCTGTTAACAGTGACTGGGCTGAAATTATGGCAATAGAGGAAGGGGTTATTTTGGCAAAAAAGATGAACTTAAAAAAAGTTCATTTTGAGTCTGATAATGCTAATATTGTAAACAAAATAAACAGAAAAGGGGCAAGATATTACTTTTATTGGGCAGCGTGCAAATGATGTATTCAGGCAATTGAAGACTTTTGAGGCTGCGGTAGTCACATGGGGGCCTAGAACTATTGCTGATTTTATATGCAATTTTGTTCTAAAAAATAATTGCACATGGGCTTTTGATGTGAACTATCCTAGGGAGCTCCATGGTCTTGTTATTCAAGATGTTATAAATGAAAGTTAGGCCTTTTGGGCTGTTTTTTTTTCAAAAAATTTAGCATGGAACACAAAGTTTTAACATTTAATCTGATACTTTACCAAATAAGTGTTGGGTGTCAATAATATTATTGAGAGGGACCTCTTATATATATATATATATATAAAAGAAGGAGAATATTTGATACATTGTCGGTGCATAAATTTATACACCATCAGTGGATAATAACATAACACATCATCATTAAATAAAATAAAAAGTAATAGAGGGCTTTTTTCTTTTTGGTGAATTACAATAATAGGGTAAAACCCGAACAACCAACACAACTAGCGTAACTCAAACTCAAGCCACACCTAGGGCGGTGAACACCCTTGACCATTATGCCATCACATGGAGAAATACTAATAATCTTATTTAAACATAATTACATAAAAATAAATAAATACTAAAACCCTATAACTTAAACTTCATGAACTTAGACCTTAAACTTTTGAACTCAGAATCCTAAATTCGAGAGTTACTAATATTTATTTATAATAGTTATGGTTAATGTTTAATTATGTTTAAACAAAATTATTAGTATTTATTTACAAATCCTTTACATATTTTGTTTAATATTTTAATGATAATGTGTCATGTTATTAATCATCAATGGTGCATGAGACTTGTGCATCAACGGTGCATCAAATATTGTTCTGACATGAAATGATTCCAATCGATTTAAAGTTATATCTTAAATTTTTTTGAGTTTAAGTAAATTTTGGGTAATTTAATTAAGGTAGTTTTGGATAATTTGAAATAATTTTTTTTTTATAAAAGTGAAATGTGGCACCTTACAATTGGTCCTTAGTGTCCTGATAGATTAGGATTTAACTCCATTACTCACATGTAGAGCATTGAGTTGTTAAAGTTTAAGTATCAAATTGAATATTTTAAAAGTTTAAATATCAAATTAAAAATTTTGTCAAAATTCAAATACTAAATCTGATAATAAGCATATCATCTATAATTTTAACCGACTACTAGAAATTGGTTCGTTTTACTTAAACATGACAATTGACACTTCATATAATATATAATACTTTTATTACATTTAGTTGAAAAAAATTAAAAAAAATACTCAAATTTGACTTTTGTCACACATTTTAGTTCAATTTTTAACTTCGTTAAAATTAGATAATGTAGAATCAATTAGATTTAAACACGTGACACACATGCTACATCATCACTCGATATACTTGCCATGACAGCAATCTGATTAATCCACTTCATCTAATTTTAAGAAAGTTACAAAAATGGATTAAAATGTGTGAAGAAAGTTAAATTCGAGTAAATATAGGTATCAATTTGAATAATAAATACAAATTTAAGTACCAAAAAGCATATTTACCCAAAAAGAAAATACACAAATAAATATAAAGGAGAAAATCCAACAGAAAATTGGTAAATGGATTAAGTTGAGCTTGCGCGGTGAAAGTTGAAGTTGAGACATGTAGGTTTCAGATTTGAGGTTTGAAACACTGGATGAACACTTGGCAATGAACTCCTTGATTTGCACAACCAAGTGGGAAGACTCGGGCAAAAGTGGGAAAGTATAAAACGCATGGATCATGTTATGATACTCGATCAACCTCGCCTCTTTGCCAGATTTCAATAGCCATTCATAATACCTTCTTTGCCAATCTTTCAAAGGGTCAAATCCCCCCACCACCACCATCGTTGCCGGAAAATCTAACCCTGATATGTCATCTGCGTTGGGACCGCTCACATTCGCCGCTGCATGGTCTCGGTTCGACCCCAATGGCAAATATGCGTTCCAACACCAATCGGTTAAAGGGACAGACACCAATAGGCCGGACCCTACTAGCTGCATCTCCGACTGGGTTCTCTCTTCTCCGCCAAAAAATGGTTGTATTGAAATCAGTCCAATCATCTTCATTGTATGAAGCTTGGTTCGGCATGCCCGGACTGCCACGTGGTGAGCCAGGTTGGCACCTGCGCTATCGCCGGCGAAGAAGCAGCGGGCTGGGTCGGCGTTTTTGGGTAAGACTGTGGCCCAGTTCTCGTCAATGAAGTTGAGAGCGTCGAACCCGTCATGGCATTGTGAAGGGTAACGGTGTTCAGGAGCTAGACGATAGTTGACAGAGATAACGATAGCGGGGAGGTTGGTGGCGAAGTTACGGCAAACCATGTCGAAGGCGAGGGAGGCGGGGCTTAGGAAGCTGAATCCGCCTCCGTGGAAGAAAATAAGAACAGGGAGGAGTTGGTTGTTGGAGGGAGAGTAAAGGCGAATCCAGAGGTTACGTGTGGCGTCGATGGAGATGTCGGTGGAGGAGACGGAGGTGGTAGAAATGGGAGGGGTCTGGTAGTCGAGGAAGTGAATGAGACGACGGTTGACAGTGCCATTAGGACGGCAGGCATTGTCGACGACGGTGGAGACCATTGAGACGACCAGCCTTACTGCCCAAGGGAGTGCCGGCCTTTCATTTTTGCCGTGATGACGAGGCTTTTCAAGGATCATACTTTATTTATTTATTTATTCTTTTGAGAGAATTTTAACTAGTTTTGATGATAGAATGGGAATGCATTTTGGATTGGACAAACCTTGTGTTTATATATAATTTAAAATGATAAAAATTAGTATATATATTACATTATTAATGGTAGATTAAAATAATAGTATTATTAGAAAAGAGAAACAATTATATAAAATTATGATTTTATGTTATCTTTTTATTCTTTCTTAATAAGAGAATAACAAATTAATTTTTTTTCTCCTAAATAAATTTAAATCCAACTAAAAATATTAAAAAACTAATTTATGATTCTCTCGTTAAAAGGGATAAGAGAAATCATAATTTTATACTATTTTTTTCATTTAAAAAATAATGAAAATGATGTGTCTTCGCATGTGCCTTTCAGCATCAACTTGGATTCATTATCCCATGGATATACAGTGGGCTGAAGATAATATTAATATAATCTAGATTTAATAAATAAAATATTAAAGAATTAAAAAATGACACAGAGTTATCGTACAAAAATGGTAAGTGAAATTAAATAATGAATTATTCGATTATATCATAAGTGAGAGTGAATAATTATATAATAACTTTATGCAAATTTGATATAAAAGTTAAACATGATTTTTGTTGATACGATATAAAGTCGCGATGTTTTAGTTTTAAATTTGTATTTTTTTGAGAGTTTATATAAAAATGTAAAAGATATTGTGACTTATTTGACCTTCTAATTCTATAAAAAATTATTTTAGTTCTTTATTTACTTTTTCGGTTTTTTAGCCATTGAACTTACGATATTTGTCAAACCCCTTCAAAATGGATGGAAAAATTAAAAATACTATTAATGTTGATGACGTGAATTTCCATGTCAATAATTAATTACTTTTTTAAAATTTAATTTATTAAAAATATAAAAATTCTAAAATATATATTTTAATATTTTTAATTTTTAAAAATTAATTATTAATATGACACACATTCATTGTAACGTCGAGGGCTAAAGAAAAATGAAAAATGAAAATAACTTTTTTTAATTAAATAGTCAAATAAATCGTTATGGGAATATAAAAAGACAAAAAAAATATTTTTAAAATAACATTTCTTAGTTTATAAAAATAATAAAATTTTAATAATTTCGTAATTAAATTAATAAATATCACCAAACGTATCATTCACAAAAAGACAGAGTGATGCGTTAAAACGAAGTGTTTTAGGATGAAATGGGCCAACTTGGAGTCGGAATCTAAAAACAACCAAATTTATTGGTTACACAGACGGAAATGAAATTAATGCATGCGTCTCTTATGACATTGATGATTCCTTGAAAGTTCAAAACCAGTCGATGGTTGAGCATGTTGTTGCAGCTACTATGCATGCATGTCTCCGGCCTCTTTTCTATTCTACAAAATAGCATTTGACTCCCTTGTGTCAAATAAGGGAATTCAATTAATGTCTCTCCTATCATATCAAACCTTATTTTAATTCCTTTTTTTAAAAATGGGTTTGGTTTAAGTCCCCTTTTAAGTAAGTCTAGATTCATCGATTGAACAGGCTCGTTCTTGATATTTTTAAGACCCTAGGTAAAATAATAAAAATGGGTTTTAGGTTCTTTAAAAGTTAGAAAAAAAATTATTAAGTCCCTTAAAAGTTAGGAAAAAAAAATTTTGAGCCCTTAAAAGTTGGTATATTTTTTTTGGATTTTAAAAGTTAAAATTTTTTTGGGCCCTTAAAAATTGGAAAATAATATTTTGGACCCCTTTCAGCCTTGGGCTCTGGGCAGCCGCACCTCCACACGACCCCCAGGGTTGGGGTTGCGATTGAGTCTTAGCTTGATTGGCACGGGTATTGTTACCAATGCAGGGGGACGTAGGTTCAAGTGTGCTGAAGCACATTATCCTCCTATTTATGGGTCAGGGAGGGAATATGGATGGTTCTAGGCATCTTGTCAAAAAGAACAGATATGATCAGAACCTATAATGAAATTATTCAAAAAACTCCTTTAGTTAATTTTTTTGAGCTGATAATCATATATTTTTAATTTTAACATCCCAAAATTTATATTTCTGTTTCTGAGATTAATTGACATAACTATGTATCTGGTTCAGTGGTTAAGTGTTCTGGGTGTGTGTGAGAGGTCCCAAGTTCAAGCCCTAGGTTTGACAAATTTTGATTATTTTGGAATTAAGCCCTATCTCTGTTCAATGGGTTTATATTAATTCTTTGTAAAATAATATCAAAATGGGCCTGCTGGTCTGGTGGTTAGGAGGAGTATGGGTTTGTTGGAGGTCCTGAGTTTGAATTCTTGTGCAAGTAAGGGAATTTATTTTTGCTTGGTTTTTCAGGCAGAGTTTTGGTGGGGTTAAAATTCTGAGAAGTGGGTTAGTGGGGGAGAGAAACAAGGGATTTGGGGGTTATCAGATTTTGTAATCTTTCTTTTTGCAAAAATTCTCTCTTTCCGAAAACCTTTCTGACGCCAATTCGTTCCTCTCCTTTTCTGCTGAATTTTTTTTTGTTTCTCTTCTTCCCTTTTCGATTATTCAATTCGCCTCCTTCAGTGTACCTTTTTGATTTTGTGCGTTCGGGTAAGTAAGGTTTTGCTTCTCTGTAACTTGCGTTGTTTCCATCGTTGACTGGGGTTATGCGATTGTTTTGACAGCAGCGAATTAAGAGGATCGAGATTCTGCTATTGCGGAATCGTAGTTAGTCACTTAGAGTATTGGGGTAAGCGTTAAGCGCTCGTTTTGACTATGGTTGGTTTTTGGTGGTCCGGTTTAATCAAGAGTTAATATTGATTTTGGGTATGTTTGTGTTGAATTTAGTTCTGGAAGGCTCATGTGTGGTTTCGCGTCGAATCGATACCAGGTGGGTACTCGATTGCACATAAAACGAGTTTTCAGCAAAAGCCGAAAACCTCATTGTCGACGCTACACGGGCGTGTGGTCACCCGTGTGGTAGGCCGTGTGCCCTAACACGGGCGTGTGATCGACAAGGCCAGGCCGTGCGCACTAGACACGGCCGTGTGATGGTCAGGTAGGCCGTGTGCAGCACACGGGCTAAACTGATTTGGGCCATGTGGGCCACACAGGCGTGTGAGCCCACACGGGTAGTCCACACGAGCGTGTGGGAATTTGGGCCAGGCCGTGTGATCCACATGAGCCGAGGCCAATCTGGGCGTGTGGGCCCACACGGGTAGGCCACATGGTTGTGTGAGCCCATTTTTACTGAATTAATTTCTAAGGTTGCACGGGTCGCCCAAGTCGACTGTGAACCTACTGTAGCGTCGGTAAGCACTACTTAGACCCCTAAAAGTGTGATACTGATTGTATGATATCTGTACTGAGCATGTTAATAATTTGCATGTAAACTGAATTGAGTGTATGTACTGATAAACACCTAAAAGCATGTCATCTATTGTATGTTGCATTGCATTGGGTTGGGATGGTATTATTTGGAGGAAGTGTTCTGATAAACTTTTAAGCCTAATATACTGGCAGCTCAGTTGCAAACTACTATTTTGTGCCGCATTCGGTGCTACCTGGAATGTAGGGATGGATGGGTTGATTTAATCCCCACATAGAGTGTGGGGTTGGACGGAGATGGTGTGTAGAGGCTGGTTGGGTAGGACTTTGCTACTGAATATTGTATATCTGTTACTGATACTGTGAAGGGCTAAGACCCTTGTGCATACTGATACTGAAAGGGGCTTAGGCCCAAGACTGTTTTGACTAGGGGTGAGCAAAATCCGATTCGATTTGAAAAACTCGATAAAAAATTTAAATTTTGAATTAAATAGTTCGAGTTATTTGAGTTAATCAAGTTATTCGGATCAACTCGAATAAAAAATTAAGTTTTTTGGTTTAACTCGAATATGAATTACACAATTCGAGTTATCCGAAAATCCGAATAAGAAAAGACAAAACTACGTCATTTTGATAAATGTTTACCTTTTCTAAAGTTAAAAGTCAAAACTATTAAGTTAAAAGGCAAAATTACGTTGTTTTGATAAATATTTACTCATTAAGTTAAAAGGTAAAACAATTATATTGTTTATGTAGTTAAATAATATTGTACTTCATCTACTAGTTAAATAATCGGTCAATGTAAACACAACATTGAGTATAAATAATATGATTCGTTAACTCGACTCGACTTAACTCGAAATTTTTTCACTCGATTCGATTTGATTCGAAAAAAATTTAAATTGAGTTCGGTTGCTAAAATATGATTCGTCAACTCGACTAACTCGAATTTTTTGACTCGATTCGACTCGACTCGATCGAATACTCACCCCTAGTTTTGACTATGCACTGTGTTTACTGTTGTTAGTTTTCTGTGGGATTACACACTGAGTTTACGTAAACTCACCCCTCTCTGTTTAATGTGCACAGGTAATCCCCAGACTTGACGGATCGGTGCAGCGGAGGACTCGACGGTGGCCACACGTATTTTATACTGTTTTAATTTCAGTTTTGGTAATTATTTCTTAATTATTTCCTGGGTTATTTTTGATGTAAATTGGACTTTTTGGACTGGTTGCTTTTATTTCAGGTTTTAGATTGTTTTCGTAGATTTAATGACTGCACAAACTCAACGAACAAACGGTTTTCTCTAAAACAAAGGGGTTTTCCTAAGATGGATGAAGTTACCTAATTAACTCGGTTTTTCATAAAATAAATGATTTCTAAAGCTTCCGCAACGAATTGTATTTTAAAACAATCGATTAAATAAGTAAGCGATTTTGGAATCAACAAGAGTAAATAAATGAAAACGGTTTTATCGTAACAACTTAGTTCTAACACGCTATCATGTGACATCACCAGATTCGGCCATAACGTCTAGGCCGGGTTTAGGGTGTTACATTAATAGTGCAAAGATAGTAATTTTAATAACTCTTCTTTTAGTTTTATGATATTTTAATATATTATACTATATATAAAGATTTTAATTGAGTTGGTATTATTCATAATCGAGTCCTAGTTTAATTATTAGATTATGAAAAGATTTTTATTTTAACAATATAATAAATATTAATTTAAGTGTATTTTTATCATTTTATATGAAATCTAGAAAAATTGATACTTATGATAGGATTCGAACCTAAAACACAAAAAACATATACTTTCTCAACTTTGCTATTTCAACTAAAGTAACATTTGATTTTTATATCAATACGAAATAAATATATTATATAATTATTTTCAACCATATCATGAGTATGCCATAATCTTATTGATAATGTCGTTGATTAAGTTGGTGTGTCATAAGTCAACTTGATACAAACTCAAGAAAAATGACAATACCATGATAAACAATTAGAGTGCATTTAATATTTAATATGTTGTATTTACTTATTTTTTAAAAAAATTACTCACAATTTAAACTATTATTTTAATTTCATATATATTACATATGTATTCATTTTATTATTTATAAATGTACACATACGTTCTGAATACGTGGTTTCCACACGCATGTATGTGATAAATATTTAAACTCAATACATTAATAAAAATGGCTAAAATCATCGGTTATCATATTATTATAAATAGTATATTAACCAAATAAAAAAACTATATAAAGTATTTTTTTTATAAAAAATTATATTAAGCATAAAACAAAATAATTGGTGTATTCAAATAATGAAATAAGGTTTGTACTTGGAGGAAAATTAATATATTAAATATAATGATTATAATAATACTATGTTAAATGTAAGTTTACGTTTCTCTAAAAAAAAAATAAGAATAAAAAAATTTAGAGTCGTATCAATATTTTCTAATTAATGTTAAAGGAACTAAACTCTATTACAACAATAATTTAATGAACTATGTTTTTAGATAATATTACATTTTATTTACCAAACAACAAATTTTATCTTCAAACCAAATGAGCTAAACATGATAATGTATTATGGCCTCATAATTTGTTAAATAATTTTACATTCTAATGATTTGTTTTGAAATCAAGGGTACCATCCGTGTCCGTTTTACGGTCCGTGGAGACTAATTCTTTCGACGTTCATAATTGTCCATTCTAATAATATTGTCTCAAAAATTTGATCATAAATCTCTCATTAAAAGTGCAAAGTACCTTATAATTACACCCAATTTTTTTTTTTTTTGGGGGGGGGGGTACACAAATAAGGATTAAACTACAACTTAAACTATACGTGGCCAAGCCGTTTCGGAATAATCATCATGTAGTGACTGTAGGACTTCATTCGGCGGTTGCATGAAAAAGTACCTACCCACCGATTTTGAGAACGCCATTAATGCTAACCCATCAGCTACCTTGTTACCTTCTCTGAAGGTATGAGTAACTTTAATCATCCAAAGAAGTTGTAACATGTTCTTAATAGTACGTGTCACAGCTGAGTAATGCTGATCAATTACATTTTCCTGAATCGCCTGAATAACTTCAATACTGTCCAACTCGAAAATTATTCGTTTCGGCCAAAGATTCCAGGCGAGTTGGAGACCTTCCAGAGCTCCCCAAAATTCAACATCGATAACTCAACAACAACCAATATTCTTTGAGAAACCAGAAATCAAACACTATATTTTATCTATTTTAGGTTTAGATTCACGCTATTAAGCAAAAATATTAAGTTTTATATTGCGATTGGTTGATATTTCTTGTCACTTTTTTTTAACGTTTTCTTTAACTTATTTTAAATATGGAGAGATCCGCAATCTGCATCATCATTCTTGATAATTTTTTGTTGCTTATTTTAAATAAGGAAATATCCGCAATCTTCATTATTGTTTTCACACATACAGGTGTTTTAGTTATTAAAAAATAATTGTAAAATTTAGTTTCAATCCTTTTATTTTGCTTACATTTGACTTTATATTATTTGGCATAGTTTAGTCTTCTATTTTATCAATGACATTTAGTCACTTCAATAGATAACACTTTTAATTATTCCGGTTAAGATGTTGTTATATCTTGTATCTGTAGAAAACTAAACACATGCGAACCTAGGCTAATTCGCAAACTAGTTAGCGAACCCCAACTCGGCGAACCTCTAAGGCTATGTGAAGGCCATGTGACGACCTGGAGTAATTGATTGCTAGTCGCCCTAACATATCTTATTTTAGGACGTCACATCAGCGTTACTGCCAAGGGTATTGACTGTGCCACGGCATGCGAACGCTGAGCAAAGAATCAACACAAAATATCGTGAATTAAGTTTGGTCCCTTAGTTTTGTCAATTGGATAGTTAATTAAGGTGCAAAGACTAAATTGTAAAAGTGGTAAAAGTTAATCGCTATGGATTTTTAATTAACCGAAGGACCAATTAAGCAATTGGACCATATTTATAAAGCCAAACGGTGGTGGGGATTAGTTTTAACCCACCAAATTTGTTAATTAAGCTTAGGTTTAATTAAATATAGGTTAATTAAGTTAATTATAATTAACTAATAAACTAATTAAAATATATAAGAAAAATTAAAAAAGAAATGAAGTCATTTTCCTTGTCATCTTCATCTTCTCACGAAGCAAAGAAAGAAAATAATGGTTTAAAGCTTTCAATCTTTAGTCCTTCAATTGGCAAGAAATTTCAAGTCCGTTACTTGTAATTTTTATGTTTTTGAGGTTCTGGGAGCTTGATTTAGCTATCTCATGTACCAATTTGTAAAATTGTTAAAGTTTTCAAAATTTTCCTTTGACGAATGTTTGATGAAATTGGCACTAAATTGTTAGATTTTAGGCTTAGAAGTGAAAAAGGACTAGTTTGTAAAGTATAATTGCTAGTTTTTGAATATAGGGACTAATGTGTGTAAATTTCTAAATTGATGTTAAAATTTTGTAATTATAGATGATAAAGGGTTATAAAAGGATGTAATTGAGATCGGTTTTGAAATCGAAGCTCAAATTTGAAAGATATTGTGATTTCGGTTTTAGGGACTAAATTGAATAAAATGTAAAAATTTAGGGGAATTTGAAAAATGAAATTGAACTGATACATGCATATAATAGGATGATTTAAGATGTTTTGAATTGATAAATTGAATTGAATTATTATATAGATCGAGAATTGAACTAAATCGAAGATAATCGAGGAAAAGGCAAAATTGTTGATTAGTCCTTAGAGAGTTGTTTGTTTATTTTTTCGCCAGGTAAGTTCATATGAAACTTATTATGTTAATTCATATTATTTTTTTATTGTATAATTTTGCTTATTAGTTTGAATTGATGTGAATGTAATGACTTTTGGCATCTAATGGATTAAATCATAAAGTATGAAATATATGACAATTACGAATAGGTACGAGATGCCGAGTGGATATGAAATGTTTATATGATTGAATTATATGTATATCATGATGTTAAAGAGATTGAAATGATATGTATATCCTAATTTGAAGCTTGTGTGAGTAACCCAAATTTTAAGGCTTGTGTAAACCATTTCATTACCTAAGGCTTGTGCGAACCATTTCATACCTAAGGCTTGTGTGAGCCATTTAAAAAATGTTAGCTTGTGTGAGTAAATTTATACGGTCAGCTTGTAGGAGCACTATAGTATCGTGTATTCAACTTTGGTTTACTAAGGTTCTCTTGGGCGAGGAAATGGTAATTTAACAGAAAAATGAAATGTTGAAATGATTGTACATGAATGGAAATATATATGTTTGCATATGGTTTATGATTTGGTGATACATGTTTAAAATGAATTGTTACATATGTATATAATTATGTTATAAGTTCATGTCATGTAAATGAACTAACATTTGAATGTATTTGTTGATATGCATATGAAATTATAAGGATTCCAAAGGATTGTCATGCTTTATTCCAATATGTTTTAATGCTTAATTGTTGAATTATCAAGGTAAGTTAAGTAAATTTTCATATGGACTTACTAAGCATTCATTATGCTTAACCCGATGCTTCTTTTTTTCCTTGTAGATTACTGACTTGCTGAACGTGTCGATCATATCTATGAGATGCTCACACTATCTCGTGTTTGATTCTGTAGTTCTTCAAGCGTTTTAAAGTTTGGTTATGTGGCATGTACATAAGTGTTAATATATGTGTTAACTTTGGGATTGATAGTTTGGCTTGAACTTGGCTAATGTTTGAATTATGGGATGCTAATGTTCATATATATATATGTGTGTAAGTTTGGTAATGTAATAAGCTATAAATGTGGCACTTGAATGACAAATTTGCTTGAGGAATTGGAATGGTAAATGATGGTATTGAATAGCTTAAAGGCATGGTTGATTAGGTTGAAATTTGGTTATGTTTAAATGAATGTTTGGAGTTGATTAGATGCTTAAATGTGCCACTTTCTTTGGCATTCTAGACACATTCATAAGCTTAACAACCCTAAAATTGGAAAGCATAGCGTTTATATCTGAAATAATGGCACTAATCAATGAGTTGCTTTTCACTTTCTTAATCACCGTGAGAACATTCCTTTTGAGGGTTACTGACTGGAATCCTAGATCCATACCAAATTGACCAGCTTGGAGACAAGATGAAAATTACATTTTATATATGAAATAACTAACTTCTTTATTTTTATAGAATAAAGGGTAAAAATTACAAAGAAAAACTTGATCTTAACCTTTTTAAGGTTTATATTTTGTAAAAAAAAAAATTATGTATATATTTTATGTTATCAACATATTTTTTAAGAGTATTAAATAATTTCTTAGAATTATATTAATAATAATTACAGAGTTAATCAAGTTAGCAATGTAATGACAAGTTTTGATTCACTTAAGCTCCTTAATTGAACAATCCAAGTCCTTTCTTTCTTATAAAAGAGTAATAAATGATACAAGTTATAATAAAAAATAATTTATGATAGTAATCATGTTGTTAATATATTTTATATTTATTTAAAATTAATTTAGTTTAAAATATGTATTTGAAAAATTATCAATTTATTTATATTTATAAACAGTCAATTTAAATTTATTTTAGATTCATTTACATTATTTTTTTAATAAAAATTATATTATATTAATTTAATACTTAATAATTTTATACACTTTTCATTTATTAAATTTTATATAGATAACTTAACATTTTTTTTAATATTTACATTATAGTCTTAAATATTACTAAATATTTAATTTTTATGTTTTATAAATTACATAATATATAATAACATAATATAATATGTTACAAACTTAAAAAACAGGCTGAGTCGGGTTTGACTTAAGTCTTGAATGTTTAAGCCTGTGCGAGAGCCATATTTTAAATGGGCCTATTTTTTTTCTCAAGCCCATTTTTTGACCATAATACTTTTATCTAAATACTCTCAAATTTTGGGTAGGCCTTTAGGCTTGGTAAGTAGCTTGTTTGGTGAATAGGTTAGATTAAAGGTGTTCATGAGTTGAGTTTGGTTTGGTTGGGCTTATGTGTGATATTAATATATTTTATATTTGCCCAAGCCTAAGTTAGCCTGAAATATGAGCTTAAAATTTTATCCAAGCTCTCCTATATGTAAATGACTAATTAAGCTTGTTTTAGGCTCACTCATATTACTTTTAGTTTAATATTAAATATTTTAGATTATATTTATTTTATTAAAATTCTAAATTCAGACAACTTAACATAAATTTTAGGTTAAAATATCCTATTAGTCCATGTACTTTTATAGAATTTGAGATTTAGTCCATGTATTTTAAAAGTTAAAAATTCAATCCTCTTACTTTTTTTTAATTTGAAAATATTAGTCCAATCATTATCTTTGTTGCTAGTTTTCATCAGAATTTGTCAACTTAATATGTTTATTTTTTGTCAATAATATGGCACGTTATATGAGGGCTAGGATTAATATGCCAAATTGACAAATTAACAAAAAATACTAACAATGTTAATGGTTAGATTGTGATTTTAAAACTATAAAAGTAGAATGACTTAATTTTTAACCTTTTAAGTACAAAGACTAAATTTTCAATTTTATCAAAATATAAGGACTAATAGTATATTTTAACCATCATTTAATATTTACATAGTATTGTATTATTGCCTATTTAATTTTAGGGTAAAGTGGCCACTAAAATTCACTAAACTATACTAAATCAAATATTTTCTTCGCCGAAGTTAAGAGCAGTTTGAATATTAATGAAAGTGCTAACATGAGCTTTTTTATTGGTTTAATAATAATTTTAGCTCCTTAATGTTTATATATTCTATTAATTTGATCCTAAATTTAAAAAAAAATTAGCTCTTAATGTTTATAAATTTTTTTATTTTAACTCTATAAATTTACAAAATAATAAATTTTCTGTCTATTTTAACTCTTGAACTGACATATAAGATGTAGGGGTGTTCATTCGGTTAACCGACCCGAAATAACATTAACCGAATTAACCGACCTTTCAAAATTTTTAACCGTTAACCGAACCAAAATTTTTTCAAAAAAATTAACCGAACCGAAATTTTTTCGGTTAATTCGGTCGGTTAACCGAATTAACCAAAAATTATATGTTTTTTTATTTTTGGTTAAAAATTAACCGAATTAACCGAATTACCCGAATTAACCGAATTACCCGAATTAACCGAATTACCCGAATTACCCGAAATTAATCACTACATAATTAAAAAGATTACATAATTTTAGTTTTAGTTTTAGAATTTTATTTTTATTTATTAAATTATTTGTAATTTTTATGATTGGGTTGGATTGAGTAATTGGGTTGGGTTAGATATTTGGGTTTGGATTGGGTTTAGGGATTGGGTTTAGGTGAATAGTGGGCCTATTTATATATTATAATTTTATTTATTAATTTTTTCGGTTAAACCGAAAAAATTTGGTTAACCGACCGATTTCGAACCGAATTAACCGTTAACCGAAAAATCACAAAATAATTAACCGACCCCTGACCGAAAAAATTCGGTTAACCGATTGATTAACCGAATTCGGTCGGTTAACCGAATTTTTTCGGTTTTACCCGAATTTTGCACACCCCTAATAAGATGAGATGGATAGAATACCTAAAAGTTTTTAATTTATTTAAAATTAAATTATAGAGACACGTGTAAATAAAACACAAGGGGGGAGAGTAAATTATGAGATATAATAAATTTTGTGAGACAAGGTCAAAATGATTTCGGGTTCCCCTGTTCTGACTTTAAAAAATCATCAAAAATTTTAAAAAAATAATTAGAGGTTTAAATTTATATGTTTAAATTCTTAATGAGTCTATTTTCAATAGAAACAAACGGAAACATCATCCAAATCTCGTACTAAGAGATAATTAATTTTTAGTGAAGAAAGGTCGAAGCTGTCAAACAGCAGAATAGGGATAAATTTGAAGATTTTACTGTACTTATTGGCTAAATTATAAATTCTGAAATTTTTATGGTAAAAAGATATTTGAGTCTAGTTTCAAAAACATTAAGCGAATCTTAATTTAGAATTCTATAGCTCTAGATATAAATAATTTAGTGACTACGACTCAAGTGGACAGCTTTAATATGAATATAAGTAAATAGTGGAATTATCTGTAATTTTTCTGTAAACTCCGGTAACATCCCGTAACCCTGTTCCGGAGACGGATGTGGGTTAGAGGTGTTACAGTATAGTACAAGTGTTTGGAGATGATTTTATTAAGAGTGTCAACACCAACTTCAAACACGGATTGTAAAATATATATATGGAAGATAACAAAAAAAAAAAAAATGTTTATAAGTTGTTTTGGTTTGGGCTTGGTTGAGTTCATGCATGATATTAATATTATATCCAGTTGTTTAAATAAGAGAATAAATGCGTTTTAGTATATTCAAACTCTCGTACTGATAATAATGTTGATGCTAACTGAGCTAATACTCAGTCTTTTATTAAATTTCTAAACATAAATAACTTAACTTTTTTTTAATACAATATAACATATTGTATTTAATTTTCATATGATGTATTAGAAACTAGAAAATAGGTTGACCAATGCTAGGCTTAGAATAGAAATATTAGAGCCACAACCGACTGATATTTTAGACGGGTCAGGAGAAGGCGGAAACGTGGATAAATTTGGAATGAACAATTTCGCTGCAAAAATGAAACATAAAATATTTAAAGACGACAATACCAACTACCGTTGTTCCATATTGCAATTTGTCTACCTTGTTTATAAATGTAAAGAAAGGAAAATAAATTCAAATCAGCGAGATTTCGAGCACCAAGGCCAATATCATCATGTTCTCGTGTATGTGTTTGCGTTTCCCATGGCTTTCTCCTCCCTTTATCTCTGTAAGCTTCCTTATTTCTTCCTCTACTTGCTCAGACTTCGAAATCTTATGCTGCACTTTCTTGCAACTTCGATTCTCTATTTTTATTTTCCTAAGCGAAGAAATTTAACCTTTTTTTTCCCATCTACTATAACTTTGTTGTTGAATCAGGATTTATACATTTTCAATTCTCTTACTTTAATCAAACTTGGGAACTCAATTGAAACCTAATTACTAGCCACATTTCATGTAAATTTATATTATAGATTTTCAACTTCAGTCAATTTATCTGTCCTGTGTTATAGAAGCAATTTACGTCAGAAGGTTAGCGTATGTGCATAATTTATTGTTGATTCAAAATTCTGTATAGCTGGAGCTTAGCTAGTGCCTAGTAGCCTTATGATTACGGCAATAACCATCCGATAAGCTAGGATGGGAATGAGAAAGTAACAAAAAGGTAAAATGAGTGTGAACAGTGGTGAGATCGAGGCATCCTTAATAACGGTGATAGGAGACGAGCTTGATGTCAAAACACCATGCTTATTTACTTCTTCCCCCCACCAAGAACATTTTCTTTGTCGTTGGATTGCTAAAGCTAGGTGTTGAATTCATATTAACTTTTACTCTTCATTTTTCACCAAGTGACCATTCTCAGCATACAAACCTGCACTTTTGAACTTGATTTGATGCTGTCCTCTGCTATTGTGGTTGTTTTCTATTTCTGATAGGAGCTTTTAAGCTTAAAGTGTCTATGTTCATTATGCAGCCTTCTACAAGTAGAAGAGAGGTGCTTCGAAGTCTTTTGACAGGCAGGTGTTCTTTTAGCCTTATACATCACATAACATGTTGCTTTGATCATTCTGTAAGTGTGGCTAGCGTAGTTGTTACCATGTTCTTGCAACTGCATCGTTTCAGGTCACAAGTTTAGGCAATTGTTTAGCTCAAGAAGAAGGATAAAATTCTCTCAAGGCTCTATCAAATTTTTACAGACATCGTGTCGGATATCAGTCCCAGGGGTGCCAGTTAGAGAGACACAACCACCTTCAAATTTTTTGAAAGACAAGAAGGTGGTTCCCCAAGCAGATCCTCCGAGTGCTGAAGACGTAAACCATTTGTATCAACTCATTGACCAAAGGTTATTCTTGTCCTTGGTTTTGCATACTGTTCCTTTTGTAGTCACACAATAAACGATGTAAATTTATTTGAATGGGTTAAATATTTGACTGCTATTTGTATTTTGCAGCACCAAGCTTGTGGTATTGACTGGAGCGGGAATTAGCACTGAATGTGGAATTCCTGATTATAGAAGGTTCTATCTCTTGTTTGCTTTGTTTTCAATCGGACTCATAATGTTATTGAACCTTTTTCTTCTTGCAATAGCAGTATTTGAAGAAATCTGGCATCAGGCAACTTTGCCTTAGGTTCCAGCCTTCCATAATTTATATAATTAAATATATTTTATATTTATAACAGATTAAATTAGTATTTTTAAAAAAAAAAAAAAAAGTGTAGGCACAAAAAGCAAGTAAAGAGTTGTAGATCATTAAGTATTTATTCTTAAGCTGTTCTTCGTTTGTGCAAATCCTCTTCCTCAAGGTGACATTCCTGTTGACTGGTCATTGTCTCTTAGCTTTTTTTCTCAGGATCTTGATATTTGGTAATTGTTAAGAATTTTAAATGCTGATATGGCTAGAGAAATTTTGAAAAAAAAGGATAAGATGATTCTTTTGCTGAACTAATTGAGGAAAGAAGAAACTCTAGCAAACAGCGAGGCAACTTCTTTGCCAGCTTTTGAACCATAGCATTTCCTAAATGTGGGTTTGCGATGTTAAGGTTTTCAATCAACTGTTCTTTGCTACTATCACTTCTTTCTGCTTTCTTCTCATATACATAATAAATGTAACCAAGTCAAGCCAGGGTTTAATAGAGTAACAGAAAGACAAGCTCTCTAAAATACCCATGCTTAAAAATTTGTGACAAACTAAAAATCCCCTTTCAAAATAATAGCTAGTAACTCTTGTGAATACCTCCTCATTTAGTTGTTTGCACTGGTATACTTGGTAATTTTTTGTACATACTTTACATTTTGTTACCCATTTGGTTGTGTCACCAGCCTGCCAGCCTCTAAATTGTACATGGTTCAGGTCATTCACACCAAAAATTCCCTGTAGTTCTGACTTCCCTATTTTCTTCTTTTTCAAATGTCAAGGTTTCACATGTTTCCCATTTCTTCTCAATAACAAGTTTCTTTTCTTTGGCAGCCCAAATGGAGCTTATAGTTCTGGTTTCAAGCCAATAACCCATCAGGTGATGTGCTGGCATGCCCTGTGAGTACTGAACAAATACACATTAGCGGTCAGTTAATATGCTAATCGGCTAATGTGTTGAAGAAGTTTGGTACATTGTTTGTTTACAAGTAACTTGTTGTCTTTCTGCTTATAATGATTTCATTACTTTGCAATGTCACTTACTATTTCCTTCACAATTGAGTATTTTATCGAACGACAAAAGAGGTATTAAAGAAAGATAAACAAGAGTGGCTGTCTAGAGCATGAGTACATGATGAGAAAAATAGCATAGCTTGATATAATTCCTTGACTTCTTTCTTCTGAGAAGGTTCTCTTTTGTTGGTTTCAGTACCTTTTGCGCTTCTCTATTTTAATGTCAAAGAGACAATTGGAAAGAGAGGAAAGCTGGTACAAAGCTAGTCATTGTAAAGCAGATTTCTGTTCTAGAACATTTTTGTATGTTTCTGTGGAGTGATAAACAAAAGAAGTGTTTCCAGAAGTTTCAGATCATTCACTTTTGAAGGTTAGGAAAGTTGCTTCTCTAGAGTTGTAGTGAAACACAGTTGTGAATTTGCATTATCTTGTTAGCTGCCGACCTCATCATTTCCTTAGTGAATAACTTTTGCAGTCAATAGCGTCATAGGTGCCTTGAGACTCTTGGCCAGTCCCCTTCTGGTATTTTTGTCTTAGGATGTAATCGTCATTCCTTATCATCAAAGTTACTTGTCTTCTGTACTGGATAGTAAACTTCACCAACCTTCCCAACTTTTCTTTGAATGATTGAATTTCATTTATTCAAAGTAGTAGGAATACAAGATCAATTTCTTGAAACATCAAATGTCTTATTTTTTTTTGAAAACCTCTCTAGTTTCCTGACATTTTTCTCTGGTCATGTCAAATACCGAAGTGCTATTAACCAAATTTCTGGCATGACTCACTATTAATTGGTTTTCCATAAGTGGTTTTCTATAATCAATGTCTGTATTTTCAACTTCTAACTATTTGCAATTTTCTTTCACCAGGAGTTTGCACGTTCAAGTCGTGCCCGCAGGCGGTATTGGGCCAGGAGCTATGCTGGATGGAGGCGGTTTACTGCAGCACAACCTGGTGCTGCACATGTTGCTTTAGCATCTCTAGAGCAAGCTGGCCGAATAAATTTTATGATAACACAGAATGTTGACAGGTAACAAACTGTTTTTCTTTCATCTCATTTTCATAAGTGATGTTGATGGCACTAATTTACCAAGATTATGTTTCAGGCTGCATCATCGTGCTGGGAGCAACCCACTTGAATTGCATGGGACTGTTTATAGTGTGATTTGCTTAGATTGTGGTTTTTCCTTTTGTCGAAATTTATTTCAAGATGAAGTGAAGGCCCTTAATCCAAAGGTTAGTGATCTGCAAGTTACTCTTTCACTTCTTGTCCCTAACCTTTCAATTGTTTCATTTATACAATGGATCTCTTTAAATTGTTCCCATTGTGTGTTATCTGCCAATGGCACTGTTAAAAAAACAGAAATAACAGTTCCAGTGAGGTGGTTGTCTATGTCAGCACCTTAGATCCATTTTTAACCAAATAATCTAAAGTACTAAATTATAGTGATTTAAAGAGGTTTGGAATTAAAATAAACCAATTTAAAGTTTATAGATCAAATGGAACTTTGTGGTAAAATTCAGGACCACTGTCCATTTTATGTTTTAATTATTTTTTACTGATAAATAGAATATTACTTCCCATAAAATTCCTCACCCCTTTTATTGTACCTCTGTGCGCAAAGACATTTGCTTTCATTACTGGAATAGGCAATGAATTCTTCCTATTGCAGTGGGCAGCAGCAATAGAAAGCTTGGACTATGGTAATGCTGGATCAGATAAGAGCTTTGGCATGAAGCAAAGACCTGATGGTGACATTGAGATCGATGAGAAATTTTGGGAGGAGGATTTCCACATTCCCACTTGCCATAAATGCAATGGGGTCCTGAAACCTGATGTAAGATACTTTGCTTTTATGAAACCTGATATATACTACATTGTTTTATGAATAGTCAGAATCTAGAGTGTTTTAGATGTTATATTTCCTATTCCCTGAACATCTTTTTTTTTCAGTAGCTTATGGTAGTGGTGATGGAGAACATAATGAATATTAAGAATTTGATTTTAAGCATATAGAGGTTGAAAATATGCTCTCAACTCAAATGATAGTCTGAGGTATTCACAATAATGATGCTCTGAGGCATTTCTGTGGCACAAATATCAAGGAATCTGGTAGGCATAAGTTTCTTTTAACAGGTTTTATTTTTAACAAAGTAGTTATTTTTTTATGAGAAATATGCAGTTTTTTAATATAAAAATATATAAATTTTGTAAATTTTAAAAAAAATATTTTTTTAGATAAACATTGAGAGACATTAGTTTCCATATTCTATAATCATTATAATTTCTTAGTGTTATTTTTAGTAATTCTCTCGACTATGTTGGTGTTAGTTTTCACTTAACTTTTGATATCTTATCAGTTCTAGGTTTTATTATTAGTGTGTGCGTGTGCGCTTTAAAACTATTAAGATGAACAACTATGTTACTTGGACTAGTGTGTGAGTGTGCAGATATGTTTTAAATATTTGAAGTTTTTCCACGTATTTGGAGGGCTTTTGGAGGGTTATATCCCCACATCCATGTTTGAATATGTGTTGTAATTGTTGGAGGAGGCGTTCTTATTAATTTCCCATTTCTTATTTTTTTCATATTGATATTTTGCCCCAGTAATCTTGCTGTTAATTTGACATTTTGTAATTGTACATTTGAAAGAAAATGACAATTGATTTTGTTGTGCAATTGGCCCATTTAGTTTGAGTCTGATTTGGGTCAAGTAGTTGTACAATTAAAATTTAAGTGAAATACAAACACTTTTTTTAATGTTTTTGTTGTGTATTTAAACATCAAGGTTGTCTTCTTTGGTGACAATGTGCCCAAGGAAAGAGCTGATAAAGCCATGGAAGTTGCAAGAGAATGTGATGCTTTCCTTGTATTAGGATCATCTGTGATGACCATGTCTGCTTTCCGATTAGTCAGGTATATAATTTGGTTGATCAGTGGTGTTCGCCAGAAATATTTGGTTCACTATTCTATTTATCTGAACATGATTTATTTAATAATAAGTTGCGGATGTCATGTACTACCATATTACTTCAAAGTTTGCTTGCAACAAGCAGTCCTCAAGTTCGTTACTTTTAGTTTCAGGATTCTGATGTAGTAACTTTCCCCTATTTTAAGTATTTCAAGTTCCAAGGACATTACATATATCTATTACTTGTTTCTAGAAGAGGATTTGGTCTGCAGCTAATGGTATTTGAGTTTGACAGGGCTGCTCATGAGGCAGGTGCCTCCACTGCAATTGTGAATATCGGTAAGACCCGAGCTGATGAGTTTGTATCCTTGAAAGTAAATGCTCGATTAGGAGAGGTACTGTTTTTGAAGTTTTTAACTTTTGCGTAGTTTTTTGCTTTGATATTTGCACATGTAGTTTATCATGTTCATATCTTTTAAATTCTTGCATGTTGCAGATTTTGCCAAGAGTGCTCAACACAGGCTCTCTTAGCATCCCTGCTCTTCACTAAAATGATCTAGAGGTAAAATACCAAAAAATTATTTTGAACAATATTTAAATATAAAAAAAAAATCTTTTTATTAATTATGATATACATAGGTAGATCAATTTGGGAACAAAAAGATCATGTTGCTTATTATAGTGCACATATATCAATAAGTATCCTGTATATGTAATTTGATGATTACTTGAAAGAGTTTCATGGAGGGAGTGAGTGGTTTGACTGAGAGTGAATGCATTCGTTAAAGTGTTGGACTATAAATTATGTGGTTTTTTGGCCCACTAATAACAGTGATCTTAGCAAGTGGTATTAGGGCAGTCATTCATTAAATCCTTTTACATGTTTGAGATAATTTGGCTTGTTATTTTACAAGCTGTTAGGTGCTGAGATGCCTTTGTAAACTGAATCTTACTCGCAACCCTAATTTGTCTTTAAATTTTTATTCATGTCTAGATAAATTTCAATTAATTGGAGTCATTAGTGAACCAGCCAGGCAGCCACTAGTGTCACGGGCCGCGCAGTCTAGCCCCGTGATACTAGGTGGTGGACAACAAAGTTCTCGTACAAGTCATTGCAGGTTTGGGGCAAATATTTAAAAAAACAAAACAATAGGAGGTTCTTTTTTTAAAGAAAAGTTTGATGTGAAATCTAAGATCTAGTAACTAAACAAAGAAGAAATTAGACATGAGAATTAAATGTAAAGGATAAGAAAGAAGATTGGGTTGATGATGTTGAATTCGACCTAGGTGGGAAGGGCGTGTGGATTGGAATTCTTTATTTTGAAGGATGTTTTGCTTTCAAATATGAAAATTAAGAAATGAAGGAAATAGAGAAGGATAGATTGTGCCTATGAAACTCTATGATAACTTGTATCTAAACGTCCACAATCGAACTCAAACCCCTATGAAAGGAGAATCTCACTCATTACGTAAAGTTAAAAGACAACTACTTATTCCATGATTAAGGTAGTTGACTTCGGTTTTTTTGGGCCAAAGTACAAGAATATGAATAAAATAGCTCTTAATTAATGAAAACTCTTTAAACATTCGGGTGATTTATTCTAGCCAACTAAAAAATAGTATAAATGTAAATATTACATAAAAATCAAATGTTTAAAACCAATAAATCCTTTTATTATTATTATTATGGCTGGTCATACAGAGTCTCCTTGCAACCATCCTTGTGCTGAAGTAATCCTACTTGATGGATCAAAGGAGGTAGAATTACTCTTCTTTTGTTGGCTCCTAAGTTGTCCAGTACTTCCTGGACTTGTCTTCTCCAAAAAATCATCAATGACCTACAAAATTCAATAAGAAAAATGAATCAATCAATCCAAATAAACCACCGCCGGCGGTGAGATGTTTCATTCATACCAAGTTTTTGGTGGCCTTCTAGCTAGCAAAGTTAGGGCCAACTAAACGATATTTTATGGACGGTCGCTTGATGTGCCATTTGATTGACTTGGCATTGTAACGACGGTCGACTGTGAACACATTAGATAAGTAGTTATAGTAGTTACCGAGTGTCTGTTAACAGAGGCTCAGGCTTCCAACTTACTGTCACTCTGTTCTATAAGATAGCCTTCCATTTCTTATCCATGCTTTAAAATGCAGCCACACCGAGCCGAGCTTAACAATCGTAAAAGGATTGCATGAACAAGGGGAGAAGTCGAAAATGTAGCTTTGTATCGCCAGCTAATGTATGCCAGATTATTATATGATTCCCATCGTGTTATGGTCCTGATTGATGGATCTTGTCACTAGACGATTCACAAGCAATTTGTATGTCTTATTAGGGCTCTTTCCTTGACTTTTACCTCTTCCTCCTGAAATACCTATGTTGAACAAGTGAAACTGGTTGACGGGAATTCCAGACCTTAAGACTTGTTGGAGAGAATCTTAAATCTCGTAAAAATTGGTTTAATCTTATTTGTATTATTCAAATCCCCAAATCTCTCTTAAATAGAGATTACAAAGTTCAATTGAAATTAAAAGACCTCTTAAGAAATAATTGTACTAAGGAAGGACTTCTAAGAAAATAAGAAATACTCATAATTAAAAATTTGGGTAAACAACACTCATGGTCACTTTAAAATAGGGTTTATTCTATTTTGGTCACTTCAATTTTTTTTTTCTAATTTAGTCACTTGAAATAAGATAATTGTTGAATTAGTCACTGTTGTTAAAATTTTCGTTTTCTTTCAATGGATTGCAAATGTAGCACATTAGTCCATCGAGTGATTGACATGACATTTTTTTGTTGACTTTTGACTAAAGTTTAAGGACCTATATATAAAGTTTAGATGGAAAAAGTTTTGGACTAATTATAGTGAGGTCCCTAAATTTTAGTCAAAAGTCAACAAAAAGTGCCACATGTCAGTCACTCAATGTGCTAATGTGCCACATTAACAATCCGTTAAAAGAACATCGAAATTTTAATAGTAGTGACTAATTCGCAATTATCTTATTTGGAGACTAAATTGAGAAAAAAATTAGAGTGACCAAAATAGAACAGACCCTATTTTAGAGTGACTATTAATATAGTTTACCTTAAAATGTTTAATATTATAAAATAATAATAAAATTGATTCCTACTAGCATAAAAATACTTCCCTTAACATCATCTGTTGTCGTTCCACTTTTGTGCACCCTATGACGCACATAGGTTTGTTTGACAAATATATCCATAACATTACCCATTCTGTGGAAAAAAAAAAAAAGAGCTTGTCCTCAAGCTCGATAGTTGGATAAGAGTTGTAGAATTCTTGCACATCCTCCCAAGTTGCGCCAGTGTCTGCTAGACCAGTCCATTGCACTAAAACCTCCCATTTGCCACGATTGAGTCGAGCACGAAGAATTGTGGCAAGAGTTGGAAGAACTTCTCCATCCAATGTAGGAGGTAAGCTAGCCATGGTTGTTGGTGATTCTCCATGAAAAGGTTTGAGTAAGGAGACATGGAATACATCATGGATTTTAGAATCGGTTGGCAAGTCCAATTGATAAGCAATTATCTCGATCTTGCTTAGTTGTAACAGCCTAATTTTCAGTGGTGTCAGAAATAGTGATTTGAGATTACTAAATCCGACAAGTGAGTTTGAAAATTTAAATAAATTAACATTTATGAGTCAAGACATTAGAAATATTTTAAAATTAGTGAATTTTGTTTTTTAGAAAAATTGGGTCGAAAACGAGGTATCGAGACCTCGAATTCATAAACTGAGCCATAAATATTTTTAGAAATATTTATGGAGTGTTATTGAGTTAGTATTAAAGTTTCGTCAGAAAATTTTAATGTTTCGATAGTCAATTAATTAAAAAGGACTAAATTGAAAAAGGTACAAAACTTACTAAAGTGATTAAATAGCCTAATAGTAAATAAAGGAGGACTAAAATGGAAAATATACCATCTTAAATGGCTGAGGCGGCATAACATAAAAAAATCAAAGATATTTATGTGATTAGGGACAAAATTGGATTTAAAATAAAGTTTATATGGCCAAATGTTATTTTAATAGTTTCTAGACATTTTCTTCATCAATTTTCTGTCAAAAATAGCCATTGAAGAGGGTTTGAGCTGGTATTTCATATTTTAGCTTCAAGTAAGTTCAATTCTTTCTTTTTCTTTGTAATTTTTATGTTTTGTGACTTTTACAATTAGGTCCAACTATTGATTTCATTAGTTTTTGATTCTATGAGTGATATTTAAAGTTTCCATGGACAAGTGCTGGAATTTTATGATAAGTAAACATGGATTTGAAGCTTTAATTTTGTTATGTGATGATTTTATTAAGTGATTTTAATAGAAATTGATTTTTAGGACCTAATTGTGAAAAAGTTAAGAATTAGAGTTTTGTGCTGAAATTATGAATACGAAAGGTTATGTAGTAGTTTAAAATGATTAGATAAAGTGTTAATTGAGAAAAATTAGTTCAATTGATGAATGAATTGATCAAGGACTAAATTGTAAGAACTGTAAAATTTAGGAGAATAGTGTAATTTCGAAAATTGAAGGGCATAAATTGTGAAGTGAAATGAGACTGAAATATGTGTGTTAATGAATGAATAATTTTATATTATAGATCAAGAAATTGAAGATAAACGAGGAAAAGAAAAAGTAGCAGAATAGTCCCTGAATTTCTACAAATTCTACCGAATGGTTCAGGTAAGTTTGTATGGTTGAATTTTGATATTTATATTGAATTTATGGATGATATTATGTATTTATTTATATTATTAGTAAAAAATATGGAATATTATTATATAATGAATTTAAAATGAATGTTCGGGTTAAACTTTGAGTATCATCGTTTGTGACAAAAGATGAATTGACGGATAAGACCATGGTTGGACTATGGAAATGTTTAAATGTAAGACCATAGCTGGGCTATGGAAATTTTAATGAAAAGACCATAACTGAGTTATGGCACAAAGAAAACGATGTACTCATATCTGTAAGTCGTTCTCCGATTTAGAAATACTTGGTTAGTGACATGGAAAATTCATGTATATGAAACTTGTCTGATAATTATGTACATTCATGGTTATGAATTGTTATCAAAATAAATATACACGAAATTCATGAAAATAATGGTATAAGGAATATTGATTGTTATTGAATTGAATGTATGTGGAATTGTGACATTTGAATATTAGATAATTGTGGAAATTGAAAAGTGAATTGAAACCCTATTAACTGTATCGGGCTGAGTCGGATATAGTTGGCATGCCATAGGATTGGAAGAGTTCAGGAATACTTTGACTTCGAGTCGATGAGACACTGGGTGTCAAATTGTTACTTCGGATAAATTCGATGAGGTACTGGGTACCAAATTACTTCGGCAAGGCCGATGAGACACTGGGTGTCAACTTATTACTTCGAATTATCTGATGAGGCACTGAGTGCCGTACTAGTGTGTTCTGGTTGGATCCGTGTATCCGTCCGAGTCCTAGTCGGGTTAATAGGGGTACATAATGATTTGGCAAAATTGATCGATACTGAACGATATTGTCTGTGAATTTTGGAATTGGAATTGAATAGCGAAATGATTTATGCAAATGATATACATGAACCATGGGTTTATGAATGGAAATTTTTATAGTTGAATGATGTGTGAAAACAATGAGAAAAGCCATGAGACATTGAATTGAATTATATAAATGAGATGCATGAATCATGAATTTATGAAATTGATATTGATATTGTTAAATGATTGTGTATTAAATTGTGAAAAGTTATTTGAGATAGTAAATTGATGAGAATTGTATGTGCTATGAATAATGTATATATATATATATAATTAATATTGAAAGACTTATGGTTATTATCAGTATATATATATCTAAAATACTCGGTAATGATAATTAATTGATAAATATTGAAACGTGTTTTGGAAATGGTATTTATTTAATATATTGAAAAGTGACGTGTAAAATATGTGATTATCTTTAATATGTTGATACAAGGAAATTATGTATATGGTGATAAGTAATAAACCCAAGTATGATATGTCAAGAAGATAAGTTTATCAATATTGAATTTATATGTACTATGTGCAAGTATGCTAACTATTGTTGTTGCTTAATGATTAGGCAAGTGCCAAGCTATTGATTGAATAGTAGTATGTTTATTTATTTGAAGCACTGAAAAGGTAAGTATTTAAGTAAAAGTAAGTTAGTACTGATGAAAGAATGGTAAGGCTTAAATTATGAAAATTTCTTATGAAATGACTTATTATGTGTCCAATATGAAAAAGGCTTGGTTAAATGTACTAGCTTGTAACTATGGCTGAATGACATGCATGTGAAATAAGTGTAGAAGAGTTAAAGTTATATAAAATTTTACTAAGCTTGAGGGTATATATCTATGAGTGCTACTATGGATTAGTTCACCTTGTGAATTAGTGAGAACAGTTTATAAGTATTACAGTAACAATAATGGGTTATTTTTTTATATGTAAAGTTTTATAATTGAAATAAATTAGTATGATTAAAGATTATACGAGCTTACTAGACATTCATTGCTTACATGTTTGTTTTATTTATCTATCTTACAGATTATCGGAAGCTCAAACGGGTTGGAAGCTTATCGGAGCCATATCACACTATCCATTGGTTCTATCGGTAATTATGGATGACTTGATTCTGGTTATAATGGTATGTATATGTTATTTTGATTAAATGTTAGTCTATAGGTGTTATGTATATATTAGTCATTTATTTGGTTTGCGTTTTGGTATTATGGTATTTGCATGATTTGCCTTATAATGTTGATGTGATTGAATGATGAGAGGTAAAATAGTAGTTGAATATGCATAAGAGGTGCCTAAAAGTATAATGATTATGTATATCTAAATAAAAGTTAATACAAAGAATCATGAAAGAGTAAAATTAGCATTAAAATAGTTACTGGACAACAGCAATGGTTCAACATTGAAAAATCACCAAAAATTGTGGAAATCGAATTAGAGGTTTAATAAAACATTAAATTAAATTTTATTGAGTCTAGTTTTTCATAGAAGAAATGGTGTAAGCAACGGAATTGTAAATTATGAGATATAATAAATTTTGTGAGACAAGGTCAGAATGATTTCGGGTTCCCCTGTTCTGACTTTGGAAAATCATAAAAAATTTTAATAAAATAATTAGAGATTTAAATTTATATTTTTAAATTCTAAAAGAGTCTATTTTCAATATAAACAAACGGAAACATCATCCAAATCTCGTACTAAGAGATAATTATTTTTTAGTGAAGAAAGGTTGAAGCTGTCAAACAGCAGAACATGGATAAATTTGAAGATTTTACTGTACTTATTGGCTAAATTATAAATTTTGAAATTTTTATGGTAGAAATATATTTGAGTCTAGATTCAAAAACATGAAGCGGATCTTAATTTAGAATTTTTTACCTCTAGATATAAATAATTTAGTGATTACGACTCAAGTGGACAGCTTTGATATGAACATAAGTAAATAGTGGAATTATCTGTAATTTTTCTGTAAACTCCGGTAACATCCCGTAACCCTGTTCCGGCGACAGATGTGGGTTAGGGGTGTTACATTAGTACTTGAAATGGCCCATAGAACTTAGAAGCAAGCTTGTGTCGATGTTTACCTGAATTGATATTTGTCGATGTGGGTGCAAATGTAACCCTACCTAAGAACCAGGAACATAATCAATATCACGATGTCCTTTATCATAGTAAGTCTTCATACGATGTTGTGATTGTTGAGGACGTAATCGAATTACGTACAAGTCCTCATCACAGTCAAATAAGGCTTGGTCAACGACATCAACTTCCGAGGTTCCGATTTCATAGGACAACAAGCGAGGCGACTCATGACCATAAACTACCTTGAAATAGGAAATACCTAATGACATATGAAATGGAGTGTTATAACAATACTTGGCCCATGGAATCCAATCCACCATCGCTTTGGTTAATCCCTCTCCAAACACCTCATATACATCTCAATGGTTTGATTAATGACCTCAGTTTGACCATCAGTTTGAGGAAGATAAGCTGAAAAGAAGGCTAAGTTGGTCCCTTGCATTTGGAAAAGCTATTCCCAAAACTTATTGGTAAACACCACATTTCAATTGCATACAATTGATTCCGATGTCTTATGTAATCGCTCAATTTGTGAAAAATATAAGTTTGTCACACTCGTTGTGTACGGATGTGTTATGGGTAAGACATGTGCATATTTTAAGAATCAATCCACTACTACCAATAAAATTGTCTTACCTTATGATTTGGGCAACCCCTTGATAAATCCTATGGAGACATCAACCCATATTTTAGTCGGCAATTGTAATGGTTGTAACAAACCTACTGGGCTCAAATGCTTGACCTTATTATTTTGACACTCCAAACAAGCTATCACATAATCACTAATTGCCAGTTTTATCCTTTTCTAATAGAAGTCCTTGCACACCCGTTGTAAAGTTTTCTGTACGCCTTCATGTGTTGCATCATGAAAAATTGATAAGACCGAAAAAACCAATGGAGAAGTTGGTAACAAATAAACTTGGTCTTTACAGAGAACCAACCCATCATGCATTGACTATGAGTCACACACTTTTCCACCTTCAATGCGCTCACGTAACTTTCGTAAGGTGGAGTTGTTTTGGATTTCTTATCTAATTGCATCTAAGAGTGCTACTCGTGGTTGGCTGACTGCGTATGATATCCCCTCAGCCTATTCGCGACTTCTTTGTTAAGGCTTCCTATTTTATATTCTACTCGAAAATCTAAATCAAGTAACTTATTTGTAATACCCTTTGTCTGACTCGATCGTCGAGTCTAAGTTACCGGATGTTACGATCGTTGTCGGAGAAACTACGGCCAATCATATGTTTTCCGACTATTTAAACATGAATTCAACATTAAAAAGTATTCACAACATGATGCACAATCATTCTAGGTCTCACACGAGCTTACACAAACTCTTTTGCTAACCTGAGTATGAAGTAGAACCAAAGTGTAAAGTTTTTAAAACTTTCGAGTTGACGTCATCACAGTGAGTCACGTCACAATGACATGCATACCCACATCGCGACGTCACTTACTGTCAATCGATATCGCGATGCCAAAGACCTTTCGTCGCGATGTTGGTCTTGTTTTTGCCAAAATGCACATTTAGTACCTACTATAAGTAATTCCAAATCATACCAAACATGTTTTCATCCAATTTTCAGCAAAATAAGGTCAATTGACACAACCAATTTACAACTAACTCATGTATAAACTAGTAAATCATCCATTCTATACATTATTAACTAATTATTCACATTTAGCTATATACATGACCATTCCATCTATTCCTACCAAAATGCATTCAATTTCCAACTCAACACAATCATCTCACCAATTGAAACTCACCAATTCAAGAGATTGACATGAACAAGTCAAAACATATACTAAATTACACAACATACTTATCATAAACCTTACCATTCCTACAACATTATTTAGGTACTCAAATCAAATAGCCTAAATGATAGTTTAACATACCAAACCATTTAAAGGTAAATTCATCATTCATACATTGACAACTTAACAAAAATGTGTACTATCAATTTATATACCAAAGGATACATCTAACATTAAACCTCATAACAAACACATAATGCCACCATTTCAAAATAACCACAAGCATACTAAGACCCATATATACATGCCACATAGTTTAGACTTAAAATGAACATATAGCTATCGTCTTTAGATAGTGTGTGTGCTTCTTCGCTGATCTGGCTCGACAGTTCCACAAGGTGGAAAATCTTCAAGGAAGGAAAACAACCAGGATAAGCATTCAGAATGCTTAGTAAGCTCAAAAATGAAATTTAAACATACCTTGAACATTTAAGGCATAATTTACTAATCAAATTGGCATTCAACTTAGCTATCATTTGGCACATTATGAAATAATTAAGCATATAACAACATCTCCAAATAAACGTGTTAGTCACATTTCCAAATCATAAGTAATATCGAGACTTGAACAGAATTACGTAACCATCCACATATCAAACGTCAATAATTACCATTTCATTTTTAATTTATCATTAAGTTTCCATTTCCAATCCATTGAATATCGCCCGATGGAACTATAGTAAAATGGACTCGGATACACGGGAATATAATGCTTACGCAAGTTAACAGTATATTCGGGTTACTCACACAAGCTGACATTTTAACAGAATTGCTCACACAAGTTGACATTATATTGAGGTTACACGTCCGGGCTAAACCTTCGATACACATAGCTTGAGAATCTAAAACTCATGCTAGATCTCGTAATAACATGTATAATCATTGATTAATCGCGCGTATAACCCTAATGGCATGCCATACATATTCTAATCTTTTACTAAGTCCACTCGGGCATCATTTTCATATAATTGTCAATACCAATTCCTGTATATAATTTCATTTCTCATTTTCGAGTCATATAATCAATCATAATCACATTTACATCCTGTATTAATTACATGTAGTCGATATTTACATGAATTTACAATTCAGTCCATTTCGAGATGTGTGTCAAATTCACTAATTCTATTCAACTCTAATATATAAGTATAAATTTATGTATAATTCATACATAAAATAGAATAGAGTGGTAGGTTTCATATGAACTTACTTGTTCAAAATACGTAAAGTGGATATTTCAGGGACTAATTCATAATTTTAACTTTTCCCTGATTGACACCACTCCGATCTGATTCTTGATCTAAACAATTATTTTATAACATTAATCAATACCAAATATCTCCATTTTATGCTATGATATGCATGAACCCATATAACTTGATTTTTTGATATCCCTAAAATTTTACACGTTATTCAATTTAGTCTCTAAACTTGGAATAGTTATAACTTTCAATTCCTAGCCTCAGATTAAAATCCAATTTCAAATATTCTCACTAGGAAACTTAAAATTTCTATTTCTAACATAAACTCATAACAATTTTTACATTTATTCTGTAACATCCTGAATTTTTGGGCCTATGCGTTTGATGGGTGGATATGTTTAATGTGTTAATTTAAGTGTTAGGGGTCCAAATTGGGCTCAAGCTTAGGTAGAGGCCTTGATTAAAATTATCTATTTGGGCATTATAGGGTTTAAAAGGTAGTATCTATGTTTAAAATACCAAAGTGGGCTTGTGGCCCAATCTTAGGAGGTGACGCCACACAAGGGAGTAAGGGGCCCAAATTTAAGTTTCATGGAGCCCAATTCTTTTAATTTAAGTTAGCTAAATTTTGGGCATTAGAATTAGGTGGAGTGGATGGCAACAAGGCTAAAATTTAGGGGTTTTAATGTTTAAAATATGTGGATAATAAGCAGATAAAGGCTATTATTTAGGAATTTATTTTATGTGGATAATAAGCAGATAAAGGCTAAAATTTAGGGATTTTAATGATTAAAATATGTGGGTAATATGCTGATAAAGGAGGGAGGAGTTAGAGATAATTAAGTCTCTTTTAGATGAGCTAGTAGATTAAGATAAAGGAGAAAAGATAGGATTTATCTACAAGGTTAGGTAAGTGCCAAATTTCTATAAATAGGGGAATATCTCTTCAATTTCGTCATTTGGGTTTTTCTCTCATTCTTTTCTCTTCTTCTCTCTCAGTAAAAGCCAAAAACTCCTAAAGTTCCATCTTCTTCTTCATTCTCTGCAAAAGCCGAAATCTCTAAGCCTATTCCCTCATCTTCACTTTGATTCAAAAGCCAAAATCTTTCCATTCTTTTTCTTCCTAGCCGAAATCTTCAAGTCTCTTCCTTGTTTTCTTTTCTTCTTCTCTTTTCCTGTCAGAAACCGAAACTCCTCACTCAAGTATTTTAAAAGCCAAAGACACATCAGCCTTCTCTTGTTCATATTTTTTCTGGGATTTTCCTAAAAGTCGAAATCCCTAGATCTCATCTCCTGTGATTGCCGAATTACTTCTGTGGTGCCTACTTGTGCCGAAATCTGAAGGGAACTTTAGTGGAGTCAATCGCATAGATCTCTAAGTTATAGAATCGTGTTACTTTCGGGATTTCAAGGTAAGGGATCTATTAGTTTTAACGTGTAATTTGGGATTTATTAACCTTGGCCGAATATTGAAGGGCTAAATCTTCGTGTGATTCTCCGGCTTTTGAGCAAGGCTTTACATTGAGGATAATAGATCCGAATAGCAAGGACATCGACTAAGAATATTGGATTTCGCGATAACGGATGTGTAATACTTCCCACCATCTAGATCTGATTGTTAATGTATGCTCATAAGTTTATATGTTGTGATAAATACCGATATCTCGGTTTAATGTTGGAAACACAGAAAGGGTGAAGCAAATCACCGTGTCGATGAATGTTTGACTTTATATGATAAAAGCATATTGATTTTATGACTGCATGGGTTGGGTTGATGAAAGGAGGAAGTTATACGTTATATGTGTAGCGGTTTATACCGTGATCATTATATATGTTGTAGCGGCTAATGCCGTGATCTCATTATAAGGGCTTCGGCCATAATATGTTGATGAGCGACATGAGCGCCATCTTGGCGTGTAGCGGTGTGGGTCGATTGTAGAAATCCCCAATGGTGTGAATGGTGGTGCACGGGCGTGTAGCGGATGGAAACCTAGACAAACGGGTTGGGCCTTGCATATTATTTGTTATTTTTTTTTTATAAATGGAATTATTAATCTGCTTTATGGGCCTAAGGCCAAAATCTAGTGGTGCATGAGGGTTGCACACTGAGTCTCGCGACTCAACCAATTATTTAATATTTTAGGTAACACCTAGTGCATCGGACCGGGCTGGAGAGGAGTGCAAGGTGGCCATGCGATAGAGTACTGAGGATTTAACAAAAGTCTTTATTCTATTTATCTATTTTTTTTTAGTAATTTATCTAAGTGGGTTTAAATCTCGTTGTAATAAGGCTATGGGCCACTAGTTTATGTTTTGTTTTATTTTGGGCTTTAATTACTTTTAGTTATTTAAATTCTTATTGAACTAATGTATCTATTTAAATTTGGGTTTTTAATTTATAAAGGCATATTTTATTTAAACTATCAACTATTAAATTTCTCTCGAATAAGAAGATAAACTTTAGAAAAAAATATTTTTCTGAAAATACGACATGTTCTTCCAAAATTTTCTTAGTGACATACCAGATCCGGTCGTGGTGTTTGGGCCGGGTTTGGGGTGTTACATATTCAATTTGGTCCCTAATGTAACAAAGTTAACAATAAGCGAAATTAACTTTACAATCTAGTCATTTTCATATTCTAAGCTTAAATCTATCAATTTTAAGCCTAGTTCTTGAAGAAATCGACAATGAAAACTTTTAAAAACTTTAACAGTTTTACAAATTAGTACATGGGCTAGCTAAATCAAGCTCCCATGACTTCAAATTTATAAAAATTACAAGAAAGGGACTTGATTACAATACCTAAATAATGGCCGAAAGTTGGAAACCCTTAGAAGCTTTATTCTTACCTTCACTTATGGTGGATGGTCATTTGATGAAGAAAAAGAGAAAATTTTCTCTTTCATTCCACCATCCAAATATTTATACTTATATTAAGGTTTACTTTACCTAATTAATTACCTAAGTTTAATGTTAGTCAAGCTTAAAATTTTTTAACCTTACCATCCACTACCACTTTTTAAAAATGGTTTATTTATCATTTAGACCTTTGGTTAATTTCCATTTAAGTCCTCAAGCCTTTTAACAATTAAAACTCTATAGCGATTAGAATTTTACAATTTAGTCCCTAAACCTTAATTAACTACTAATCTGGCAAAATTACCGAACCAACCTTTAATTTACTATTATAACATCCTCATAAATATTTATATTTAATAATTACAAGCTCAGTTTATGAAAATGGGAAACCGTATTTTTTGATACCACTAAAAATTGGGTCATTACATTACTGATCCAATATTGTAACGGTGATGCTGTTAGCCTTTGTTCCAACAAGTGCTTAAGGCTATAATGGTCAGTTCTGATCAAGAAGTGTCGCCCCCATACATATGGCTGCCAATGTTGCACCACCTTAGCTAAATCAATCAACTCCCGCTCTGTAATTTTATATTATTATTGGCTATTTTACGAGAAAGCAATGGAATGTCCGTTTTGTTGTAAGTCAACCCCAACACTAACCAAAGCCTTTAAGGTTGTTGAAAGCAATCAAAGCTTCATCGGTCCATTGAAAGGAATTTCGTTTGAAAATCTGAGTGAGAGGTATCGCAATTGTGCCATATTCTTAAATGAATTTGCGGTAATACCGTGCTAGATCGAGAAAACCTTGTAAAGTAGTCATGGATTGCGGTTGAGGCCAATTAACAATTGTTTGAACTTTGCTTGGGTCAACTGAAACACCTTCCATAGAAACATGTCCTAGATATGCCACTTGGGATTCCCAGAAGAGCATTTAGATTTCTTTAAACAAAGATGGAGGGCTCTTTCTAATTTAAAAACAACTTGGATATAATACAAATGTTCAGGCCATGTTTGAATATAAATCAAAATATCACCAAAGAAGACAAGAACAAAGTGACGTAAGTGCTTACAAAATACCTCATTCATAAGGGCTTGAAATGTCAATGGGGGCATTAGTTAATTCGAATAGAATTAATAAGAACTCAAAATGACCATGATGGATGCAAAATGTTGTTTTCTGAATGCCATTGGGTTTCATGTGAATTTGATGATAACTCGATCAATGATCTAATTTGGTGAAGTATTTTGCCCCATGTAACTTATCTACCACTGGTGGCGAAAATTTATCTTTTATTGTTTTGGGATTGAGCTCACGATAATCAACATAAAACTTTCATGTTTTTCCATGCTTTTGAACTAATAAAACTGGGGAAGAGAAAGGCGAGTTGCTAGGTCAAATTATGCCTTGTTTCAACATATGTTAACACTGTCATTCTATCTCATCTTTCTTCAGGTGTGGATACCTATAGGGTTGAACCATCATGGGTTGGGCTCCAACCGGTAAAGAAATTTAAAAAGGATAAATGGTAGTCCTGTTGGCTCTTAGAACAGGTCATCGAATTCTTTGAAAAATTTATCCAACTATTGATCTAAATCAGTGGTCTCCTCTATGAAATGGATCTGAACTTTATGTGATTTTTATCACCTTGTAGTGTAACACCCCACACCTGATCCATTCACCGGATTCGAATGAGTGATGTCAGATTACGTTGCCAAACCAACTCAAGTTAACTAATTACATAACATTCAATGTATAATTACAAGTCATATCAATTTATTTTTCCATTATAATCACACATATGCATTCATAATGTCTATCTGTTTAATTATAACCAAGTTATGGAGATATATTATTAAATCAATTTGAGAGTTAGAACACAAATCCAAACGCAATTGTCTAGTTTTAACTATATGTCTTTAGACATGATCTCCATGTCTCGAGATAGGACACTTTATATGTTTGGAAATTTTGCTTCGATGATAGTATGTCTCGAGACATTAGAATCCATGTCTCAAGATAAGGTTCCTCATGTCTCAAGACTTGGTCTCGAGATCAATCTCCCCTATTTTCTTATTTTAGTTTCGATGTTTGAATGTCTCCAAACTTGTCTCAAGACATGAAACAGGGTAAAACTAACTTAGCTTCAATTTATCTTTACCTCAAGACAAAGGCCAATTTTATCGAGACTTAAAAGGAATTGTCTCGAGACTAAGTGTGACAAGTCTTAAGACACTAAGCATTTAGTTGAACATTAACGTAAAATTTGTTCTAATGGTCTTGAGACTCAATGGTAAAATGACCATAACTGCACATTTTCAAGTATCCAAACCATACCAATTTGTACCTTGCGCATACCTAAACTTTACATCAATGTAAGACCATCAATTCAACACATGTAAACAGAATCAAACATCATCACGATCAATGCATCAATATTCAACCAACTAATTCACATAATCAAACTCATATAAAGTAGCATAACTATCTACTAATCAAAGGATAAATTTCAACTTTATAACTTTATAGGTCAAGTACTAAATATACCAAAATATTAATTTAAGTAACAAGCCCAAAACAACTTATGTACATGTCATATAACCAAAACACATATATACATACAAAATAGGTGACAAGTTGATTTTCAAGTTGAGCTGTTTAGTTGGATGCTTGACTACTTTTAATCTATGTCAACTCTCATCTGAGACTTGTGCACAGAAACAAATATAACTATACATTGAGTATTGAATACTCAGTGGTGTTAATAAAATTCAAATTCAATGCAATAAGATTAAATTGAAGCAAATACACAATTATAATATTAACTTCATTACTTTACTCTTTTTTTTTCACTCATCACAAAATCATTAATCACATAATCCCCAAATTTTCTCATTCAATACTTATTTCAATATTTCATAAGATTGTATCATATTATATTCAATATTTCAACATGTTATTCACTACCATTTTCAACACTTACAATTTTCGGCCTCTATTAATGGATGACATATATTAGAATGGATACTCGAATCTATATAATGAGTAAGTCCATGATCTTTTGGGAATTGGGACTACTCAATCTGAATGTTGATATATGTCCACGACCCTCTGGGAATTGAGGTTGCACACGACCCTCTAGGAATTGGAGCTAATACATGATTGATATCAGCGACCTTATGGCATGCCTACTATACCCGGACTACATCTAATATTGTTTAACGAGGCATGATCATCATTATTATCAATATAACACATACTAACATGGTATCAAATTCCATTATTTATATATATATATTTATAAAGCACAATTCAACCATTCATAAATTGATTGGGCAATCACAATATCAATAAATCATCTCATTATTTTGGGGAAAAGATCTAGTTACCTCGACATTTATTTCATGTTCGTCTATAAAGACTAGTTGATCTATGAATGGATTATTGAAAATGAATTTTAGAAGCACAAACCACAATATCTATTCAACGCTCACATTTTCCTTTCCTTTCACTTTTGACGTCCAACGTCGTCTTTGGTTTATTCTCTTAATTGAAGGACGGTAATGGAATAAACTCTGATCGCTGTAACTTAGAGTTTTAAAATTTATAAAAGAATGATCGAACCTGGAAACTAACTCTGACAATGATTGAGGCAAGTGCACCTATCGAACAGTAGTATAGTTTAGGCAAGACCGGATTATCGAACCCAAAGGAACTAAAAGTACTAATACTAACTTTCTTTTTATTATCTAGCCTAAAAATAAAGAGATATTATTTATCTAATCTAAATTAATTAACTACTAAACTAAAGACTCTAAGACAAAGAAGAATGGAATTGGAAAACTTGGGAAAAACTCAGTTGATTTAAAAGATACCCTAGGAAGAATCCACCTAGACTTCACTTGTTATCTAACCCTGAACCATATGATTTATTCACTTAGTTTGATCCGTAAGACTCCCTAACGTATATTAAACCTTCTCTCGAGGCGAATAATGTCTAACCCTAGGTTAATTAGTGGAACTCTCGTTCTCTTATAATAACCCACTAGAATAGCAGTAAATCGATCTGTAGACTCCCATATTAGGTTTCACCCTAATCCGGCAAAATCTCGTCACCCTATCTCTAGGCGTGCGATCAACTCCGCTTAATTATGTTGGATCTACTCTTAGGCAGGGTCTATTCCTCCTCCACCTAAGCACATTAAATTTGGATTAAGCTCACATAATTAAGAACAAACTAAGTATTTATCATATAATTTAGAAAACAATAACAAGATTCATCATAGGTTTCATCCCCTTCGGGTATCCGAAGGGTTTAGTTCATAACAATAAAGAAAAACATCTCAAGAGAAAAGATAAAACAAAACAAAAGAAATCCCTAAACCCCCTGAAGGAATTGAAGAGGAGATCCTCCATTTTGAGTAGAATTCCGGCTTCTTGAGATGGATCAACTGGCTATCCCTGAGTGAATCCCCACAAATCTGCCTTCTCTTCTGCCTGCACGCGCCCCTAGACGATGGCTTTGGGCTCCCCTTTTCAGGTCATACTTAGGGTGTATTTATAGGCTTTTGAAATACATTTCTTTCTCCCTAAGTATCCTTTCCCGAATGAAATTACTCTTCTCCACGGCAGAGGCACGGCCATAGCGCACGCCCGTGTAAATCGTGGACAGGCCGTGTTCGGATTTCTTTAATGAGACACGGCCGTGTGAGTCAGGGTTAGACTGTGTTCTAGATGATTGACTTGGCACGGCCGTGTGGGTCCAAGTCCAGGCCGTGTCGATTTCCTCTTTGGTCTGTTTTGATCCGTTTTGAGCCCTTTTCTCGTTCTTTTTATCCTTGGGTGCTTTCCTGGGTATAAGACATGAAAAGAAAGGATTAAGAGCACATTTTTACATAAATCAAGGGATAATTCATCCAAAAGCATACTAAATGTGGGCCTAAAATATGTTACTATTTCGGTTTATCAAATACCCCCACACTTAAGCTTTTGCTTGTCCTCAAGCAAAATTCTCAACTTACAATTAAAACGAACTTCCCTCAATTCATAATAGTCATTAATAGTGTCTCATCATAATTCAGAGATAATTTATACATGGATAATTCAACTCAAAGAGTCCTAAAAATTCAAACATTATAAGTCATAGATTCTGTAGCACAAAACATAGGTGTCTCCCTTCATCTAAATAATTACCCCTGATTCGAAATCGACAAGGATTGACATCCTCACAAAAGATTCACTCAAATCACTCAAAGTGTTTAAGGTTCAGAATTTAGGCACTCAAAAGTCAAACATGAAGAGTTAATCCCATAGGCTTGCATGAAAATCAAATCTTCACCACTGAAATATGAGATGAAACACAAATCAAAAGGTCTTTAACAGGGTTGTAACGGGGCTAGGGTTAAGGTGTGGAAGAAGGCTGAATTAGAAGGTTAGAATCGAGATTGAATTGACAAATTACCTAACTAAGAACTAATGAACTAATAATAATAATTACATCAATTGAAAACTAATAATACTAATAATACGAGCTTCTTTTTTTGATATTTGGAATTTAAATGTATAAGCTCGTTTAATCACATAACTAATGAATATTGAATATATATATATATTTTAGGAATCAAACTAAATACATAATAAAGGATAAACTACTAAAATTCATAATTAGGCAACTAATCAGATCAAATCTCGATATAAGGGTAGTCAAAAGGAATGGTGATAACAAAAACAAAGGGGTACTGGGTTAATATTAACGGTTATGTCAATAAATAGGGTTGTTAGGATTAAAAGGGTTCACTAGGGGTTAATTATGAAGATAGGCTTTTTATGGAGTAAGTGGGTTAAATCCTAGGTGCCTTTATCATCTCTGTGTATCAAATCAAAAAAATGTGGTCTCGACATGTATAATTGATGCAAGTTCTAGAATAACAAATCAGTGTTGACATACTCATAATCAATAAAGTGAGCAAGAAAAAGAATATATGCTCTATAAGGCTCAAATTCTCACAAAAATTATGGGTATTTTGATGTCAACCTCGTACATTTCAAACTTCAAAGTAATATTTAAACTCAGTTCGACAACCTAGAAAATTTTTAATTTCTGAAAAATAGACTTATCATGCTTGATTCTCTAGTATTCTTCAAATTTAATTATCAATGCACAATTATCAATGACTTAATATAAAACATATCAATAAAGATCATAAATCATCAGAAAATTTCATCCTAATTAGTAATATGAGTAATTTACTTTCAAACGAGACTAAATTCAGGGATTTGAGAATAATGCAAAAAGTTTGGAATATCTAAGATTCACCCCCCACATTTAAGATGTACATTTCCCTCAATGTACAAAGATATATAACATAAATGTAATGTTCAGATCAGAAGATATGGGGATAAGTGAAACTCCCTGAATTATGGATGGAATCCTTGAGTCGGAGGTGACAGATGACTTATGTAGCAGTGAGTTACTCCTAGTGATTTGTTCGTTATTTTTGAGTGTACCATTAAAACTGCAAAGTCATTAGTTAGATGTCTAGGGGTCGAAATTAAGCCAGTGTTAGTAATACTCTAAGGTTAGATAGCCAATGATAATATGAATAAAATAAGGGTATGAAACATATACGGCAAAAGAGTTTAAATTAAGACAAATAAAAATTAGAATGAAAGGACTAAAAATAAAGAAAAGAAGACTAAGAATAAGGAAAATAAAAGGACTCAGAGGTCCTCATCATCAGCTGGGTTCTGCGGTTGTGTTGGTGAAGAGATGTGGAAATGATGACAAATCTGCTGGAGGGTGGCATCGATACCGTCAAAACGTCGAGCTGTGTCAGTGAATTGCTGAGTACAATATTGCTCGAACTGAGTAAGGCGTGCAGAAATGTCCGAAAATGAAGCTGCTGTATGGGTGGGCTGCGGGCTCGGGAGTGGTGGCTCCTGTGGTAGTGGGACATCATCAGTAATGTCCTCAAGCTCCTCCTCGTCAGTGGGTAGGGCTAATCGGTATTGAGGTGGATCGGTTCCACGTCGACGCTGGATCATCCTCATATGTAGCACCGTCTGGATGCCCTGTGGGGCCATCTGCCCTATCAGTGTGAGTGAGGAGGTTTGTTTGTCGGTGATTAGGAGCCCGAAATACCGAGCTAAGCATGTGATGTAAGGCCCCATCGATAAAATCCCCTTCCTGTGCGGCTCTGTTTGATGTTGAATTGCACAGGCGATGAAGTATGCCAGGTCAAAAACGTGCCCTTCTGACATGCACGATAGGTAGTAGACATCGTGCTTGTTTACCACCCCTGTGCTCTCACGTCGTCCTGTGATGGTGTGAGCGAGAATTGCGTGAATATATCGTAGGGGTGGGCCAAGGGCTGTCACCTTCGAGCGATTGGGATCGTAGACATTCGTGGTGGGTGCTAAGTCGCGCCAAATAAAGAAGTGCAGATGGAGTTGACGGTCTAACTCGGAGAGTGGATTTTCCTCTATAAATTCCTCCGTATAGAGTCCGAGTGGCGTGCCGAATTGCAGTACGCTTAGTCGACGTACCGTACCTCCTAAGCGAAATTGCACTGTGCCCGGGTCGTCGTACTGGGCCATCACTGTATGTAAGGTAAAAGTAGCACAGAACTCGAGGGTGAGTTCCAAATAAGTTGGCTTAATGATAGAGAAAAATTTCTCCCACGGCTCGATCGATATGAGGGCTCGAATATCGGTTGCTAATCTGACCTGTTCCACCGCGTTCCAGTCAATGCATCTATCGGTTCCTAGAGGTCTTTCCCGGAATGCCTTGTATCGTTTTTCCTGAGCTTCTTGAGAGAATTGGAGGAAGCGGTGTCTTAATTCGGAAGATGCGCTGGCTGAGGATGATCCGGACCCCTTTCTTTTCTTAGTTGGTGCGGCCGTGGTTCGTTTCCCTCGTGATGACGACATTGTACCTGAGAATAAAGAATATTCAAGTAACGGTTGTATCAAATTGTCATCTAGGCCCAAGATATATAAATGCTAAACACAATTATTCACCTATGAGCAACCAATTCTAATTCTACATAGGAAGGTTTGTAAAAGATTTTAATCAACAGAGAATATGAAATCCATCTAATAACGATAAATAGCACACATAACTAATCATCAAGATTATGAACATTCAATAAGTTCTAAAATGAGTTCTAAAAGAAAATAAATCATATTTAATATTAAAACTTTAAACAAAACGAAATAATATGACATAATATGAAATTTATCAAGCTTTAAGTCAAGAAAATAAAATAATGGAGGAAACCAGGGGTCGTGATGGTGCAAATTGGCTGGACACGGGTGGAGCACGGTGGTGCTGTGAGGTTTTCTGTAGGCGCACGGGGTGGCGCAGGCGTGTTTTTCCTACAGAACGGTGGTGGCGCGGGCGTGTTCACGGTTTTAGTGTGGTTTTCTTTGAAAGAAAAGAAGGTTGAGGGTTTTCAGTGGTGAAGGGTTTGAATGTGGCCGGATTTGAGAGGGATGAAGCTTAAAATTTGGTTTAGGGTTGATTTGGGGGAAAGGAGAAGGTTAAAGATGCTTAAATAGGGATACGAGCACGGGCTTGGGCCACGCTCGTGTTTGATTTTTATGCGCCCGTGTTTTTCGCGATTTCAAATTTTAGGCGCGTTCAGGTGGATTTGCCACGGCCGTGTTGCTTATGACACGCCCGTGCTTGATAAGTCAGTAACCTCACACGGTTTGGTGGCACGGGCGTGTTTCTTCCGTGCTTAACAAGTCAGTAACCTCGCACAGTTAGTAGGCACGGTCGTGTTTAACCCGTGTTTAATAAGTCAATAACCTCGCACGGGTAGTTGGCACGGGCGTGGGATATTATCGCAGCTCGTGTTGAGGAAAAAGATTCTTCTTTGTCGTGCACAGCCACTGGCACGCCTATGGTTTGTCCCCTGGCTTTTGCACGGCCACTGGCATGCCCGTGTGGTCTAAAACCTGCACTTTATTATATTAATTAGTATGAAGTTAGATGCTAAATAGTTAAAAGTATAATGTTAGGGAAGTTAGTGCTCGGGTTGCCTCCCGAGAAGCGCTTGTTTATAGTCTTAAGCTAGACTTTCCCTGTTTTTGGTTCTAAAAGAAGGTTCCTGGAGCAGAAGCTCCTCTCTCATATCTCTAAAATCAGCACCATTATAAATTTTTAGTCGGTGACCATTTACCTTGAATGTGCCATTAGTGGGGTAAGTTACCTCGATTGTGCCGTATGGAAAAATTGTTTTAATCATGAATGGGCCTGACCATCTCGATTTCAGCTTCTCAGGAAATAATTTAAGCCTTGAGTTGTACAGTAGGACCAAGTCCCCTACTTCGAATTGTTTCGACTTCTTTAGACGAGCGTCATGGCGTCACTTAGTTGCCTCTTTGTATAGTTTCGAGTTTTCGTAGGCCTCAGCTCTCCATTCGTCTAGCTCGTTCATCTGCATCATTCTTTTCTTTCCTGCAGTGCTAAGATCAAAATTTAAAAACTTTATGGCCCAAAAAGCTTTGTGTTCTAACTCGAATGGTAGATGACAGCTTTTCCCGTATACAAGTTTGTATGGGGATGTCCCTAGAGGGGGTTTTAAATGTTGTTCTATATAGCCCATAAGGCATCATCTACTTTTAATACCCAATCTTTTCTGTTTGATTCAACCGTTTTTTCTAGAATGCGCTTAAGTTCTTGGTTTGCTACTTCAACTTGCCCACCGTGCGAGGGTGATATGGGGTAGCTATCCGTGGTGTGTACTCCATACTTTTTAAGACTTTGTCAAATTGAGTATTACAGAAATGAGTGCCCCTATCACTAATGATAGCTCTAGGCGTTCCAAATCGAGAGAACAGTTTCTTGAGGAACTTAACTACTACTCTAGCATCATCAGTAGGTAGAGCTTCGACTTCCACCCATTTTGACATGTAATCAACTGCCACTAGGATGTATTTATTTCCGAATAAACTGGGGAATGGACCCATAAAATAAATACCCCATACATCAAATATTTCACATGATAGCATATATGTTTGAGGCATTTCATCACGTTTAGAGACATTACCTGTTCTTTGGCATTTATCACATGAAGCGACATACCTGTTGGCATCCTTGAATAGAGTGGGCCAATAAAAACCTGATTCAAGTATCTTATGTGCTGTCTTAATGCCACTGTAGTGTCCTGCTGAAGGTCCTGAATGGCAATGTTCTATAATCTTACTTGCTTCTGTCCTTGTAATGCATCTTCGAATTACCTGATCTGCACATATTCGGAAAAGAAAGGGATCTTCCCAAAAATAATTTTTTGCATTAGCAAAGAATCACTTCTTTTGGTGATGTGTTAAATTTTTTGGCAAGATGTTAGTAGCTAAATAATTTACAAAATCCGCAAACCATGGTACCTCAGAATGAGTTATCGAAAAGAGTTATTCTTCTGGGAGTGGATCGTTTATCTCTCCTTCATTTAGCTATTCGATATGGGGGTTTTCGAGTCTAGAGAGGTGATCAGCTGCAAGGTTCTCAGCTCCTTTCTTATCCTGTATTTCCAAATAAAATTCTTGTAAAAGTAAAATCCATCTTATGAGTCGTGGTTTCGCATCAGGTTTAGTTAATAAATAACGAAGAGCTGAGTGGTCAGTGAAAATGACAACTTTAGATAATAATAAATACTGTCTAAATTTGTCAAAAGCAAAAACTACAGCTAGCAGTTCTTTGTCCGTGGTGGTGTTGTTTTCCTGTGCGGGTGTCAAAGTCCTGCTAGCATAATAGATTGGCTGAAAATGCTTGCCTCTTCGTTGTCCCAGAATCGCACCTCATCATGAAATCACTTGCATCACACATTAGTTCGAAGGGTAGATTCCAATCAGGTGCAATTATAATCGGAGCATTTATTTGTTTATCCTTTAGATATTGAATGCGTCTAAACATTACTTGATCAAAATTGAAAGGAACATCTTTTTCTAGTAATTTTGTTAAAGGCTTAGCTATTTTAGAAAAATCCTTAATGAATCTTCTATAAAATCCTGCATGTCCTAAAAAACTTCTAATGGCCTTAACTGAACTAGGAGGAGGTAATTTTTATATGGTTTCAATCTTTGCTTTATCTACCTCAATCCCTTTACTAGAAATTTTATGTCCTAATACAATTCCCTCTTGTACCATAAAGTGACATTTCTCCCAATTTAAAACAAGGTTTGTTTCCTCACATCTCATCACGACTCGTTTTAAATTTTTAAGGTAAAGATGGAAAGAATTACCGTAAACTAAGAAATCATCCATAAATACCTCCATAATGTCTTCCACGAGTTCATCAAAGATTGCTAGCATGCAACGCTAAAAAGTAGCAGGAGCATTACATAATCCAAAAGGCATTCTACGATAAGCAAACGTACCGTATGGGCATGTGAACGTTGTCTTCTCTTGATCTTCAGGTGCTATTGGGAGTTGGAAATAACCGGAGAGTCCGTCTAGGAAGCAATAGTACATATGTCATGATAACCTTTCTAGCATTTGATCAATGAAGGGTAGAGGGAAGCGATCTTTTCTAGTGGCGTCATTCACTTCCCCGTAATCTATGCAAACTCTCCAACCTTGTGGTCGTCTGGTAGGAATTAGTTCATTCTTTTAGTTAGCTACCACGGTCATGCCTCCTTTCTTTGGGACAACCTACACAGACTCACCCACTTGTTTGTCGAGAAATAGGATAAATTATTCCAAAGATCTAGAAGTTTAATTACCTCGGCTTTCACGACTTCTTTTACGTTGGGATTTAATCGTCTTTGTGGTTGCACGCATGGCTTGTACTCGTCTTCCATTAAAATTTTGTGGGTGCAAAATGTTGGGCTTATTCCCTTAATGTCGAGATTTTCCAAGCTATGGATTTTTATGCTCTCTTAGTACCGTATCAACTCCTCTTTTCCCGAGGTTCTAGCTCAAGAGATAATTTACAGTAACGTATAATTTTCCCCAGGGAATGCATACTCTAAATGTTTTGTGCAGCTTGCTTTAATTTTAATTTAGGTGGTTCATCAACAGAGGGTTTTTGTTTTAAATCGTCATCGAATTCAATGATTTCTTTTTCCGTTTGTCTTGATGATGACATTTTTGAATTTAGCTCGTGGACTTCATCTTCTTCCCCATTTTCTTGAGTGTGACACAGTTCTATTGTGTCATCATGTAGAATTTCCTGTAATGAGTTTTGAATGATATGATCAGTGGTATCAATAAAATAACAGGAATCATCTTGTTCTCTAGAATATCTCATGGCATCATAAATTTGAAAAATAATTTCCTCATCGCCTATCCTTAATGCAAGTTTACCATCACCTACATCGATAACAGCCCTGGCAGTGGCTAAAAAAGGGCGCCCTGGAACTAAGGGAACCTCAATGTCCTCATCCATGCCAAGCACAACAATATCAACGGGGAAAATAAATTTATCGATTTTTACCAAGACAACCTCGATAACTCCTCTAGGGTATTTAATAGATCTATCAGCTAACTGAATACTCATCCTAGTGGGTTTTGGTTCCCCAAGATCTAGTCGTTTAAACATTTTATAAGGCATTAAATTAATACTGGCACCTAGATTAGCTAATGCTCTATTAATATTTAAACTACCAATTAAACAAGGAATAGTAAAACTTCCTGGGTCTTTTAATTTGGTTGGTAGCTTATTTTGGAGGATGGCTGAACATTCTTCATTAAGCTCCACCATGGATACTTCTTCAAGCTTCATTTTATTCGTTACGAGTTCCTTTAAGAATTTTGCGTACGTCGGCATCTGTGAAATGGCTTCAACAAAAGGTAAGTTAATATGTATCTATTTAAACAGTGCAACAAACTTACCGTATTGGGCGTCTAATCGTTCTTTCTTTAACTGCGCTGGATATGGGATTGGTGGTTTACTTTCTTTGCGTTTTGGAGTTACATCCCCAACTCTCGTATCCTTTGCTTTGTCATCTACGGGTGGCATTCTTTTCTCTGATTCGACTAGCTCCTTTCCACTTCTTAGTGTAACTGCCTTTACCTGTTCTGTTTCCTTAGAGAAAATCGCTGATCGAATTTCAAAAACCATCTCAGTAAGTTGTTCAATTGACTTAATAAGTTCCCCAACTTGACTCTCGATCGTTTTGATCGATGTTTGTTGATTATCTAATGTTGTCTCAGACTTTTGGAGCGAGGCCTTGCTGCTGATGCCATGAATTTGTTCAAAGATCTCTTCAAGATTCGGCTTCTTTTCTTGCGAATAGGGCTGATTTTGGAAGGTTTGAGGAGGTTGTTGTCTCTGGTTTCCCTGATTTCCTTGTCCTCCCCACGAAAAATTTGGGTGGTTCTTCCAACCTGGATTATAGGTATTACTATAAGGGTTATTATTAGATCTGAAATTATTACCTATATAGTTCGTCTGTTCGCTTTCTGGTTGGTATGATGGGTACTCAGGATTCACCACGGTTCCACCTGTGTCGCACTGCATCACTAGATTTACCTGCGAAGAACACAAACTATCAAGCTTTTTATTCATCATCTCTACCTATGTTGATAGCATGGTTACTGCATCAATGTTGAAAACTCCGGCCGATTTTGTTGGTTTGGTCCTTGTAACCTGCCACTGATAATTATTCAGTGACATCTCTTCAATAAACTCGTAGGCTGCGTCTGGAGTTTTATTATTCAGAGTTCCACCGGCGGCTTAGTCGATTAGTTGCCTCGTTGAGGGGTTTACACCGTTATAGAAAGTTTGGACTTGGAGCCACAAGGGTAAACCATGGTGTGGACACCTCCTCAAGAGATCCTTATATCTCTCTCATGCATCGTATAGTGTTTCTAAATCCATCTGCACAAAAGAAGAGATATCATTACGTAATTTGGCCGCTTTGGCGGTGGGAAATGTTTTAATAAAAAATTTTCGGTCATTTGTTCCCATGTAGTGATTGACCCTCGTGGTAACGAAGTTTAACCACTTATTTAGCTTTATTCTTTAATGAAAAGGGAAATAACCAAGTCGTATGGCATCATCGAAACGCCATTTATTTTGAAGGTATCACGTAACTCTAAAAAATTAGCTATATGAGCGTTTGGATCTTCATCAGAAACCATCAAATTGAACAAATCTGTTGAATCATTTGTATAGTGTTAGGCTTTAATTCAAAATTATTAGCAGCTATAGCAGCCTAACAATACTAGATTCGGCTCCTGTTAAATGTGGTTTAGTATAATCAAACATAGTACGAGGAGCATTATTTTCTCCCACATCTTGTGGTGGAAGATTATTTTCGTCCATCCCTTCAGTAGGATTGGATCTGTCTTCTCGCTCTCCTTGGTAATTTAGGGCTCGCCTAATTTCTCTGCAATTTTCTTGAGCGGTAGCTTCAATATCACTGTCGTATTCTAAAGGTCCTCTCGGGTTCCTTCTAGTCATAAACTAGAGGTACCTGCTAGGAAAAGAAAGAAAGAGAATTTAGCAAAAATAAAAACTAAAAATAAAAATAAATTGCGAAAAAGAAAAATAAAAAATAATGGCTAAAGTAATAAAAATAGAGCGTTCTTAATATTTTAGTTCCCCGGCAACGGCGCCAAAAAACTTGATCATTTGTAAATCGAGTTTTAAAATTTATAAAAGAATGATCAAACCTGGAAACTAACTTTGACAACGATTGAGGCAAGTGCACCTATCGAACAGTAGTATAGTTTAGGCAAGACCGGATTATCGAACCCAAAGGAACTAAAAGTACTAATACTAACTTTCTTTTTATTATCTAGCCTAAAAATAAAGAGAGATTGTTTATCTAATCTAAATTAATTAACTACTAAACTAAAGACTCTAAGACAAAGAAGAATGAAATTGGAAAATAACTTGAGAAAAACTCAGTTGATTTAGAAGATACCCTAGGAAGAATCCACCTAGACTTCACTTGTTATCTAACCCTGAACCATACGATTTATTCACTTAGTTTGATCCGTAAGACTCCCTAACGTATATTAAACCCTCTCTCTCGAGGCGAATAACGCCTAACCCTAGGTTAGTTAGTGGAACTCTCGTTCTCTTATAATAACCCCCTAGAATAGCAGTAAATCGATCTGTGGACTCCCATATTAGGTTTCACCCTAATCCGGCAAAATCTTGTCACCCTATCTCTAGGCGTGCGATCAACTCCGCTTAATTATGTTGGATCTACTCTTAGCGTGGCTCTATTCCTCCTCCACCTAAGCACATTAAATTTGGATTAAGCTCACATAATTAAGAACAAACTAAGTATTTATCATATAATTGAAAAACAATAACAAGATTCATCATAGGTTTCATCCCCTTCTGTATCCAAGGGTTTAGTTCATAACAATAAATAAAAACATCTCAAGAGAAAAGATAAAACAAAACAAAAGAAATCCCTAAACCCCTGAAGGAATTGAAGAGGAGATCCTCCGTTTTGAGTAGAATTCGGCTTCTTGAGATGGATCAACTGGCTATCCTCGAGTGAATCCCCACAAATCGCCTTTATCTGGCCTAGCACGCCGCCCCTAGATGGCTTTGGGCTCCCCTTTTCAGTCATACTTAGGGTGTATTTATAGGCTTTTGAAATACGTTTCTTTCTCCTAAGTATCCTTTCCCGAATGAAATTGCTCTTCTCCACGGCAGAGGCACGGCCATGGCGCACGCTCGTGTAAATCGTAGACAGGCCGTGTTCAGATTTCTTTAATGAGACACGGCCGTGTGAGTCGGGGTTAGACCGTGTTCTAGATGATTGACTTGGCACGGCCGTGTGGGTCCAAGTCCAGGCCGTGTCGATTTCCTCTTTGGTCCGTTTTGATCCGTTTTGAGCCCGGTTCTCGTTCTTTTTATCCTTGGGTGCTTTCCTGGGTATAAGACATGAAAAGAAAGGATTAAGAGCAACTTTTTACATAAATCAAGGGATAATTCATCCAAAAGCATACTAAATGTGGGCCTAAAATATGTTACTATTTCGGTTTATCAAACTCAAAGCTATTTTCTTTCGTTCCCATGCATGTATGGTGATGGAGAAGATGATAGAATGTTCCTTTAACACACTCTCTCCTACTAATTATATATAAGTAATTAACACTTCATTAATTTAATTAACCCATTAGATAAATAATTAAGCATGTTTAGTTGTTACTTTAGTGGAAAATGATGATATGATGAATTATTAACATTAACATAAATTTAAAATGGTTTAAGTACTCCCCAATCCTTATTATAATTACGTATTAGAGCCCTTTAATGTCTTGTAATAAAGTTCTTCCATTAAAAACAAGTCCCTATACTATTTATAAAATAACTTAATTTATTTAATTATTTTTTGGTTCTATTTATTAATTCACATTTGACTTGCTAATTTCTCGATTTGAAATATTTAACAGCTTGATTCAAGGAATTCAACCTTGAATCGGCTTTTTTCGGCACCAACGAAAATCGGGTCGTTACATGTAGTGTGACTTTTTCTCCCCCAATGAGAATTTAATAGTGAAAGCCACAAAATCCCGCACTACTGGCCCTAAAGACTGCAACCACTTTATTCCTAGTACAACATCGAAACCATCCAAAGTAATAATAAAGAAATTAGTCTCAAAAGAATTGTTGTCAACTATAAATGTTACCTCTAGGAAAATTCTTGAACTGATGACCTTTTCTCCATTGGACATTGCTACTCGCAACCCTGATTGAGCTTGGATTGGCAGCCCCAAGCATTTGGCCACAATGACACTAGTAAAGTTATAAGTACTCCTGGAATCAACTAATCCCAAAATGAAATGATATTTTAATATAGCTTGTAATTGCATAGTCTGAGGATCTTGTGTTTCAGTGATCGCATGCAATGAGATTTTTGGTTTCCTGTCTTTTTCTGGATTCAGATTAGGGTCCCCTTCGTCTTCTACTTCTAACCAAAATAGCCTTTTACAATGATGTCCCATCCTATAGGGTTCATCACAATTATAACAACGACTTTTTTACCTTTCAACCATCTTTGTGCGATTCAATCTTTTAAAAATTGGTGGGTTTGCTTTACTGTCACCGGGCCTCTTTGCTAGTGCAATGCTGCCCTTCAGAGTTAACCTTTCTAGTGGTTGTAGTTGATACTATTCTCGAATTGGGTCCCCAATTTTGCCAAGGAGTCATTCGTAAACCTGTTTCTCGAGTTAGTTGATTTTTATTTCAAAGGTTCATGCCAAATTCGTCGCTTGAACTAAGTTTTCAGGTTTCTGCATCTCTACATCTATTTAGGTTAAATCTAACAACCTTGTAGTAAACAAATTAATTTGTTAGTTTGGCCTAATGAAATCTACTCAGGCACAGTTCTTGAAATTAGCAAAGATAATGTTCCATCCAATCCTGTTTGATTCAACTTTGCTAATTCCCAAAGGATTTTCATGTAGCGGTGGTCCAAACCGTAGAGTACAATATAATTTGAATACCTTCCATGAAAGATTAGTTTATTCTTGCTCTATTTGATAATACCACGACTGTGCTCTTCCTATCAAGTGAAAAGAAGCTAGACTTTGTCTATTTCAACTGTCCTCTAGTTCGCAAATAAGTTCTCGCATTGGTACAACCAAATTAGAGGGTCTTCTATCCCATCGAAAGTCAGAAAATTTAACTTCGTGTATCGTGTAATCACATTGTATCCATTCGCTGTCTCTAATCGATTTTCCTATTCCTCTAGTCTAACTCCCATTTTGTCAGCACTGTTGTTACTGCTATCAACCCCTTTTCCCTATCAAAGTTTCGATTGGAAACAATTAATTCCCTCATCTGCAACATGAACTGACCGATCTTCAACTCTATTCCTACTTTAAATGATTCCAACTCTTCTCTCATAACAGAACCGCTATTGTTTCTAACTCTGAAGTCAAGTTTTTACAGCCCTGACTGATAGATCTTGTCACCGAACGATTCACATGCAATCTATCTGTCTTGTTAGGGCTCTTTCACCTCTTCCTCATTGTTATAATATGTAATACACATGTGATTAGTGAGGTGGATAGGTTGGTTAGTAAGTTACATTCTGTTGTAGGTTGTTATCATCAGTTAGGCATGTATTAGCTGTCTATATAAGCAATGTGTTAGTACTGAATAAAACTAGAAAATATACCTTCAGATAATACATCATTCTCTTCTTTAGATTCTTGATTTCTGTATTCTATCATGGTATCAGTCGCTGGGTTCTGATTTGGCATGGTCACTCCGCACTCTCCTGACTCTGATGTAGGTGAGCCAAGCGGCTCTATTTTTACTGGTGATCGCATCATCACCACCTTTCTGCGCCATGACATTGTAAAGCTAGATGATGGCTCGTTCATTCAATGGAGACAACAGGTACGACTTATACTTACTGGTTATGATCTATTTAATTTTCTTGATGGTACTCTCGCTGCTCCGACGAGATTTGTTCAAGCTCCCGATGGCACACTTATCACTAATCCTTCAGCTACTGTTTTTAATCAACAAGATAATTTACTAACCTCTTGGCTGCTTTCGACCATTAGTCCATCCGTTTTGTCCTCGTTCACAGACGTTCGAACCGCCAGTGATGTGTGGACTCTGGCTAATAGTTTGTTTACGGCTGACACTAGTATGAAGCAATCACAACTCCAACATGCCCTCTATTCTCTCAAGAAAGGCAGTTTGTCCGTTCGTGCTTATGTTGACAAGATCAAAGGCTTGTGCGCTCTTCTTACTGCCTCTGGTTCTCCAATCTTGGAGGTCGAAAAGACGGCAGTGTTGCTCTCAAGCCTCTCTTCCGAGTTTGAGGCTGTTGTCTTGTCTACGTCTCTCTCCTCAACGACGTTACCGTTTCAAAGATTAGTTGATGCGCTTCTTGAGTGTGAAGCTCGTCAAATGCGATCTGTCCATGAGGCGTTGGTTGCTGCAAATTTTTTGGAGGGATCTTCGACGCAAGAGTTGGCTGGATCCTCTCGTGGCGGTCGCTCCTTTGCTCGTGGACGAGGCTGGAGCTTTCGCCCCCGTGTTCAATGCCAGATCTGCAGTAGATATGGCCATCTTGCTCAACGTTGCTACTATAGGTATCATCGTGATGATCAATCACCGGTTCTTCCACCGGTGGCACCTCAAGACAGACGGGTATCTGGACCGAATATGGATGTATGGCCTGGTGTTGTTGAGAGTGATGGGAGGAGTAGTTTTCGGTTTGCTACTAGACAATGTCAAAATTTAGGGTTTTCTAGTCAACCGCCCTTTATGACTTCAAGAGAAGCATTTGTTAATCATAGTGTCAGACGTGGGCCTCTTAACGTGACACTTGGGCCAAGTGTGCTACCATTTGGTAATAGGCCACCTATGCGTGACTTTGGGCCTCCTAATGACCGAAACAACAATGCTTCCATGGGTCCAGTTTTTGGACAGTATGGTGATGTCTCAGCTAGTCATCGTGGGCCACTTGATTCAGGCCACAATTTTAGACCTCGTGGGTCGATTCAAACATGTGCCTCCGATGAATAACATTTTTCTGAACCTAATGCCTATTGTGCTCAATTTGATCCATCTCGGGGAGTTAGTGATTCTGAGGTTCCACGGCGCACAAAACCGAGAGCTCGAGTTTTTAATGTTGATTCCTCTCGGTATGGCTCCTCTCAGTTTGTTAGGTTACCTCCGAGGATTCCTGAGTTGCACGCGTCTGACTATTCTGATGCATCAGCTTATGACTCTAGTTTCAACAATAATAACTCTTATGTTCCCTTGCCAGTAGGAAGTGCGACTTGGTGCCCAGATTCGGGAGCCACTCACCACGTGTGTCAGAATACTTCAGCACTTAATGCTTCCAACCCGTATACAGGTAATTCTTCACTTAAAATGGGAAATGGGGTTTCTACTAAGATTGCTTCTATTGGGAGTTCAATTCTCGCTACAGAGAAGAAAATGCTACACTTATCAAATGTTTTGTGTGTGCCCAGCATTCGGAAAAACTTGCTTTCTTTGTCTAAATTTAATGTAGATAACAGTGTGTTTTTTGAATGTCACCCTTCTTACTGTGTGGTTAAGGATATCCAGACGCAGGAAATATTAATGCAGGGCCGAGTTCGTGATGGGCTCTATTATTTTTCAGCACGTTCGGAGGATCTTTCTCCTGTTGTTCATAATGCTGCCGTTCATGACAGTTCCATGAGTAATGATGTTTTTACTTTGTGGCATAGGAGACTAGGCCATCCCTCTTCTACTACCGTAAAAACTGTTCTTGATAACTGTCAAATTCCATTCAATAAAAATGTTTTGATAAAGTGTGTGTGGCGTGTCAATAAGGAAAATCGCACAAACTACCTTTCTCACAATCTCACACAAAGTATGTTGAGCTTTTTGACCTTGTAGTTTCTGATCTGTGGGGACCAGCCTCGGTTTCGTGTGAAGGAAATTTATACTATGTGTTGTTCATTGATATGTGTAGTCGTTTCACATGGATTTACTTGGTTAAATGCAAATCTCAAGCTCTTGAGTGTTTTCTACAGTTTCAGCAGATGGTTCATACTCAGTTTAGAAAACGTATTAAGAAGTTTCAAAGTGATTGGGGCGGCGAATTTTGGGCATTTGCGTCTATTTTAGCCAGCCATGGGATTATTCACTGGCTCTCTTGCCCTTACACTTCTGAATAGAATGGGGTCGTTGAATGTAAACATCGGCATGTTGTGGAGACTGGTATTACTCTGTTGGCTCAGGCTAGTTTACCTATGGATTACTGGGGCTATGCCTTTAGTAGTGCGGTGCATCTCATAAATCATCTACCCACTCCAATCTTGAGCGATCAGTCTCCGTATCAACGTTTGTACGGCAGTGAACCAACGTATGAGCATCTCCGGGTGTTTGGGTGCTGCTGTTTCCCATGCTTACGTCCTTTTGTTTGACATAAGCTTGATTATCGATCTCAGTCGTCTACGTTCCTCGGATATAGCTCACAGCATAAAGGTTATTATTGTTTACTCCCAGATGGGAAGATAGTTATCTCTCGACACGTGGTTTTTGATGAACAAAAATTTTTGTTTTCTTCGCATGTTGCTTCTGATGGTCAACAGTCTCATTCTTTGTGCACTCCTACATATGTTCCCATTGTTAAACCTGTGGTGACCCAGACTAGTGTGGCATCTCACAGAGCTTGTGGAACCTCTTCTGCAACCCCTATGAATAATAGTTACAATCACAATTCAAGTGAGACCAGTGCTTTACAACCTGTATCGAGCTCCTTAGCAGATAGACCTCTGGAGGGACTATCGACTGTTGAAGTTGGTACTGTATCTGATACGAGAGTGAATGGTTCTACTAACACTCATTCCATGGTCACTCGGTCTAAAGCAGGGATTTTTAAGTCGAAGGTGTTGTCTGTAGATGCAGTTGACTTTGAACCTAGTACGATTGAAGAGGCTCTTGCTCATTCTGACTGGCGACAGGCGGTTCAAGCTGAGTTTGATGCCTTAATAGCTAACTCTACCTGGAATCTTGTTCCTCTTCCGTCTGGACACAAAGCGATTTGATGCAAGTGGATGTTTAAAGTAAAGAGGAATCCTGATGGGTCAATTGATCAACGAAAGGCGCGATTGGTTGCAAAAGGATGTTCCCAAGTGCCGGGATGTGATTTCACAGAGACGTTCAGTCCAGTGGTCAAATCGGAAACTATTCACACTATTATTTCTATTGCTATGTCACGTGGGTGGCAACTCAGGCAGGTTGATGTCAATAATGCTTTTTTGAATGGAGATTTAACTGATGAGGTGTTCATGCAGCAACCTCCGGGTTATGTTTGGTATGGCCCACATGGTGAACAACTGGTGTGTCGTCTAACTAAAGCTCTCTACGGCTTGTGACAAGCTCCTCGTGCATGGTTTGACAAATTGAAACATTTTCTTGTTTGTAATGGGTTTGACGTATCTAAGTCAGATGCTTCACTGTTTGTGAAATTCGTTAACATGGTTACTTTGTATGTTCTTGTTTATGTGGATGACATTGTTATCACTGGAAATTCATCTGCTGATATTGACTGCTTTGTTTAGCAATTTAACACCAAGTTTGCTCTAAAAGATCTGGGTGAGCTTCATTATTTTCTGGGGCTTGAAGTGAGCAGATCTACTTCTGGTAGTCTTCACTTATGTCAGCGGAAATACATTAAGGAACTTTTTAACCGATGTTCTATGGCTAATGCAAAAGCTATTCACACACCGATGGTAATTTCGCCTGTGTTATCTAAAGATGAAGGTGAACGACTTGCTGATCCAACTGAGTACCGGAGTCTAGCTGGAGCTCTTCAATATGTTGTTTTAATGTGACCAGATATTTTGTATGCGGTAAATCGGGTGTGTCAATTCATGCATGCTCCCACTACAGTGCATATGACAGCTCTTAAACGTATTCTGCGGTATTTACGTGGTACACTTTCTCATGGTCTAGTTTTTCGACGGTCTGACAGACTTTCTTTGGTCGGGTATGCGGATGCAAACTGGGGTCTTGATTTTGATGGTCGTCATTCCACAACAGGATACTGTGTATACTTCGGACATACACCTATATCATGGTGTTCTAAGAAACAGTAAGTCGTTTCTCGATCCACCCCTGAAGCTGAGTACCGGAGTCTAGCTGCAGCCACTAGCGATAGTGCGTGGTCTGTGTCTTTGTTGTCAGAGTTAAAACTCACCTCTGCTGATATCCCTACTGTGTGGTGTGATAATACTAGTTCCGTTACAGTTGCAGCTAATCCAGTTCTGCACTCCAAGTTCAAGCATGTTGAACTTGATTTGTTTTTTGTTCATGAAAAGGTGGCTAGTGGAGAATTGGTTGTTGGTGAAGTACAGGCATGTGACCAGGTGGCGGATATTCTTACTAAGCCGTTATCCATATCCATGTTTGCACATTTTTGTCATCTTCTTCAGGTCGTACCACTAGAAGAAGCTAGGTGAATGTTATAATATGTAATACACATGTGATTAGTGAGGTGGATAGGTTGGTTAGTAAGTTACGTTCTGTTGTAGGTTGTTATCATCAGTTAGGCATGTATTAGCTGTCTATATAAGCAATGTGTTAGTACTGAATAAAACTAGAAAATATACCTTCAGATAATACATCATTCTCTTCTTTATATTCTTGATTTCTGTATTCTATCACTCATGAATGACCTATGTTAAACAAGTAGAACTCGCCGAAGGAAATTCTAGACCTTAAGACTCATTTAAGAGAATCTTAAATTTCATAAAAATTGTTTTAATCGCTTATGTATTATTCACTTCCCCAAATCTCTCTTAAATAGAGATTACAAAGTTTAATTGAAATTAAAAGGCTTGCTAAAAAAGTAATTCTACTAAGGAAAGACTTCTAAGAAAATAAGAAATAATAAAAATATTTATACTTTCCTAATATAATAATAAAATTGATTCCTAATAACATAAAAAATACCAATTCCCTTAAATATCATCTATTGTCGTTCCACTTTTGCGCATCCTACGACTCGTATAAGTTTGTCCGAAAAATGCATCTGTAACACAACTATCTTGTGCAAGAGTTGCTCCACATCTAAAATGTGAATTTCTGTTAGTGAATGATAAAATAACTAAAGCCTAAGTATTAGACTATGATGTCTTGTCTAACATCCGGGTCGTGGGATGTATATCCTATCGATTAGGTAAAGTCAATTGTTTCAATGGTTATGCTTTCAGAACGCATGGAATATAGTTTAGGCATAGTAGGTCGTAAGGGTAACCCATTGAGTGGGATTAGGGTCGATTTCAGAGAAAATTTTTGAATTTAGACTTTTTCAAATTGCCCAGAGATTGTTGTTGCATTAGTATAAATTCATAGGTCATAATATTGTAGTGCATCCAAATTGGCAAACCAATTTGATAAGCTAGTATGGATATCATAGCCTTCAAGGTTTTCAATCCTCATTGTTAAGCAACTGCTAAATTGGTTTGCTAATTTATTCCAATAAATCGGATGCAAAATTCATTTGTTCCAATAAAAACTAGACTCAGCAAGATTTCAAACCATATATGGCTCAACTTCTAATTCAATTTCTACAATTTTTGGTGAATTTTCAAAGTCAAACTACTACAACTGTCTAAAATTATTTTAGTGCAAAATGTTGATAACCAAGTTATTCAAGTGACATACTAAACACATTCGCACAATAATAACACATTTCATATATATTCATATAATAAATCTCATGTTTATTGCACTATTTTCATATTAATAACTTAAATTTATTGTTTTCCTTAACATTTTAACATAAAAAAAAAAGAGGATCCAAGGGTACTTACATTAATGGAAGCTCTGCAACATTTATTCGAGCCTCCATAAGCACTAATTCATCATTAATCAAGCTTGGAAACCCTATTTTCATCATCAAAATTTTTCCATTGATGACGTCACGAACTAACTAAAATACGACAAAGGCAAGCGCACCTATCGAATAGTAGTATAGCTATGGTGAATCGAAAATATCGTATCCACGAGGACTAAAAGTACTAGTAGTTACTATCTTTTTATTATCTAGCCGAATAAATTGAAGGGATTTATTTTAACCACCTAATCTTAACTAACCTAATTACTAAGACGAAACAGAGAATAAAGTAGGAAAATTTTTGAAGAAAACCGATGAGATAGACAATAACCAGGAAAGAATCCACCTCGATTTCACTTTTTATTCTAAATCTGAATTAAACGATTTATTCACTTGCCTTGATTCGCAGAAATCCCTAAATTATATTAATATTCCTTTCGCGATTAAAAATAACTGACTCTAGGTTGATTAATTGAAATCTCTTTCTAATTAAAACCCATATTGTTGCATTAACTCTATCTATGGATTTCCCTATTAGATTTGACTCTAATCCGGTAGATTTATGTCGTTCTATTTCTAGGATTGCATGCAACTCCACTCAATTATGCCAGATCTACTCTTAAACAGGGACTTTTGCTCCACTGAATAAGCACATCAATCATGAATTAATATCCTGAAAACATTAAAACATGAAGTAAGAATACATAATTGAGATCAAGAACAAATATTTATCATGTAATTTAGAAAAAATCAAATAATAAGATCCGTCTTAGGTTTCATCCTCCCTAGGTATCTAGGGAATTTAGTTCATACTTTGGAAGGAAAACATCTCAAAATTAGGAAAACAACAAAACATAAAGAAACCCAAAAACTTCGAGAGAAATTGAATGGAGATCTTCAGTCTTGAAGGAGATCCTGCTTTTGAGTTGAATCCGTTGGCGTTCTTCGAGTCTTTTCTTCGTTCAGCTTTGCGTCCTCCCTTAGGTCTTCTTCTAATATGTATTTATAAACTTTAGAATGCTCAGAAACCCTAAAAATTACATTTTTCCTCATAACAGGGAAATAGGGTGCGAAATCAACACGGGCTGGCACATGGGTGTGTGGCCAGCCCGTGTGGCTCACATGGGCGTGTGGCCAGCCCGTGTGGAATTGCCCAGGCCGTGTGGATCCTAGAAACAGCTCTTTTTGCCCGATTTTGGCTCATTTTTCGCTCCCTTATGCTCACCTAAGTATAGAAACATGAATTTAAAGGATTAGGAGCTTCAAATTCACTAATTCACATAATAAATCATCCAAAAACGCATCAATAATGAGATTAAAAACATGTTACTTTTATGGCTTATCATCCATACACCAAAATTATATAAAAAATATCAACAACAAATCTTTCCAAGTTTTCTCATCACCATTAAACTCAAATATCATGTTAGGAGAGTTAGGAAAAACACTATTGTTATCTTGGTGAAGCTTCCTCTCTCTAGCTTCATTTTCTCACACCAAAACTTATGGAATCCTAAATTGAATTTTGAAGAAATTGAGGGAGGAATTGAGCTTAGGAGGTTGTTTCCATGATGATTTTAACAAAATCTTAAGGTGAGGTGTGGAAATTTAGAGAGAAAATGGATAAATGAGCGAGGAAATGGAAAGAAAAGTGGTAGCAATGGTTAGTGGTGGTGGCTAGAAAAGAAGGGAAAATAAGGCTGATGGGGGTTCTCATCCCCTTAAAAAATATCAACAAATGAGCATTGGACCCATGTTTAACAACTTAAGTCTAAACTTTTTCCATTCGAAGCTCATTTTCTTAGTACGAGGCCCCAATGGTCCAAAATAAATTTGGATATCAAATACCATAATTAAATATATATTTTTTTTATAATTAAAAAAGAATGTAAGAAAACTCTCTGGAATCGGGTGAAAATACACCTCATCTGGAAGCCGGTGATGGAGATGGTTCTCGGATGGAGGTTGATCGTAACACTAAGAAAGTCCGTTTTAAAGAAGGTACGGGTGAGGAAGCCATGGATATGCTGGTTGAATCTGGCTCGAGCCCAAAGGTATCCTGGAAAGATAAACTTCTGGGGACCAAATCTGGAGCACTTGACGAATGAAGAATGGAGGCGTTTAGAGCAGAGAGTGTTGAAGTTCTTGAATTCCTGGAGGGAGATATCCGCAGATCTGTAGTTAATGGCACCCCTGCCATTGATTTCTCGGAGAGGATTCAACAAATCCTGTTCAAAGAAATGGAGTTAATAGTAGTTATCAAATTACTAGGAAGAAATATCGAGTATGGGGCTCTCTCTAACCGTATCAGCAGTTTGTGGAACCCGTCTAAGCCTTTCCATCTCATGGATATCGAGAATGGATACTATCTGGCTAAATTCCATTCTGATCACGATTATACCAAAGTTCTGTCCCAGGGGCCGTGGTTGGTCTACGGCCAGTATTTGACAGTGCAATCTTGGACAAAAGAGTTCAGTCCCTCTCAACCCTTTCCAAGCATAGTTTTGGCTTGGATTCGATTACCAGGCCTTCCGGGGTACTTATACAAGAAGAAAATATTAGAGGAAATAGGAGGACTTATCAAGAAATTCGTTCGATTAGACCTTAATACTGACAGCAGGACTAGAGGTCGCTTTGCTAGGATGGTTGTTTACATAAACTTGGACAAGCCACTGACGGCTCAAGTTCTTGTTAATGGCATGAAACAAAGGGTGGAATATGAAGCATTGTTGGCGATCTGTTTCAACTGTGGTAAGTACGGTCACACAAAAGAATTATGTCCTTCGTTGCCAACGGAACCAACACCGGAAAAAGATCAGCCAAAGAACATCTCGACAGAGGTGGAGAGAGGAGGAGAGGAGGAGACATACGGGCCTTGGATGGTGGTTGTTCAAAAATCACGGAATAAATTACGGGGAAATAAATCTCCCAAAAGAGGAAATAATGGGAAAGGGATTTCGGGATCCAGATTTGTTGCTTTAGCACATTTGGGAAGAGAAGAGGTTTTGGAATATGGAAAAAATAAAAGGAAAGATAAGCAGATAGCAGTCTGTCAGGATATTGAGAACGTTAGCATTAATGCAGAGGATCAACAACAGCTGTCACGAGGCAGGCCTAGAGATATTAAAGGGATATAGCTGGAGGGAGTCAAAAGAAATAGTGGACCGTCGGATAATGAAGATACTGTTCCTTTTATTGCTTCAGCTGAATGGTCATCATGCATTGATGGCAACGGTCTAGGGGCAGACCCTCTAGAGAATAACCCGATTCAAAATATCATTAATATGGGGCCAGCATCCACAGAAAAAGAACATAAACTTTCTGAAGCAGGGAGCTCCTCAATTAATGAGATAATGGGTCGGTCGCAGGCCATTAATGGCATAGGTCAAATAGTAGTAGGCCCATCCTCCAATAAATCTGTAACAGACTCAATGAAGAGGGAAGTTATGCAGTCCAATAATGGGATGAAGTCGATGCAGGCCATCAAAGGGATGGATCTTCTAGGCGCAAAAAAGGACCTATATTCCACCGAAACAGGGAGTTCATCTTACTTTCTTCTTTTAATGGTCTGAATAATACGTCTGATATAGGCCTTTCTTTACTGCATAAAAATAGCTCTATTTTTCAGCCTATACATTCATCCTGTCTTAACCTTATTTTTGATAATCAGGAAATAAATGGCGTTAATGGACATTCAATGCCGGTAAAGTCTGGTTCATCAAAGGCAAATATGGTTGAAGTTCAGATGGTTGATTCTCTTAGCGGGTTAAATAGTATTATACACACGGCGGTCTCATTCAAAGAGAAAAGATCAATGGACTGTATGAACAAGACTCGGATCTCCGGGAAATTAATGGGAGGTAAAGAAGGTGGTTTTCGGGTAACTAGAAAAATTAATAAAATTACGCATGGGAAAGGGAATAATTTTAAAATTAAAAATCCCTCTAAAATTCCTTTAAGTGGTTCTATGACTAGGCTGGCCAAGTCAGTCTCCATGCCCAGAAATGTGGATTCAGATGCATCGATCCCGATCACTGACTGAAGAGTTTAATTTCGTGTTATTTTTCTGGATTGTTTGGTTTTCTGTTACTGTTTTCTTGTATAATTTTCTTATGAATTTTAATCTCTCAGTATTTTCTTGGAATTGTCAAGGGTGTGCTAGCAGTAAATTTCTCCGAGCATTTCGTGAGTATAATCTCGAATTCAAACCAGACATAGTGTGCCTGTTGGAGCCGAGAGTCAGTGGTCATAAAACTAATGATATTATTAAAAAGTTGGGCTTTGATCGATCTCACTGCATTGAGTCTGTTGGTTTTTCAAGAGGCATTTGGGTTGGTTGGAAAGACTATATCTTCATCAGTATTATCCATAATCATCCTCAGTTCATGCTCCTTCGTATTCAGGGCATTGACTCTAATGATGGTTTTTTTATTTTTGTTGTATATGGTAGTCTTGACAGAACTAAAAGGAAATCTCTCTGTGATAAACCGTAATAGTAACATATTTTAATCCCACATTTAGCATGCTTTTGGATGATTTATCCCTTTAATTATGGAATTTGGTGCTCCTAATCCTTTAAATTTATGTTTTATACTCAGGAGAGCATAGAAGGATGAAAAGAACGAGAAACGGGCTTAAACAGACCAAATGGGCCAAAGAAAGAAATCAACACGGCCTGGGCCCAATCCACACGGCCGTGCCCCTTTAGCAGGCTCAACCACGGCCTGAAGTCGATTCACACGGGCGTGCCACACGGGCGTGTCCCTGCCGTGACAAAGAGGAATTTCACTCGTATTAGGTTACTTAGAAGCAAAGAAAGCCATTCCAAAAGCCTATATAAACACCCTAGAGGTCAACCTTCAAGGGGCGGCCAGCTGATCGGTGTGTCACAGTCTTAAAATTTATAATGAGAATGATCGAGCCTAAAAACTAACTATGACAACGATTGAGGCAAGTGTACCTATCGAACAGTAGTATAGCTTAGTGGCAAGACCGGATTGTCGAACCCAAAGGAACCAAAAGTACTAATACTAACTTTCTTTTTATTATTTAGCCTTAAAATTGAAGTGAATCGGTTTAATCTAGAAAATTAACTAACTACTAAGCTAAAGACGATGAGACAAAAAGAATGAAATTAGGGAAATACTTGTGGGAAAAACAAATTGATTAAAACAATACCCAAGGAAGAATCCACCTAGACTTCACTTGTTATCTAAGTTTGAACCAGACGATTTATTCATTTGACTTGATCCGTAAGATTTCCTAATGTATATTAAACCCTCTCTTGAAGCGAATAACGTCTAACCCTAGGTTGATCAATTGAAATCTCTTTCTAATTAAAATCCCTAGAATTGCATTAACTCGATCTATGGAATCCCATATTAGGTTTCACCCTAATCCGGCAAAATCTCGTCACCCTATCTCTAGGCGTGCGATCAACTCCGCTTAATTATGCTAGATCTACTCTTAGGCAGGGACTTTTTCTCCTCCACCTAAGCACATCAAACTTGAATTAATATCCCGGAAATATCAACACAAGAATTAAGAACACATAATTAAGAACAAATCAAATATTTATCATATAGTTCAGAAAACGATAACAAGATTCATCTTAGTTTTCATCCCCCTCAGGTATTTGAGGGTTTAGTTCATAATAATAAAAGAAAACATCTCAGAAGAAAAGATAAAGCAAAACATAAGAAATCCATAAAACCCCCTGAAGGAATTGAAGGAGAGATCCTCCGTCTTGAGTATGATTCCAGCTCTTGAGATGGATCAACTGGCTATCTTCAAGTAAACCTCCACAATTCTGCTCTTTTTGGCTCGGCTCCTTGGCCTAGCTGGACGCCCCGACAGAAGGCTTCTGTCGACCCCCTCTTAAGTTGCCCCCTAGGGTGTTTATATAGGCTTGGAGATGCCTTACTTGGCCTCCAAGTATCCTAATCTGAGTGAAATTCCTATTTGGGTGTTCATATAGACTTTGCAATGTGTTTCTTTGCCTCAAAGTATCCTATTTCGAGTAAAACTCCTCTTGGCCGTGGCAGGGACACGCCCATGGCACACGCTCGTGTAAGTCGTGGCCAGACCGTGTTCAGGTCTGATGATGAGGCACGGCCGTGTGGTCTTGGGCCCAGGCCGTGTCAATTTCGTGATTTGGCCCATTTGGTCCATTTTAAGCCCGTTTCTCGTTCTTTTCATCCTCCGGTGCTTTCTTGAGTATAAAACATGAAAAGAAAGGATTAAGAGCACCAAATTACACAATTCAAGGCTTAAATCACCCAAAAGCATGCTAAATGTGGGTTTAAAATATGTTACTATTTCGGTTTATCAAATACCCCCACACTTAAGCTTTTGCTTGTCATCAAGCAAAATTCTCAACTCATGATTAAAACGAACTTCCTTGATTCATAATATTCATCAATAATGTTTCATCATAATTTAAAGATAATTCATACATGGATAATTCAACTCAAAGAGTCCTAAAGATTCAAACAGTCTAAGTCATACATCTTGTAGCATAAAAACATAGGTGTTTCCCCTCATCTAAATAATTACCTCTGATTCAAAATCGACAAGAATTGACATCCTCACTAAAGATTCACTCAAATCACTCGGAGTGTTTAAGGTTCAGAATTAAGCACTCAAAAGTCAAACATGAAGAGTTAATCCCATAGGCTTGCATGAAAATCAAATCTCCACCACTGAAATATGAGATGATACACAAATCAAAAGGTCTTTAACAGGGTTGTAACGGGGCTTGGTTAAAGGTGTGGATAAAGGCTGAATTAGAGGGTTAGAATCGAGATTGACATGACAAATTACCTAACTAGAAACAACGAACTGAATATAAAAAAATTACATCAATTGAAAACTCATAACACTAATAATAACACGAGTTTCTTCTAAAGATGTGAATTTAACTGTTTTAAGCTCATAGAACATAGAACTAATAATGAATATACTTCGGTTTTTTTAGAACAAATCAAGTAATAATAATATAGAACTTTAATAACTGAAATAAAGAAAATAGTTAAGTAACCGATCAAAACAAATCTCGATATAAGGGTAGTCAAAAGGAATTGTGATAACAATAACAAAGGGTTTTGGGATAATATTAGTGGGTGAGTCAATAGAAAGGGTTGTTAGGATCAACGGGTTTCACTAGGGGTTAATAAAATGGGTAGGCTTTTTAGTGGAGTGAGTGGGTTAAAACCTAGGTGCCTTTATCATCTTAGTATATCATATCAAAGGTGTGGACTCGACATGTATAATCGATGCAAGTTCTAGAATAACAAATCAATGTTGACACACTCATAATTAATAAGGTGAGCAAGAAAACGAATACATGCTCTATAAGGCTCAAAATCTCAAAAAAATTTATGGGTTTTTGATGTTAACCTCGTAAATTTCAAACTTCAAAGTAATATTCAAATTTAGGTAGACAACCTAAAGATTTTTTTTTTTAATTTTGAAAAATAGACTTATCATGCTTGACTCTCTAGTATCTTAAAGTTTAATCATCAATGCACAATTATCAATGACTTAATCTAAAACATATCAACAAAAATCATAAATCATAGGAAATTTCATTCTAATCATAATATGAGAAACTTATTTAAAGAAACAAGATATAATTCAGGGTTTTTCAAATAATACTATAGTTAACCCCCCCACACTTAAGATGTACATTGCCCTCAATGTACAAAGATAGATGATAGCAAAATAATAAAATCATAAGATAGGGAGAGAAGTGAAACTTCCTGAATTTTGGATGGAGTTAATGAAAAGAAACCGGATAGGATTGGCAGAGGTGAATGTGGGGAAGCACCTTGAACCGTTTGAATTTGAATCCTCGAAGCAGCCGGCCTGATTTTATTGTATTCTAAGCTAAATCTAAATGGCATGAAGAAAATAATAAAGAAAATAAAAATAAAAATAAAAGTAAATAATGGAAAATGAAAGAAGAAAGACAACTGGAAAAGAAAAAGGAAGAAGGGGGGTTTAAATAGAGATGCAGCCCGTGTTTTGGGAAAAATTTTGTCCTATTGCCACACGTCTATGGCCACGCCCCTTTTACCTACCTATGGTGCCCACACAGCCACGGCCACGGCCGTGCGCAAGGCCGTGTGAGTACGGAAAACCTGCTCCTAAACATGGAAATAAACCTAAACTAATTAGTAGGGTTAGTGCTCGAGTTGCCTCCCGAGAAGCGCTTGTTTAAAGTCTTAAGGTAGACTTACCTCTCATTCGCATAATTAGGGTGGTTTGAGGAGGTGAAAATCCTTTCTCATACGATCTATTCGGTTATTGGTATAAAGTTGAAGTCGAGTAGTGTTTACCTTAAAGGTGCTGATTTTAGGATTAGTTACCTCGACTGTTCCACTTGGGAAGATTTTGAGTACCTGATCTCCTATCTTAAGCTGGGTTGTCCCATCGTTAAGTTTCTCATGGAGTTGCCTCGTTTTTGCTTCGTGTATTTCTTTGAAGTGTATCTTCCACTAGTCTAGTTCATCGATCCGAAGCTTTCGTTCCTCATGAATTTCTTCTTTATTGACACGAGGTCTAGGATCTGGCATCTGCGAAAGATCTTCAAGGAACGGCAAGTTAATATGAAATTTCTTTGAAAGTTTAAGAGACTTACCGACTTGTTCCTCTGTGTGGTATTTCTTTATCGTATTGTGGTATGGCACACGGGGTTGGTACTCTGTAATTACCGGGTTTGGTAAATCCTGGCTTACCCCAACCTTACCTTCACTTACCACAGGCTCTTGCCTCGGGTCAGATTCCACTAACCTTTCACTGTCATGAGTATTACGGCTTGAATTTGCTCTTTTAGGGTTAGTTTCAGTGTTGATTGGCAAGCTTTCTTGTAGTTGTTCTGAGATCAGCTTAGCAAGCTATCCTAATTGATTCTTGATCCCTTGAATCGATGCTTCTTGATTTTCGAGTGCTGTTTCGATGCTTTGGAAGCGAGTTTCTATCACTGCTATGAATTTTGTCAGCATCTCCTCAAGGTTCAGACTCACATTCTCTGCTGGTGAGGTGGTTGTTGAAAATGCGGAGGAGGTTGCGGTCTTTGACTACCTTGATCATCCCACAAGAAATTGGGATGGTACCTCCAACCTGCATTATAAGTGTTGCTATAAAGATTATTTTGAGGTCTAGGATAGTTACCCATATAGTTGACTTGTTCGTTTTCCATGCCATGTCCGTAGGGTGGGTACTCAGGATCCGCCACACCTCTACTTGTTTCGTACTGCATATCTGGATGTACCTGCAAAGAACACAAACCATCAATCTTTTTATTTAACAATTCTAACCGATTTGATAGCACAGTTCTTTGCGTCGAGGTTGAAGACATCGGCGCTTCATTGGCGTTGTCCTCATAAACTAAAATTACCTATCAAAAGCAAATAAAAGAAAAATTAGCAAAATAGAAATAAAATTTAATTGCACAAATAAAATATGGCTAAAGTAATAAAAATTGAGTGTTCTTAATATTTCAGTTCCCCGGCAACGGCGCCAAAAACTTAATCAGTGTGTCACAGTCTTAAAATTTATAATGAGAATGATCGAGCCTAAAAACTAACTATGACAATGATTGAGGCAAGTGTACCTATCGAACAGTAGTATAGCTTAGTGGCAAGATCGGATTGTCGAACCCAAAGGAACCGAAAGTACTAGTACTAACTTTCTTTTTATTATTTAGCCTTTAAATTGAAGTGAATCGGTTTAATCTAGAAAATTAACTAACTACTAAGCTAAAGACGATGAGACAAAAAAGAATGAAATTAGGGAAATACTTGTGGGAAAAACCAATTGATTGAAACAATACCCAAGGAAGAATCCACCTAGACTTCACTTGTAACACCCCTTACCCGGGTTCTATGCCGGAACCGGGCCCGAGACGTTACCGTACTAAAACCTCACGGTCGCCACTTAGGCTAATCGTGACTACTCTCTTTAGTCACCTCAATCACCTCATTCTTGACTTACGAGGCCTCACTCATACACACGAGGGCTCTCGAGACTAATCCGGAACTTTTTCCAATCTTAAAATTTTTCTCTTCAATACAGGTCTTACACGCCCGTGCAAGATTAGACACGCCCGTGCATAGACACACACGCCCCTGTCCCCAGACCGTGCCTAAAAACCCAAGCATTCTGCTAAATGCCCCACGGTTAAGGCACACGCCCATGCGGTTTGGGAACACGCCCGTGTACCCTATTACATGTCCGTGCCTTCCACCCGTGGTCGACACTGACTAATCACACACGGTCTTGACACGCCCGTGGGCCTAAACCGTGTGCTATGTAACACCCCAAACCCAGCCCAAACACCACGACCGGATTTGGTATGTCACTTAGAAAATTTTGGAAGAACATGTCGTATTTTCAGAAAAATATTTTTTTTTTAAAGTTTATCTTCTTATTCGAGAGAAATTTAATAGTTGATAGTTTAAATAAAATATGCCTTTATAAATTAAAAACCCAAATTTAAATAGATACATTAGTTCAATAAGAATTTAAATAACTAAAAGTAATTAAAGCCCAAAGTAAAACAAAACATAAACTAGTGGCCCATAGCCTTATTACAACGAGATTTAAAATCCATTAATTAAAAATATAAAGTATTAATCGGAGACTTTTTTTGGATCCAGTTGGTCTTTTGCATGGCCACCTTGCGTTCCTCTCGGCCCGGTCCAAGCACTAGGTATCACCCGAAAGGTTAATTAATAGGGTGAGTCGCGAGACTCAGTGTGCAACCCTCATGCACCACTAGATTTTGGCCTTAGGCCCATAAAATGCGATTAATAATTCCATTTATAAAAAAAAAAAAATAACAAATAATATGCAAGGCCCAACCCGTTTGCCTAGGTTTCCATCCGCTACACGCCCGTACCAACCGTACACACCATTGGGGATTTCTACAATCGAACCACACCGCTACACACCATGATGGCGATCATCTTGCTCGCTCATCCACATATGATGGCCAAGCCCTTATAACATATAATGGCCGGCCCGTATAACATTTAATGGCGGCCCGTATAATGATTCATGGCATTAGCCGCTACATCGAATCACGGTAAAACCGCTACACATATAACGTGTAACTTCCTCCTTTCATCAACCCAACCCATGCAATCACATACAAGCATTTTACTTATAACATATAAACAGATTACTTACTAACCTGGTGAACCGCTTTTACCCTCATTGGGCTTTCATCAATAAATCGAGATGTCGGCAATTATCAAAACATATAAATCTTATGATCATGCATTTTATGATTAGATCTAGATGGTGGGGAAGTACTACACACCTGATATCGTGAAATCCAATATTCTTAGTCGATGTCCTTGCTATCCGGATCTATTATCCTCAATGTAAAGCCTTGCTCAAAAGCCGGAAAAACACACAAAGATTTAGCCCCTTCAACAATCGGCCAAGGTTAATAAATCCCAAATTATACGTTAAAACTAATAGATCCCTTACCTTGAAATCCCGAAAGTAACACGATTCTATAACTTAGAGATCTATGCGATTGACTCCACTAAAGTTCCCTTGATTTCGGCACAAGTAGGCACCACGTATAATTCGGCAATCACGGGAGATGAGACCTAGGGATTTCGGCTTTTAGGAAAATCCCAAAAAAAGTATGAACAAGAGAAGGCTGATGTGTCTTTGGCTTTTAAAATACTTGAGTGAGGAGTTTCGGTTTCTGACAGGAAAAGAGAAGAAGAAAAGAAAACAAGGAAGAGACATGAAGATTTCAGCTAGGAAGAAAAAGAATGGAAAGAGTTTCGGCTTTTGAATCAAAGTGAAGATGAGGGAATAGGCTTAGAGATTTCGGCTTTTGCAGAGAATGAAGAAGAAGATGGAACTTTAGGAGTTTTCGCTTTTACTCGAGAAGAAGAGAAAAGAATGAGAGAAAAACCCAAATGCTGAAATTGAAGAGATATTCCCCCTATTTATAGAAATTTCGGCACTTACCTAACCTTGCAGATAAATCCTATCTTTTCTCCTTTATCTTAATCTACTAGCTCATCTAAAAGAGACTTAATTATCTCTAACTCCTCCCTCCTTTATCAGCATATTATCTACATATTTTAATCATTAAAATCCCTAAATTTTAGCCTTTATCTGCTTATTATCCACATAAAATAAATTCCTAAATAATAGCCTTTATTTGCTTATTATCCACATATTTTAAACATTAAAACCCCTAAATTTTAGCCTTGTTGCCATCCACTCCACCTAATCCTAATGCCCAAAATTTAGCTAACTTAAATTAAAAGAATTGGGCTCCATGAAACTTAAATTTGGGCCCCTTACTCCCTTGTGTGGCGTCACCTCCTAAGATTGGGCCACAAGCCCACTTTGGCATTTTAAACATAGATACTACCTTTTAAACCCTATAATGCCCAAACAGATAATTTTAATCAAGGCCTCTACCTAAGCCTGAGCCCAATTTGGACCCCTAACACTTAAATTAACACATTAAACATATCCACCCATTAAATGCATAGGCCCAAAAATTCAGGATGTTACATGCTATACCTTGATATACTGACTTACTCAACACGGCCTAGGCACACGCCCATGTGCTAGCCGTGCGTATCACACGACTTGAACAAACGGCCTATGATCAGCCCGTGGTCTATTCTGACTTAAGGCACTAAGGTGCAGGTGCACACGGCCTGACACACGCGCGTGTGTCTATCCGTCAGTGTGAGCACTTAGAGGCTATCTTGCCAAGCCTCTTTCTACTCTCACTTGCATACATTCATATATTTCTTCAAAACATTCTCAAGTCATTAAAGGGATAGAGTCATTCATCCCATACACTAGGGAGAACTATTCCAATATAATTACAAACAACATAAGCCACCATCTATGTCTATATACAATTGTCCCATAACTCATTTAGGCCAACACATTTGGCACATTAACAATGACTTAATCAACCTTATCTACTAGCCCTATACATGCCATGACTCAAAAAGACTTGATACATCATACCAAGTGTCTCCTCGATAGTGTGAAAACATCTCCGGCGGTCTTCAACCCGAGCTAGCTAAATTAACCTATAAGAGATGAGAAAGGAAGTGGAGTAAGCAATAATGCTTAGTAAGTTCATATGTTTATAATGATCAGATATTGATAATCATTGATTATACTTAACCGTAAGGTATTATAATGAGTTTTTCATCTTAAACTCATAGATACCTACACAATAACCTTTGAAGCCTACTCATTCTGTCTCTTACCATGCCATAAACGAAATGCTCGTCTAATTAGCATACATTCCTGCACTGATCATCACAAGATCATATAAAACAGCACATCACGCATTCTTAATAAATCACTCATACTACTAATCTCTCGGTGGTTACGCACTTAGCCCACCATTGAATCTCTTATAGGGTGGTATCGTACACAGCCCATCGATTTCTAATTTATCAGGTGGTAACGCACACAGCCCACCGATAATAATAAAGTTGATGGTAACGCACACAGCCCATCAATTAATAATATTTCAGGTGGTAACGCATACAACCACCGATATTATACATTCGCAAATACTTATCCACACACATTTTCTCTAATTCAAACGTTCATCCGTAAACATCCTCACTCACTATCATTCTTACTTAACTTTCTACGATTCTCATTCACGTTCACACAATACATTAACAAATCTCTCTCTCATACACTAAGGTGTGCTGATTGTAGAGTCCCATTTTTGCCCTGGGCCCATACAATAAAACAAACAATAATAAACGTCCTTAACAGTCCGATTACAAGGCTAAAACCAGTAGCCCAGTTACATATTCCAAACACTGACCCAAATTAAATGCCCAAAACACCCTGGCCTAGATCCTAAATGAATTAACCCAACAGACCCAAACCTATACGGCCCAAAGGGGCCCAAAACATTAGAAGGATCAGCAATGGCCTAGGGTTTCTGAAACCCTAGGCGTCGCAGGAGTCAACAAGCCCCCTCTTCGCGCCGCAATCAGATCCTCGACACCAGCCCTCGGTCACGCCGCCATCAACGCACGGACAACCCTTCGCCACTGAGATTCTCTCCGTTGACCTACAAAGAAGGAAAGAACAGCAAAAAATAGAAACAGAATATTTGTATTTCTTTTTTTTTCATTATTTTAGAGGCTATAAAAACCCCAAAATAACTTGTAAAAAGGGGGATACAAAGAAAAAAAGGGTCACGAATACACAAAGAATCAATACAAAGTGAAAGCATCCAAATCAGTAAAGATTTCATTTTTTCCTCTTATTTCTTTTCGAATACTATATATTTTTTACTCTATCACATTTGTTTTTTTATTATATAACGCCGTCATCGGCACCGGAGTTTCGCCGGAATCCTCGCCGGAAATCGCCTAGGCAGAGGATTCCGGAGTGCACCCCACTCTTTTTTTTGAAACTGAAAAAAAATTGAAATTTTTTAGGAAATTCGGCCTTATATACGGTTTGAAAACGACGCTGTTTTCCCTTGGCGACCGTAGCGCGTTGACCGAATACCCACCGGGATCCGCGTGTTTTGTAAAATGGCATAATTTCCTTTTCGGTCCTTCCTCAATTTGTTTTAATTCTAATTCACCAATCCGCATTTTTGTTATTTATTAAATTAGCCCCAAAGTTTGTTTTTGTTCCAATTTAGTCCTCAATCATTTTAAAAGGTAAAAATGGGAACGACGCTGTTTAAAAAAAAGACTTAATTGCCATATTAGTCCCTGGGATTTTAATGCGCGTTTTAATTCGGTTCTTTTGTATCTGTTCTAATTGCTTTTTTAACCCCTGTCTTCTTTGTTTTATTTTTTTTATCCTTTTATTTATTATTTTAATATTGTATTAAATTATTTTATTAAATTGTCCATATTATTTTCTTTATTATTTATATATTAATATATTAATAGTATAAATATATATATCTTTTATATATTAAATAATTATTATTTATTATTTTATTTAGCTCAAAATTACTTTCATTATATATTATTAATTACTATATTATATGTTTTTAAATTTTATTATATAGTATTATATTATATCATATATTATTTTTAAAATTTTATTTTTGTATAAAATTTATTTATATTTTATAACATGTTTCACTTATATTATTTATATTACATTTTTTAAAATATCTTTATTCAAAATTATTATATATATTTTTATGCATTATCTTTATATATATTTAATTATCACCATATATTATTTCACTTAGTTTAATAATTTATATATTATTTTAATATTTATATATTATTTATTATATTATATTTTTTAAGTACTATATTATATATATTGGTTTTAAAATCTTGTTTTGTATAAAGTTTATTATAATATATAACCTATTTTATTTATATTATTTATTACATATATAATTTTTATGATTAATACATATTATTTACTAATTATTTTTTTATAATCCTTATATATTTTTATTAGTTATTTTATATTATTTATTATATATTATGATTTTTATTAATTATCTTTATATTTGTTTATTACTGCTTTAGCATTTTTTCCTTATTATTTATTTATTCATGTTATATCATTGATTATTTATTGCTAATATCATTTGTAATTAGGTTGAATTGACGTATATATGTCTCACTCAAACCAGGTTTATAAAATACCTTTCGGATCAAAATATTTATTTCAAATGGTTTTCAAAATACGGTGATATGTGATATTTGAAGGATTTCGAGAAGAATTTTGCCCTAACTTATTGGGTTCGATTTTTCTCGTGAAACTTTAGGTATTACCTATCCCTTTTTCCTTAAAAAAACTGAAATTTACCAATTCCAAATAAAAAAACCTATTCTTGGGAATTCGGATCGTTGTGCCTTAACTTATTGGTTTCGACGTTTTGCGTCTCAAGGTAGGAATTTTCTAAAATAAAGACGTGCTTAGTTTCAAAGTCATGAGATGTTATATCCTAACTTGCTGGGTATGATGTTTTATTTCTTTGAGATAGGTAAGTCTGGGTTTTTTCTTCAAATAAAAGTTTTATTTTTTAAATTTTTTTAAAATTTCAACATTAGGACATGATTTTATCGATTAGGTACCAATTTTTGGGCGTTATGTGGGTGCTAATCCTTCCTCATACGTAACCGACTCCCGAACCCGTTTTCTCGTTTTTCGTAGACCAAAACCAAATGTTTTAAAATGAAACATTTTACAAGGTGATCCAATCACACCTAAGTAAAAAGGGGTTGGTGGCGACTCCATTTTCGTTTTTGAAAGTCGATTCCCGTTTTTTAAAACCCAATTTTAAAATGGTTTCAACACTGATTACACCCATCCCACCAAAGGTTCATCATATACTGAATTCATCTCAACTGTTAAATAATACTATTAGGTCTCATACACATATTGTCACATTGACATCATACCCCTGATAGGGTCATACATGAATTATCATATCGATGTCATGTTCCCGAGAAGGCCTTATACGAAATATCACATCGTTGACATGTCCTTGACATGGTCTGATTTAATATCTCTCACCGAAGCCATATTCCAATATGGTCTTACACGGAACCTTAACTATCATCATTTCATACTATTTAAATTTCTTACCATTCTTAGGTTCAATTCTCTTAACAACTCATCGATAAATATTTAATACATTCATTACATAATTATACATTCCATACAACATTGGAATATTAAAATAACTCATACGTAATTACAACTCTTGCACATGAACTTACCTCGATGCCGAAAGGGCCGAAAAGGGACTTTTGCCCACCTTTCTCTTTTCACCCGTTCTAGGTCCGAAACTCGATTTCTTTAATCTAGAACAACAGAATTTATCGATTTAATCACTTATAAATCATAATATGTCATAATCTACACTCTAGACAAAAATGACAATTTTGCCCCTACACTTTGGCAAAATTACGATTTTGCCCCTAGGCTCATAAATAAATTTTTATCACATTTTCTCGATAAACAAGCCTAGCTGAACATTTAATCCTCTTACAACTATCCAAAATTCCAACTATTTCATGCCTAAATGAACAAATTACCATATTTGCATCTTAAACCATTTTAGGTATTTTTTTCATGAAAATCCTTTCACAAAAGTTGTTTATCAAACAACTAGGATTCATTTTCTTTCATAAAAACTCATCAAACAACATAAAATCTCTCATGGAAAGTCCCTAGACTTTCAACCATATTGCAAACTAGTCCCCTCTTTAGAAAGCTTAAGCTTTGAGGACTCCAAAAGTACAATTTTTATCAAGAAAAATCATCAAAATCACTTACTTGTGAGGAGAAATGTTTCCTGAAACTTTTGAGCTCCATAGCCCTTATTTCTCTTCAATTTTCGATGGAAGAAGGTGAAGGAATAGTGAAAAGATGATAACATCTTTATTCATCTTATTTTATTCATTTAAAACACCTAACATCACCAAAATTTTTACCATCATTTAATGTCTTTGTCCCCCTTGGCCGGCCATCATATCCTAGATGGTCTAATTGTCCTTTAAAGACCTCCACATTATGCTCCATAGCTATTTGGCACCTCTAGCAAATAAAATAGAACTTTCACACTTTATGCGATTTAGTCCTTTTTCACAATTTAGCTAGAAATCGCTAAAATTAAGGCACCAAAATTTTCATGCATCCTTAAAAACATGTTATAACACATAACATAACATAAAAATAATTTTATATAACCTCGAATTAGTGATTCTGAGATCACTGCTCCGACTAGCCCCTAAATCGGGCTCTTACAATTCTCCCCTCTTAGGGATTTTCGTCCCCGGAAATCTTATCAGGAGGAGTTGCTACCAACATTCTTAAAACGTTCCATAAACTCTTCAAAACCAAAAATCCACTTATCCTCAAGTTTCTCTTGTCATCAACCTTTAAGCTATCACACACAAGGTTGAAGCATCACTTGCGACCTAGGTATTTCTTCCTCTAGAGCGTATACTCAGTAATCTACTAATTTAGAACTCTGCACACATCCAAATGATCATTCGGATCTTTACCGGTTGATTTACTACAATTCGAATGACATTCCCCTTCTTGGGAATTTTGTCAAACCAAATTCGAAGTCTATAAGGTTTTATCTCGCTTTCTCATTAAAGCATTTACCGACTGTAATAATCTTGACTTGTATGCTTTGAAAACTCAGCTTTTAGTGGTCAACTACTTCTGACCCTAAGCTCAGTCATATCGTGAAATGTACTCTACTGTACTTTCTTATTCTTGTATCAGAAGACATGCTACTACCAATTCTCATACCAAAACTTCTGTATAAGTTCTGGGTTCATCATTACTCAAAGTCTATCTCGAGGAAGCATCAACAACAAGAATCTTATCCAACATGGATCTAACATCAAGACATATGTACTATGTTTATTATCTGAGAAGTATTACACTAACTATATTCACCACTGTAATAGCTCAAGCCGTTTCACTATTTCATCTTCAAAATCTTCTGTAGCATAAGATACCCTCACTCATTAAAATTCAGAAAATACACATCGATTTTCCTCATGGATCATTACAAAACATCTAGCTCACAACACATATACAAAAGTGATCGTCTCTGGATCACCAACCTGTCAACTCTTTTTCTCGATTCAGACTGAACTCAATACTAGAACTTTCAATTACTAGTTCCTTTTATAGCTTCCAACACAACTATCGCGGTTTGAACATTTCAATGAGAATATCTTCGTACCATGCTCTCTACTCACGAACACACGGAAATTTACTCTCTTTGTTGATTCATGCGTGAATATACATAGAACTCGAATCATATCTCAATACATTAATCTACTCTTTTCTCCACACTGAAAATATATTTCAAGCACACTCTCATCTGAGTTTCTCTTGCTATACTAATATAAAACCTTTACCATCGTCACGTCTCACAATAGTAGGACAATCTTAATCAAATCAATAATTCTATTTGGCCTGTCCGAAAACCCATCACACGACGTGAAACTCATGATTTCACTCATTATACTAGAATCATCTCCAGCTTCCCCCTCAAAACACACGAATAGGGTTACGAGGAGAATAAAGAATGTCAATTCCAGTTACTAAACCGACAATCGTTTAATCTAATTTCACAATCGGCTAACATTCTCACACGATCTTGATTCATGAGATAAACAACCCCATCGCCCCTGAAAGGCAAAAGATATTAACACGTAATACTTAAAGAGATCATTATGATCCATACAACTATGGTTATCATAATTGAATACTCTCACAGTTCAAACATTGTTTCTTTAACCATTCCGTCCTCAACTCTTTAACAATTTCTTTCGTTAATGAACATCAACTTAAGAAGATCTCGATAAACATGCACCTCAGGCTTCCTATTCACTTGAATCAAATAGCCTAGGCTAACTTTCTTTTTGTTCTTAACATTGCATAATCAATACAATCGTCAAAGTATTTAGACATGCTTACTCACAATTGCCTTCATTACGCACATACCGTGCCACACTCCGTACTCATTTCCCTGCGACTCGTTCACGAGTGCCTGTATTCACTCATTCATATGACTTTAGTGAAATTCTCCTTTCTACCTCTAGACTCATCTATCTGTCCCAAAGATCACTAGGGATACTCAAAGACGCATATTCATCGCCATTCATGTAGGTAAGAAACCAATGCCACATCCACGAAGTGGTCCTATATAGTGTCACCTCTAAATGTCAATGCTATATCCCGGATAAGGTCTTATATGGACTTCCACATCAGGTATCGATGCCATATTCTAAATATGGTCTTATACGGAATCTCAACTCGGTGCCGAGGCCATGTCCCGGACATGGTCTTATACGGGACCGTATCTATCTCATATCTCAATGATAGCCTTTTTATTATAGTCCCCTAGGACTTCACCCTCATGTTCAACAACAATTTCTCTATTTAATAGGGTATCATGTATCAACGTGATACAAAACATTCTCAATTATGCTAATATAATTATTGCATTAATCGAATACAAACTTACTCAACTTAACTCTCATAACATCTCATTATAATTCAACAGTGGTAAGGGGGTGAGGTCGTAGCGTCCCATAACTTGACTCTCGTGACCACATACATATGATTTAACATTCATCATCAATGAGATATCATCATAGTCACACAACTCACTCCAAGTGAGTTTTCACATTTTTCATGCCACAATTGTTTCTATCTCTCATACTTTCGAACAGTGACTTTACTTACTCAAGTTCCACATTAATATCTACTTGAGTATTCAACATTTGATTCTACTTCCTCTTACTATTGCTTATCAATTTAGAGAGTGTCTTACGGGTTTTGAGTACGTCGTTTACTTGATTGCCATAGTCCAACTATGGTCTTACTCGTATCACAACGTCATAGCCCATCTATTACTTTACATGTCATCACGATGCCATAGCCTCGCTATGGTCTTACACGAAATCTCATATCAATGTCGACGCCATATCCCAGATATGGTCTTACACGATCTCATACCGAAGCCAGGTCCCAGACGTGGTCTTACACGGGATCGCTATTTGTCACCAATGCCATGTCCCAGACATGGTCTTATATGGGATCACATGTATCGCCATGGTCCAACCATGGTCTTATTCATCATTTTATCATTGAACGACCGTACTCATCCCTGCATTCTACTTAGTCTACTTCCCAGTTTAACTATCTCACCACAATACTCGTAGTTTCATACAAAGTCACGAAATAAAACATTATACATCATCTATTTTAATAGTCGCACATGAGATTCAACTATGTGGACATATTGATCATACATCGTTCAAACAATCATACATACACATATACCCCATTCTCTGGGTAAGTTTACTCACTATATGCACCTAACCCATTAGGTTGAGTATATAACACCTTATGCACATCCAGCCAATGAAGATAAGCTTCTCATTTCATGCATTATCACACACATGTCATATATTTCTACTCATACCTCTTGGAATCTCATCATTGCATAAGAGCATTTCAATTTTTCCATTATCACCTACAACATTATTGGATTTAGCTCGGTTGGGAACCATCTCTGTCTTAACAAAACAATTTCGTTAGAGCCGGGAGATATCGCACTATCAAATCCACCTATGGCATGTATAGCTAGACTCTTACTCATGCTAGGTTAGTCCGAGAACCGACTAAACCATAGCTCTGATACCACTAAATGTAACACCTCTTACCCGGGTTCTATGCCGAAACCGGGCCTGAGACGTTACCATACTAAAACCTCACGGTCGTCACTTAGGCTAATCGTGACTATTTTCTTTATTCACCTCAACCACCTCATTCTTGACTTACGAGGCCTCACTCATACACACGAGGGCTCTCGAGACTAATCCAGAACTTTTTCCAATCTTAAAATTTTTCTCTTCAATACAGGTCTTACACGCCCGTGCAAGATTAGACACGCCCGTGCATAGACACACACGCCCCTGTCCCCGGACCGTGCCTAAAAACCCAAGCATTCTGCCAAATGCACCACGGTTAAGGCACACGCCCATGCAGTTTGGGAACACGCCCGTTTACCCTATTACATGTCCGTGCCTTCCACCCATGGTCGACACTGACTAATCACACACGGTCTTGACACGCCCATGGGCCTAAATCGTGTGCTATACCTTGATATACTGACTTACTCAACACGGCCTAGGCACACGCCCATGTGCTAGCCGTGCGTATCACACGACTTGAACAAACGGCCGTGTGATAAGCCCGTGGTCTATTCTGACTTAAGGCACTAAGGTGCAGGGTGCACACGGCCTAGACACACGCCCGTGTGTCTATCCGTGTGGGCACATAGAGGCTATCTTGCCAAGCCTCTTTCTACTCTCACTTGCATACATTCATATATTTCTTCAAAACATTCTCAAGTCATTAAAGGGATAGAGTCATTCATCCCATACACTAGGGAGAACTATTCCAATATAATTACAAACAACATAAGCCACCATCTATGTCTATATACAATTGTCCCATAACTCATTTAGGCCAACACATTTGGCACATTAACAATGACTTAATCAACCTTATGTACTAGCCCTATACATGCCATGACTCAAAAAGACTTGATACCTCATACCAAGTGTCTCCTCGATAGTGTGAAAACATCTCTGGCGGTCTTCAACTCGAGATAGCTAAATTAACCAATAAGAGATGAGAAAGGAAGTGGAGTAAGCAATAATGCTTAGTAAGTTCATATGTTTATAATGATCAGATATTGATAATCATTGATTATACTTAACCGTAAGGTATTATAATGAGTTTTTCATCTTAAACTCATAGATACCTACACAATAACCTTTGAAGCTTACTCATTCTGTCTCTTACCATGCCATAAACGAAATGCTCGTCTAATTAGCATACATTCCTGCACTGATCATCATAAGATCATATAAAACAACACATCATGCATTCTCAATAAATCACTCATACTACTAATCTCTCGGTGGTTACGCACTTAGCCCACCATTGAATCTCTTATAGGGTGGTATCGCACACAGCCCATTGATTTCTAATTTATCAGGTGGTAACGCACACAGCCCACCGATAATAATAAAGTTGATGGTAATGCACACAGCCCATCAATTAATAATATTTCAGGTGGTAACGCATACAACCCACCGAGATTATACATTCGCAAATACTTATCCACACACATTTTCTCTAATTCAAATGTTCATCCGTAAACATCCCCACTCACTATCATTCTTACTTAACTTTCTACGATTCTCATTCGCGTTCACACAATACATTAACAAATCTCTCTCTCATACACTAAGGTGTGCTGATTACACCCATCCCACCAAAGGTTCATCATATACTGAATTCATCTCAACTGTTAAATAATACTATTAGGTCTCATACACATATTGTCACATTGACATCATACCCCTGATAGGGTCATACATGAATTATCATATCGATGCCATGTTCCCGACAAGGCCTTATACGAAATATCACATCATTTCCATGTCCTTGACATGGTCTTATTTAATATCTCTCACCGAAGCCATATTCCAATATGGTCTTACACGGAACCTTAACTATCATCATTTCATACTATTTAAATTTCTTACCATTCTTAGGTTCAATTCTCTTAACAACTCATCGACAAATATTTAATACATTCATTGCGTAATTATACATTCCATACAACATTGGAATATTAAAATAACTCATACGTAATTACAACTCTTGTACATGAACTTACCTCGATACCAAAAGGGCCGAAAAGGGACTTTTGCCCACCTTTCTCTTTTCACCCGTTCTAGGTCCGAAACTCGATTTATTTAATCTAGAACAATGAAATTTACCGAATTAATCACTTATAAATCATAATATATCATAATCTACACTCTAGGCAAAAATGACAATTTTGCCCCTACACTTTGGCAAAATTACGATTTTGCCCCTAGGCTCGTAAACAAATTTTTATCACATTTTCTCGATAAAAATGCCTAGATGAACATTTAATCCTCTTAAAACTATCCAAAATTCCAACTATTTCATGCCTAAATGAACAAATTACCACATTTGTATCTTAAACCATTTTAGGTATTTTTTTCATGAAAATCCTTTCACAAAAGTTGTTTATCAAACAACTAGGATTCATTTTCTTTCATAAAAACTCATCAAACAACATAAAATCTCTCATGGAAAGTCCCTAGACTTTCAACCATATTGCAAACTAGTTCCCTCTTTAGAAAGCTTAAGCTTTGGGGACTCCAAAAGTACAATTTTTATCAAGAAAAATCATCAAAATCACTTACTTGTGAGGAGAAATGTTTGCTGAATTTTTTTAGCTCCATAGCCCTTGTTTCTCTTCAATTTTCGGTGGAAGAAGGTGAAGGAATAGTGAAAATATGATAACATCTTTATTCATCTTATTTTATTCATTTAAAACACCTAGCATCACCAAATTTTTTACCATCATTTAATGCCTTTGTCCCCCTTGGCCGGCCATCATATCCTAGATGGTCTAATTTTCCTTTAAAGACCTCCATATTATGCTCCATAGCTATTTGGCACCTCTAACAAATAAAATAGAACTTTCGCACTTTATGCGATTTAGTCATTTTTCACAATTTAGCTAGAAATCGCTAAAATTAAGGCACCAAAATTTTCATGCATCCTTAAAAACATGTTATAACACATAACATAACATAAAAATAATTTTATCTAACCTCAAATTAGTGATTCCGAGATCACTGCTCTGACTAGCCCCTAAATCGGGCTGTAACATCACTTGTTATCTAACTCTGAACCAGACGATTTATTCATTTGACTTGATCCATAAGATTCCCTAATGTATATTAAACCCTCTCTCGAAGCGAATAACGTCTAACCCTAGGTTGATTAATTGAAATCTCTTTCTAATTAAAACCCCTAGAATTACATTAACTCGATCTATGGAATCCAATATTAGGTTTCACCCTAATCCGAAAAAATCTCGTCACCCTATCTCTAGGCGTGCGATCAACTCCGCTTAATTATGCTAGATCTACTCTTAGGCAGGGACTTTTGCTCCTCCACCTAAGCACATCAAACTTGAATTAATATCCCGGAAATATCAACACAAGAATTAAGAACACATAATTAAGAACAAATCAAATATTTATCATATAGTTCAGCAAATGATAACAAGATTCATCTTAGGTTTCATCCCCCTCAGGTATTTGAGGGTTTAGTTCATAACAATAAAAGAAAACATCTCAGAAGAAAAGATAAAACAAAACATAAGAAATCCCTAAAACCCCTTGAAGGAATTGAAGGAGAGATCCTCCGTCTTGAGTATGATTCCGGCTCTTGAGATGGATCAACTGGCTATCTTCAAGTAAACCTCCACAATTCTGCTATTTCTGGCTCAGCTCCTTGGCCTAGCTGGACGCCCCGACCGAAGGCTTCTGTCGACCCCCTCTTAATTTGCCCCCTAGGGTGTTTATATTGGCTTGGAGATGCCTTACTTGGCCTCCAAGTATCCTAATCTGAGTGAAATTCCTATTTGGGTGTTCATATAGACTTTGCAATGTGTTTCTTTGCCTCCAAGTATCCTATTCCGAGTAAAACTCCTCTTGGCCGTGGCAGGGACACGCCCATGGCACACGCCCGTGTAAGTCGTGGCCAGGCCGTGTTCAGGTCTGATGATGAGGCACGACCGTGTGGTCTTGGGCCCAGGCTGTGTTGATTTCGTGATTTGGCCCATTTGGTCCGTTTTAAGCCCGTTTCTCGTTCTTTTCATCCTCCTCTACTTTCCCGAGTATAAAACATGAAAACAAAGGATTAAGAGCACCAAATTACACAATTCAAGGCTTAAATCACCCAAAAGCATGCTAAATGTGGGTTTAAAATATGATACTATTTCGGTTTATCACCAGCTAGGCCAAGGAGCCAAACCGGAGAGGTCAGAATTATGGGATTTACTCAAAGAAAGCCAGTTGATTCATCTCAAGAAGCCGAAATCATACTCAAGACGGAAGATCTTCTCTTCAATTCCTTCAGGGGGTTTGAGGGTTTTTCTTATGTTTTGTTTTATCTTTTCTTCTGAGATATATTCATTTATGATTATGAACTAAACCCCTCAGATACCTGAGGGGCATGAAACCTATGACGAATCTTGTTATTGTTTTCTGAACTATATGATAAATACTTGATTTGTTCTTAATTATGTGTTCTTAATTCTTGCTTTGATATTTCAGGGTATTGATTCAAGTATTGATGTGCTTAGGCAGTGGAGCAAAAGTCCCTGTCTAAGAGTAGATCTAGCATAATTAAGCGGAGTTGATCGCAACATTAGACATAGGATGATGAAAATCTGTCGGATTAGGGCCAAACCTAATATGGGAGTCCATAGATCGAGTTAATGCAATTCTAGGGGTTTTAATTAGAAAGAGATTTCAATTAATCAACCTAGGGTTAGACGTTAGTAGCCTCGATGGAGGTATTAATATACATTAGGGAATCCTACGAATCAAGTCAAGTGAATAAATCGTCTGGTTCAGAGTTAGATAACAAGTCAAGTCTAGGTAGATTCTTCCTCAGTGTCGAAACCATTTTTTTATCGAGCTTTGAAAAATGGGAATCGACTTTTAAAAAATATGGAGTCGCCACCAATCCTTTTTGTTTAGGTGTGATCGGTTCACCTATAAAATAAATTTTGGTCTACGAATTTCCGTAAGAAAACAGTTCGAGTCGGTTCACACGTGCGAGGAGGAGGATTAGCACCCTCGCAATGCCCAAAATTGGTACCAAATTGATTAATGTTGTCCTAACGTCAAAAACTTGAAAATATTTAGGGTCAAAAACTTTGGAACAAAGTTAATTAAATTGGAATTGAATCTCAAGATTAACTCGTTTCAAAGAGACAAAAGTATCATACCCAAAGACGTTAGGACATAACACCTTTATATTCTGACATCGAGATCATCTTTGATCTTCAAAATATGTAAAAAAAAAGGTATTTGGGTATTTAGTTGAACAAAAAATCAACACCCAGCACGTTAGGATGTAATTTCCCGTTCTTCTAAACACACAAATATTGCCTTATTTTTTATATGCAATCTTGAAATTGGTTCAATGTATGCTTTTAATGCAAGAAGACCTTTAGAAAGAATTCGAATTTATCTAAGACTTGAAAACTTTTAAGGTAAAAATTTTCAGAAGAAAATTAATTAAGTCGGAATTGAATCTCAAGATTAACTCGTTTTAAAGGGATAAAAGCATCATACCCAACACGTTAGGATATAACGCTTTTATACTCTAACACCGAGGTCATCTTTGACTTTCAAAACACGTAAAAAGAGTATTTGATTGTTTAGTGGAACGGAAAATCGACACCCAACATGTTAGGATGTAATTTCCCGTACTTCTAAATACACAAACATTGCCTCGCTTTCCAAAAACGCAATCTTTAAATTGGCTCAACACTTATTAATCTACTTTGGAATAACAATGAAACTACTAATATCAATCAAGGTGTCAAAGCTTGAATCACGACGCAATAATGTGAATAGACAAGATTACAAACATTAAAAAAACATACATGAGAATAAAGACGTAAAATTGATGATTTATGCGTGAAAATAATACCTTAAGCTATTAAAATGAACAAAATATACTTATACGCACAAATAGATAAATGTATGTATATATTTATATATAAACATATATAAAATAATATGGAAACAATATTATGTAATAAAAATAGTTTTAATGTAAACTACATGTATATGTATATGAATTTAAAACATATAGAAGTATTTAAGTTAAATGCCCTACAATATTAAAAAACTATAAATGTATATAAAAGATTTTCTAAATAAATAAATTATAAAATACTAACATTGATTATACAACAATAATAATATTAGAAATAATATTCATAATAATAATATAAAGTACTGTTAATAATAATAATATTAATTTAATAAGATGGACTAAATTAAAAAGCATTTAAACAATCATGGATTAAAACAGCTAATATTCAAACAAACGAAACGCAGTGTATCAACCGGACTAAATTAGGAATTTGCATGAATTACAGGGGCTAATTAAACAATAAAGGCAACATGTAGTGGGGTTAATTAAAAATAATATAAAAATTTGAAGGGACTGGACGCGCAAATCCTCCATTAATTGGAGAAACACGCGGATCCTCATGGATACCAGGTCGGGTCGGGTCGGAGCTAGACCAAACGGTGCCGTTTTGAGGCTATTAAGAACAGCCCAAACGACGTCGTTTCTTTCTTGTGATATAACCCCTAAAATTAGACAAAAACAAAACAAGCCATTTCCCTAAAATCTGATTAAAACATTCGTCCCTTTTTTAAAACGAAACCCTAGCCCTCCTTTCTTTTTTCTTTAGCCGAAATCGACCCCAATCTCACCACCGAGCCACCACCTCAATTGGTGGTCGGTATCATACGATAGCCCCATCGAACGGACGTCTTTACATCGCCGAAAACGAGGGCTAGCGGAGCCAGAAGGCGTCTCTAAGAAGCACGAAAGCTAAACCACGGCTTCGAAATCCCCCTTTGCTTCGATTGCTGCGAAGAGGGCGGATTCCGACTCACGGTAAGCCTCTCCCCTTACTCTCTTTTATTTTATTTCAAATATATATAAAAATAAAAAGAAGATCAAAAAACGGAAATAGAAAAACAAGATCACCAATCGAAAAAAAGGACTAATCACCTTTTTAATCTGGTTTTTTTTTGTATTCTCTGTATGAAAATCGTGAGAAAATTTTCTTTACAGTGGTTGATTTCGAGCTTTTTAAAGCTGAAATCGGAATAAAAATAAAAACATAAAAAATATATATTTTTTATTTTCTTTCTGTTTGCTGTCATTTTTTCATTTTCGCAAGTACGAAACGCCAGCTGTGGTGTACGGAGGCAGTGACGTGGAGTACGGCGCGGTACGGAGGCGCGACGTATGTGTGGGGCACGTGGAGGCTGTTGCGGCGCACGTAGGGAGACTGCTGCCACGCTGGAGGGTTCCAGAAAGCTCCCCTAGGGTTTTCAGATTGCCGAAGTTATTGGGCTATTTGGGCTGGTTTCAGAACCGGGTTATTGGTTCTGGGCCGCCAACTGGGTAGGGGTTAGGTTTATTTTATTTGGGTTTGTTTGTATTGGACTGTTATTGGACTGCCACTTTTGGACTCGGTTTATATATTTTATGGTTTTAAAATGGGCCGGGCGAAAATTGGGTCTTACAGCTGCCCCTCTTTGCTCATTGTCGTGTAACGAGAATAGAGCAAAGACTTCAAAAAGGGCCAATTTTGTCCGGCCATACCTCTTTCAGTGTAGCTTCGTTCCATCCCGCTGCATCTTCAGGGGCCCAGGAACTGCCGCTTTGATCCATTCAAGGAAATTAGATTTGTAGCTCCAATTTGCTCCACTGCGAACTCAGAGAGATAAGATCTGATATTTTTGATCTGCTCCTGCAACCTCAGGATTGCCAGATCTGCTATCTTTAATATGCTCCTGCAACTTCAGAATTGCCAGATTTACTATCTTCAATCTGCTCCTGCAAACTCAGGATTGCCAGATTTGCTATCTTCAATCTGCTCCTGCAAACTCAGGGATGTTAGACTGATGGCTTAAATCTGTTCCACTACTGTTTAGGAAGACCAGATTTGCCGTTCAATCTTAGTCCACTACTGCTTAGGGTGACAAGATCTACAATCTTCGAACTATTCCACTGCTGGTCAGGGAGATAGGGTTAGTGGTTTAAATCTGCTCCACTACTGCTTAGGGAGATAAGATTTTCCGTTCGATCTTGGTTCACTACTGCTTAGTGGTGACAAGATCTACAATCTTCGACCTATTCCACTGCTGGTCAGGGAGATAGGGCTGGTGGCTTAAATCTGTTCCACTATTGTTTAGGGAGACAAAATTTGCCGTTCGATCTTGGTTCCCTACTGCTTAGGGTGACAAGATCTACAATTTTTTGACCTATTCCACTGCTGGTCAGGGAGATAGGACTGATGGCTTAAATCTATTCCACTACTGTTTAGGGAGACAAAATTTTCCGTTCGATCTTGGTCCACTACTGCTTAGTGGTGACAAGATCTACAATCTTCGACCTATTCCAATGCTGGTCAGGGAGATAGGGTTAGTGGCTTAAATCCGTTCCACTACTGCTTAGGGAGACCAGATTTGCCGTTCGATCTTGGTTCCCTACTGCTTAGGGTGACAAGATCTACAATTTTTTTGACCTATTCCACTGCTGGTCAGGGAGATAGGACTGATGTCTCCGATCTGCTCCTGTAACTTCAGGATTGCCAGATCTGCTATCTTCAATCCGTTTCACTCAGAAAGGCAAGATCTTCGAATTCACCGATGTTGCGACAACGTCCTCTAGGGGACCTGTTCTGTAAAATCAGTTTTATGTTTATGCCTATGAAAAATGGTTAGGATGCAATGATTAGAATGAATCTAATGCTCCTAATGAAATGCATTGTGGATGACATTTGTATGAATGCAGAATGACGTGAGAATGGTCTTTTTACAAAGTTTAGGATGCTATGATCGGAATGAATCAAATGCTCCTAACTATGTGTTTTGCATGAATGCAAAATTTCATGAGAATGATCATTTTTTTAAAAGTTTAAGGGCATCCTTGCTCGCATCATGTTGTCCTTGTTTGGCTGGTATTTTGACCCAAAACCCAAAGGAACAATTATACATTGCTCAAACTGATTTGCCCCCATTGTAACTTCAGGGTTCATCTCATTATAACTTAGGATCTGAATCCTTTCACATCCATCTCACTGCAACTTCAAAATGTAAAATTTGTTTCTTCTTCAGTCTATCCCATTACTTTTCAAAAGGTATAGGATCTGTATCAGCTTCCATTCATCCAACTATAACTCAGGGGTATAGGATCTATAGCCTGTTCGATCAACTGACCATTCCTCGATGACCCAACCAGATGTGTATGCATGATTACCCATTTTCGTCAAGATTGTATAACCAACTATTTTTAATATAAAATCCAATGAGATGGCCTCAACTTAGACTCTTCCTTAAAATTGGTGAGTTTTAAAACAATAGTCCTATTTCGAGTTCTTGTATTATTCAAAAGTTTCCAGAGTAATATGCGAAACTCATTTTATGAAAATATTATTAGTCCATTAATCGTTATTTCAATGCAAAATGCCTGAAAAAGATCATAACTATGGACAAGAAGGAAATTAATTAGGAGCATAGCTTGAAAAAAAATAAGTTAGGCAAAGATAGCAATCGCAATCAGGAAGGAAATTTATTGTGAACATATTTTGAAAAGAATAATATAATCACGAATAACAAATTTAAAGTTGGTAAAATGGAAACTAGGGGCCCCAGATATCGCAGCCTGAGCTTCTCTGTTCCAACTTCTTGAGAACCATTTTAATCTCAATATGTGTTTTAAGGGATTCAGAGTACTTTATCGATGCCCCAAGACGTAGCATACTTCTTCATTATTAATTCAGGCATAGCAAGACTGCGGTATGCCCCCCTCGATCAAAATTTGAGCCGCCTTTTTCGGGTTTTCAACTCAACTCCCCTTTGGTCTCAAAGCGCCCTTTACAGGTTTTCGCCTTGGCCTCTCCTTTTTCCTTCTTCTTTTTTTGCTGAAAATTTCTATTTCTTTTTTTGTTTGAATTCACCGGATTGGGCAGGTCCCTGCCATCTATCTTAGACAATATCCATGCTTCTCTAGAACAGGCCTTCTTTACTGTATACGGTCCTTCCCAGTTTGGTATCCACTTTCTTCTGAAGCCCCTTTTACAAGGGAAAAGTCTTCTTTAAAGCCTTATCATGAACTTTTCCAGGGCGAATCATTTTTTTTGTGAGCTCGTATCACCTGACCGTGACAGATAGCTTTTAACATCAACTGATCATATTGAGATTGGATCTATTCTGCCTCATCCAAGTTCAGCGCTGACAGAATTTTGCCTCCAATGAGAAATGTGTTGCCCCCGATGACAGTCTTGACCAACGTTTGATAAGCATAGAGGATAAATAGTAACTTCTGTACACCAATCTTTACAAGTCTTAGTCTTTTTATGATCTTTTGTTCTTCTTTTTGGCTGCCTTTGCTGCACTGATGTGGTGCCTAATCTTTGAACAGACCGCAAACTTTTGACATTGTGCGGTTAAATGTGATCCTTTTGACATTTTTTGTGTCAGCATTCTCTCTTTCTTTCTTTCTTTCTTTTTCTCCTTTTCTTTTTCCTTCCCTTTTTTTTGTTCTAATGACTATCGACTTTGTAATATTGGCATATGAAGTGACTTTCACCATCCTAGTGAAGTAACCGACATCTACGAAAGTGAATCGATGTTGGCTAGAAGCTTTTGATGAGACTGGCTTGGTAACATCCATTCCCCACATATAGGAAATCTTATTTCTGCATTGAGCGAGGCTTTGATCTTCATCTCCTTCCTTGGCTCGAGACGCAGGATATGTTTTTCATTCAGTATTAACAAATCAGAAGATATATTACAATTTCTGTCATCTTCAAAGTCTTGAGATCCCTTAGACCCATATTTCATTCAAAAAGGGAGTCAGTAATAGCGTCGCCCATGTCATTGATATCTAGGGACCCATTGTGGGTACGAAGGTAAATTCCAATAATGAATGATTCTAAGGATGATTATTTATATGGTATGGTTATGAATAAAGAATAAAAGAATATTCTAAACCGCAAAAGAATGTACAATATAAGATGTAAAGAAAAATATTTACTTAAAAGGATGCATTTCATTGAAATAAAAATTCTGAACACAAGCCTATTTCACAAAATGACTCTTATTACTTCTAGGCTGCAAGCAATAAGCATGTTTTGAATATTACTCTAGATTAGCCTTAAAAATACATGTCTCTTCCAGAGTCCTATTGTTCAAAACACTCTCAAGTATATAAAGGCCGGTGCTTGGAAAACTCTTATTCCTTGGTTCACTCTTTGGATTCGCCATTGGTGTTCTGACTTCCTAATTTCTAGGCTTCTGATGTCTTCTTCAAGGAATCGCAACTCTCTTGCCCCCTCTTTCAATTATCGCAAATTAATGCTTCGTTCGACTCATTGAACTTTAAAACCCCTATTTTAGTAAGCCTTTCCACCAATTTCTTAAATGCAATGCAGTTATCGATTGAGTGACCTGTTATTCCCGCGTGATACTCGCATTGAGCATTCGAATCATACCATTTGGGGTATGTGGGTTGTATTGGTTCCATGTAATGAGGAGCCACCACATGTGCATCAAATAGGCTTTGATACAACTCTTTATATGTCATTGGAATTGGTGTAAACTGGAGTTGCTTTGCACCAGATTCTTGTCTTGATAAACCCTGATGGCCAGTGGTCACAGCCCTCGGTTGACCTATAGTGGCTAATTTGGGACGCTTGCTCAAGCTATTCACTTCATTTTCCATATTTCTTGGGCTTGATCTTTTGACACTTTCTCCCGCATCTATCTTTCCACTGTTTATGGCATTCTCAATCATTTCTCCAGTCATTACGATGTCTGAGAAGCTCTTTGTGGCGCTCCCTAGCATATGAGTGATAAACGGGGCTTTCAAGGTGTTAATGAAGAGCATAGTGGTTTCTTTCTCCAGAAGAGGTGGCTGGACCTGTATGGCAACCTCTCTCCACCTCTGTGTATATTGCCGAAAACTCTCGCCTGGTTTCTTCTCCATGTTTTGCCGGGTAATTCTATCAGGGGTCATGTCTGTCACATGACTGTACTGCTTTATAAATGCCTGTGCTAAATCCCTCCAAGAACTAATTTCGGTACGGCTCAACTGATTGTACCATTTAGATGCTGCTCCCGCCAGACTGTCCTAGAATCAATGGATTAGCAGTTGGTCATTGTTAATATACCCAGTCATTCTTCGGCAAAACATAGTTATATGAGCTTCTGGGCAAGTAGTCCCATTGTATTTTTTAAATTCTGGCACCTTGAATTTGTGGGGAAGTATTAGATCTGGCACCAAGCTTAGATCTTTAGCGTCGATTCCATGTTGTCTATCAGCGCTTTCCATGGCCCTAAATTTATCTTCCAACCATTTGCATCGCTCCTCTAACTGCTTTTGCAATTCAGCCCTTGCCCTTTCTCTCTCTAACGCCTCATCAAAGTCGAATAACGGCATTAATTGGATGATCCCTAAGTTAGAACCCGATCCGCTTGGAAATTGGCCAGATATCGAAACATCTTCTTGAAATTGTTGAGGTTTAATTGTGATGGATGTCTTTTGTGGATGCACTTCGTGATGTGTCGGGGTAAAACTATTTTCACCAATGTTAACCATGAGGGTTTTTCCTTTGTCTATTCCTCCCGCGAGAGTTGAGTTAATTGGTTCATCATATTCTGTTGTGATTCCATCATCCGATCCATCATATCTTGTTGGATCTTAGCCAACTGCTCTTGCATTTGTAGCCGAAGCTTATCCCGCATCTCCTTTTGGAGTTGTTCAAGCTTCTTTAACCTCTGATCCATATCTCTCATCATGATTCGAGTACCGTAAGGATGTTTGGTTTTACCGGTGTCCAGGTTAATGCTGAAATAATTTCAACCAATCAGGGTCTTCTCATGAAATCTAATGCATATGATGTAATGTGATGAAAATAGCGTAATGCAAATGATGTAATGCAATGCATGAAATGCAATGCAAATGCATGGAATGAATGCAATGCAATGCAATTAAAACAAAATAAAACACGTTAGTGCAAGAGAAATAAACAACACAGAACACCTGATCGGGTGACCACTAGGGTTTGGCGTGCCTCTATCTAGGGAAGGTGCCTAGGGCCGCTATATGTGGCTTGGTTCTAAGGAATGGGTACCTGAACCAGCATATTCCTCAATCCTCACCCATTATAGGCTCATATATATCGAGTTCGGTTCAGGGGAATACATTTCCTTATGGCCATGCGGAGATGAAAATCTCACGAAGCACATAGGTACGGATGTATTCCGGAAGTAGTCCACTAGCCCATGCGGAGGTGAAAACCTCACGAAGGCATAGTTTCTCACTTCCAATTAAAGGCGTGACCACATCGGTCATGTAATGCAATGCCAAAATATCATGAGACTCGACATTATAGCAATTATAGCATAAACAAATGCTTTAAGAGAAACATGATAAAACACTTTTTCAAATTTCAATCAAAAGGACAAAAATTAATTAATTTATGGCCTGACTCCCAACAAGTCCCCAGTGGATTCGCCAAGCTGTCGAAACCATTTTTTCATCGAGCTTTGAAAAACGGGAATCGACTTTTAAAAAATATGGAGTTGCCACCAATCCTTTTTGTTTAGGTGTGATCGGGTCACCTATAAAATAAATTTTGGTCTACGAATTTCCAGAAGAAAACAGGTTCGGGAGTCGGTTACGTGCGAGGAAGGATTAGCACCCTCGCAACGCCCAAAATTGGTACCAAATTGATTAATGTTGTCCTAACGTCAAAAACTTGAAAATATTTAGGGTCAAAAACTTTGGAACAAAGTTAATTAAATTGGAATTGAATCTCAAGATTAACTCGTTTCAAAGAGACAAAAGTATCATACCCAGCACGTTAGGACATAACACCTTTATATTCTGACATCGAGATCATCTTTGATCTTCAAAATATGTAAAAAAAAGGTATTTGGGTATTTAGTTGAACAAAAAATCAACACCCAGCACGTTAGGATGTAATTTCCCGTTCTTCTAAACACACAAATATTGCCTTATTTTTTATATGCAATCTTGAAATTGGTTCAATGTATGCTTTTAATGCAAGAAGACCTTTAGAAAGAATTCGAATTTATCTAAGACTTGAAAACTTTTAAGGTAAAAATTTTCAGAAGAAAATTAATTAAGTCGGAATTGAATCTCAAGATTAACTCGTTTTAAAGGGATAAAAGCATCATACCCAACACGTTAGGATATAACGCTTTTATACTCTAACACCGAGGTTATCTTTGATTTTTAAAACACGTAAAAAGAGTATTTGATTGTTTAGTGGAACGGAAAATCGACACCCAACACGCTAGGATGTAATTTCCCGTACTTCTAAATACACAAACATTGCCTCGCTTTCCAAAAACGCAATCTTTAAATTGGCTCAACACTTATTAATCCACTTTGGAATAACAATGAAACTACTAATATCAATCAAGGTGTCAAAGCTTGAATCGCGACGCAATAATGTGAATAGACAAGATTACAAACATTAAAAAAACATACATGAGAATAAAGACGTAAAATTAATGATTTATGCGTGAAAATAATACCTTAAGCTATTAAAATGAACAAAATATACTTATACGCACAAATAGATAAATGTATGTATATATTTATATATAAACATATATAAAATAATATGGAAACAATATTATGTAATAAAAATAGTTTTAATGTAAACTACATGTATATGTATATGAATTTAAAACATATAGAAGTATTTAAGTTAAATGCCCTACAATATTAAAAAACTATAAATGTATATAAAAGATTTTCTAAATAAATAAATTATAAAATACTAACATTGATTATACAACAATAATAATATTAGAAATAATATTCATAATAATAATATAAAGTATCATTAATAATAATAATATTAATTTAATAAGATGGACTAAATTAAAAAGCATTTAAACAATCATGGATTAAAACAATTAATATTCAAACAAACGCGAACGCGCGGTGTATCAACCGGACTAAATTAGAATTTGCATGAATTACAGGGGCTAATTAAACAATAAAGGCAACATGTAGTAGGGTTAATTAAAAATAATATAAAAATTGAAAGGACTGGGCGCGCAAATCCTCCATTAATTGGAGAAACACGCGGATCCTCATGGATACCAGGTCGGGTCGGGTCGGAGCTAGACCAAACGGTGCCGTTTTGAGGCTATTAAGAATAGCCCAAATGACGTCGTTTCTTTCTTGTGATATAACCCCTAAAATCAGAAAAAAACAAAACAAGCCATTTCCCTAAAATCTGATTAAAACATTCGTCCCTTTTTTAAAACGAAACCCTAGCCCTCCTTTCTTTTTTCTTTAGCCGAAATCAACCCCAATCTCACCACCGAGCCACCACCTCAATCGGTGGTCAGTATCAAATGATATCCCCATCGAACGGACATCTTTACATCACCGAAAACTAGGGCTAGCGGAGCCAGAAGGCGTCTCTAAGACGCACGAAAGCTAAACCACGGCTTCGAAATCCCCCTTTGCTTCGATTGCAGCGAAGAGGGCGGATTCCGACTCACGGTAAGCCTCTCCCCTTACTCTCTTTTCTTTTATTTCAAATATATATAAAAATAAAAAGAAGATCAAAAAACGGAAATAGAAAAACAAGATCACCAATCGAAAAAAAGGACTAATCACCTTTTTAATCTGTTTTTTTTTTTTTGTATTCTCTGTATGAAAATCGTGAGAAAATTTTCTTTACAGTGGTTGATTTCGGGCTTTTTAAAGCTGAAATCGGAATAAAAATAAAAACGTAAAAAATACATTTTTTTTATTTTCTTTCTGTTTGCTGTCATTTTTTTATTTTCGCAGGTACGAAACGCCAACTGTGGCGTACGGAGGCAGTGACGTGGTGTACGGCGCGGTACGGAGGCGCGACGTATGTGTGGGGCACGTGGAGGCACATTATACGCACGTAGGAGAGATGGCCACCACGCTGGAGGGTTCCGCAAAGCTCCCTAGGTTTTCGATTGCCAAAGTTATTGGGCTATTTGGGCTGGTTTCAGAACCGGGTTATTGGTTCTGGGCCGCCAACTGGGTAGGGGTTAGGTTTAGTTTATTTGGGTTTGTTTGTATTGGGCTGTTATTGGACTGCCACTTTTGAACTCGGTTTATATATTTTATGGTTTTAAAATGGGCCGGGCAAAAATTGGGTCTTACACTCGGGTATTGTCTTAACCAATTGGTTTTTCCCACAAGTATTTCCCCAATTCATTCTCTTTGTCTTAGTGTCTTTAGCTTAGTAGTTAGTTAATTTTAGATTAAACAACAATTTCCTTATTTCTTAGGCTAAATATTAGAAAGAGAGTCAGTATTAGTACTTTTGGTTCCCTTGGGTTCGACAATCCGGTCTTGCCACTAAGCTATACTACTGTTCGATAGGCGCGCTTTCCTCAATCGTTGTCACAGTTAGTTTCTAGGCCAGATCATTCATTATATAAATTTTTAAGACTCTGACATACGATCAAAGTTTTTGGCGCCGTTGCCGGGGAACTAAAATATTAAGAACGCTCAATTTTTATTACTTTAGCCATTTTTATTTTTTGCAATTTACTTTGATTTTGTTTTTTTAACTTTTCTAATTTTTCTCTTTTAATTGTTCCTTGCAGGTACCTCAAGTTTATGACTAAAAAGAACCCGACAGGACCCTTAATTTACGACAGTGATATTGAAGGCACTGTTTGCAGAAATCGTAGAGAAATAGGGCGAAGCTTAAATTACATAGAAGAAGAGCAAGAGGACGATACTCATAACACGAAAGAGATGGCTGATCACCAGAATAATCCACTTCCTCCTGTGGTTGCCGAAAATCCTCCTCCTCGAACTATGTATGATTATGCTAAACCTAATTTAACAGGGACTGAGTCAAGTATTGTTAGACCTACTATTGCTGCAAATAATTTTGAATTGAAACCTAACACTATACAGATGATACAATAGTTTGTTCAGTTCGATGGTTTGCAGGATGAGGATCCTAACACACACTTAGCAAATTTCCTAGAATTTTGCGATACCTTCAAAATAAATGGCGTTTCTGATGATGCCATCAGTCTTCGGTTGTTTCCCTTTTCTTTGAGGAATAAAGCCAAACAGTGGTTGAATTCTCTTCCACGAGGATCAATCACTACATGGGAGCAAATGATCGAAAATTTTTTATTAAAATATTTTCCGCCGGCTAAAACGGCTAAGTTAAGGAATGATATCTCTTCTTTTGTGCAGATGGATTTAGAGACACTTTATGATGCATGGGAGAGATACAAAGATCTATTGAGAAGGTGCGCACACCATGGATTACCCTTGTAGCTACAGGTCCAAACCTTTTACAATGGTGTAAACCCTTCAACCAGGCAGTTGATTGATTTAGTCGCCGACGGAACGCTGAACAACAAAACTCCTGAAGCGGCCTACGAGTTTATAGAAGAGATGTCACTGAATAACTATCAGTGGCAAGTCACAAGGACAAGGTGTAACATCCTGAATAATTGGGTCTGTGCATTTTATGTGTTTGGATGCTTAAAATATTAATTTGAGAATTTGAGGTACAATTGGGGCTCAAATTGGGCTGAGGCCTTGTTTTAAATATTTTGTTTAGACACTCTAAGGGCTTAAATTAAAGTTGTAGTAGTTTAATTGACATATTGGGCTCGTGGCCCAGCAGCTAGGGGCACAGTAAGGTGAGCTATAAGTGGCGTCACTAGTGCATGAGGAAGGCCCAAATTTTTGGTTGCTTGAAGCCCAAGTTATAGGGCTAGATTTCGGCACTTAATTGAGTAAGGGGGGGGACGTCACAAGGCTATTTTTTTGGGAATCTTATTATATTTATTTCATGTGGATAATAAGCAGATAAAGGCTATTATTTAAGGATTTAGTCTTTAAGGATAATAAGCAGATAAAGGCTATTTTTGAGGAGATAACAGATTAAGATAAGGGAAAAGGGATAGGAGCTATCATGTGTGGCAGTGTTGGCCGAAAATCAATCTCTGCTAAAGGGAGGAATCAGTTTTCTATATAAAGAGGGGGTGTGCCAAAATTTTGAAGCCTCTCTTTTATTTTCTTTTCTCATCTTCTTCCTCTCAAAAGCCGAAAATCACCATCTTCTTCACCCTTTCTTCCTCTCTAAAATTTTCTGGTTGGTCGAATCTTTTAACCTCTATTGTTATTCTTCTTTAATCCCTAAAAGCCAAAAATCACATCTCTATTATTCTATTCTTCTCCTTAATATTCATTGGCGAATCTCTCTTAGCCATCTCTTCAATTCGTACATCTTCTAAAAGCCGAAATTCTTAGATCTCACTTTCTCAAGTTGCCGAATTCTCTTCAAAGGAGTTTGCTTGTGCCAATCTTGAAGGAAACAATCGAAGGAGGCCAATCGCATAGATCTCTAAGTTATAGAATCGTGTTACTTTCGGGATTTTAAGGTAAGAGGATTTGTTTATTTATATATATAAAATCGGGTAGAATACTAACCATGGCCGAATATAGGAGAGGCCTATTTTCGCAATTGTTCCGCTTTTAAGCAAGGCTATAGATTGAGGATAATAGATCCGAGATAGCAAGGACATCGACTAAGAATATTGGATTTCGCAATATCAGGTGTGTAATTCTCCACACCATCTAGATCTGTTTGATTAATATATGAAAATAAGTATTACATGTTTTGTTAAATGTCGAAACCCTGGCATATTGACGGGAACCCAAAGAGGGTAAAGCAAATCACCAGGTTAGTAAATGATCTGATTAAATGTTATAAGTATACTGATTTTATGTGATTGCATGGGTTGGGTTTGATGAAAGGAGGAAGTTATATGTTGTAGCGGTTTTTACCGTGATCTGTTGTAGCGGCTTCTGCCGTGATCTGTTGTAGTGGCTACGGCCATGATCTGATGATGAGCAGCACGACTGCCATCAAGGCGTGTAGCGGTGTGGGTTGATTGTAGAAATCCCCAATGGTGTGAATGGCTGGTACGGGGGCGTGTAGCGGATGGACACCTAGGATATGGGTTGGGCTTTGCATATTATTTTTGTTACTTATATTTTGATTATTCTGTTTTATGGGGCTAAAGCCCAAATCTAATGGTGCATGAGGGTTGCACACTGAGTCTCGCGACTCACCCTTTAATTTTAACCATCTCAGGTGACACTTAGGCATCGGACCGGCCGAGAGGAGAGCAAGGTGGCCATGCGACAGAGCTTTGAGAATTCAAAGAAAAAGACTTAGTCTAATTTTTTTATTTTCAATTAATTAATGGGTTCAAATTTCCTTGTAATAAGGCCATGGGCCACTAGACTACCATTTATGTCTTGGGATTTTGTTGGGCTACTTGGGGTTTTAAGTTTTACGTTTTCAATTAAGTTAAGACCTGCATGAAATTTCGGTTTTTATTTAAAATCTACCAAGATAATTGGTTACTTAATATTTTATACTTTAATGAATTATTAAGCTTTCGAAATAAAGGTGTAAACCTAGTAATTGTTTTCCAAAATGCGACATGTTATGTAAAATCTCTTAAGTGACATACCAGATCCGGTTGTAGCATTTGGGCCGGGTTTGGGGTGTTACACAAGGCCAACAAAAATAGTCAGAGTTTTCAACCTCGACGCAATAACCATGCTATCAAATCAGGTAGAGATGTTAAACAAAAAAATTGATGGTTTATGTGGTTCTTCGCAGGTACATCCAGAAATGCAGTGCGATATGAATGGAGGAGGGATGACCAATACAAAATATCCACCCTACAACCCAAGCGCTGAAAACGAGCAATGTCACTATATGGGTAACAATTTCAAATCTCAAAATAACCCTTATAGTAATACTTATAATCTAGGTTGGAGGAACCACCCCAACTTTTCATGGGGTGGGTAAGGAAATCAGAGACAGCAACCCCCTCCAAACTTCCAACAACAGCCCTACCCACAGGAAAAGAAGCCGAACCTTGAGGAAATGCTGACAAAATTCATAGCAGTGTCAGAAACCCGTTTCCAAAACACCAAGACGACACTTAAAAATCAACAAGCATCGATTCAAGGAATCGAGAACCAATTAGGGTAACTTGCTAAGCTGATCTCCGAACGACCGCAAGGAAGCCTACCAAGCAACACTGAGACTAACCCAAAGGAGCAAATTCAAGCCATAACAGCTCATGATAGTGTAGGTTTAGATGAGCCCAATTTAAGGCAAGAAAATGTGGTAGGGGAAGGTAAGGTTGAGGTAAGCCTTGATAAACCAAAACCGATAATCAAAGAATACCAACCTCACATACCATATCCCAAAGTGATGAAGAAAGACAACACAGAAGAATAGTTCGGTAAGTTTCTTAAACTTTTAAAGAAATTACATATTAACTTACCGTTTCTTGAAGCTCTTTCGCAGATGTCTGATTCCAGGAGATTTTTAAAGGAGCTGTTGAAAAATAAACGGAAGTTAGACGAAGCATCACACGTGGAGCTAAACGTAATGTGCTCAGCAGTTTTGCAAAATAAATTACCACAGAAATTAAAAGATCCAGGGAGTTTTACAATTCCATGCTTAATTGGTAGTTTATCTGTTGATAATGCTTTAGCTGATTTAGGGGCAAGTACAAATGTCATGCCTTATAAAATGTTTAAACAACTAGGTCTAGGGAAACCCAAACAAACTAGGATGAGCATTCAATTAGCTGATAAGACTATTCGAATTCCTAGGGGTATAATCGAAGATGTTCTCGTAAAGATTGATAAATTCGTATTCCCAGTAGACTTTGTAGTTTTAGACATGGATGAGGACAATAGTATCCCCTTAATTTTAGGAAGACCCTTTTTAGCAACTGCCAGAACTAAAATTGATGTGGGTACAGGTGAACTCATACTCCGTGTAGGTGACGAATCAATCAGTCTTCAGGCTCTAGACCCGGCTAGAACATCAAGCAATCAAGGTGAGAAAATAAATTCTATTAATGACCATTCAGTTAAGCCTTCTTTTCAGGAAACACAACAGAACCACACAACTGAGCGAGATCCTAGACATCACGAGGATCGAAGGCTTCATATTGATGAACTAGACGAGTGGAAGACACATTTCAAGGGAAAATCAAAATCACACAAAGAAAAACCAAGGGACCCCCAGATGAGCTTATAAGGACGACAATTCAATTCAAAATCGGAGATCAGGCATTGTTAGATAAAGCGGACCCTCGAATATCTCCTCATGACCCTAATACAAACAAAGAAATCCCTTTTAGGGTAATCAAGGTTTTCCCATACGGAACAGTCAAGGTAAGTAATCCTACATTTGGCACTTTTAAAATAAACGCTACTCGACTTGAACTATATACTAATAATAGGACAGATAGTATGAGGAAGGATGTTCAACTCTTCAAACCACCCTGATTATGCGAATGAGAGGTAAGTCTAGCTTAAGACTATAAACGAGCGCTTCTCAGGAGGCAACCCGAGCACTAACTTCATTAATTTTTACATTTTTTTTTATTTATCCTTTTCATCATCTAATTATAAACTAACCAAAGTGCAGATTTCCGTGCCACACGGCCTTCCACACGGCCGTGGCCGGGGCCGTGTGGATACTACAGACTTCCGTACTGACAAGGCAGAGATAGTACGAGCCAATGAAGAAAGATTCTCAGATCACGGACGATTATAAATTTCCACGGCCGTGCGATATGGCCGTGGCTGACATTGAGGGAAGTCACACGGGCTCCGACTAAACACCATGGCCGTGCGATACAGCCGTGGTCGATACTGTTTTATCAAACATGGGCGTGGTGACCACGAAACGGGCGTGGGAGAAACGAACGAAGCACAACACGGCCGTGCGAAACGGCCGTGTGACCCAACACGCCCATGGTACACGGGCGTGGGGATGTACCAGACATCAAAACTCTATTTCAACCACCCCCTTCCCTCTTCTCAACTACTCCCCATTCCCTTTCTTCCATACATTTTCAGACCCTCCCCCTTCCATATTTTCCTTCCTTGGCCCTTTTCTAAACTCTAGATGTACACCATATCCATGTCGAAGAAACAAAAGGATCCTAGCACAGTCTCCCTCTGCGAGACCGATCTACATAAGTTCATGCCAGCCGCTTCATTAACTCGACAAGCCAAGGACATTTGAGGCCATTTAACTTTATTTTTCTTTTCTCGTCTCCTTTATTTTCTTATCTTTACTTCTCTTCTGCTAAATTTAGTTTATCTTATTTTAGTTTTTTGGTTTTAGGTTCTAAAGGCTGCTTGGGAATCACACACCACAGCCTTAGAAATCACACCCACCCCGCGAACCATCCAACAATAAGGACTTTTCAGTCCATTTATCTCTTCTTTTAATTTTATTTTACTTTCTATTTTCTTTCCCTTTATCTTTCTTGTCTTTAAATACATAATTAGTTTATTTTAAATATGTCTTACTATTTCCTGGCTATTTCTTCACGGGCCACCCAATTTCTTCATCTAGCGCAGTAATAGTGGGCTGCCGCCACACCACGACCACTCCCAACTCAAGGAAGCCATCCAGAATTCAGGGAGTTTCACCCCTATCCCTATCTTTTGATTTTCTACTATATTATTTTTATGTATCTTTGTACACTGAGGACAATGTACATCTTAAGTGTGGGGGGTGAACTTTATTTTGAAAAAGTGCCTAATTTTTTTTTCATTATTCTCAAAATTTCTGAATTATATCTTGTTCTTAAGTAAATCTTCTCATATTACTGTTAGAATGAAATTTCCTTTAATTCGTGGTTTTCATTGATATGTTTTAGATTAAGTCATAGTTAATTGTGCAGTGATGATTTAAACTTTAGGAGACTAGAGAATCAAGCATGATGAGTTTATTTTCAGAATTAAAAATTTGTTAGGGTGTCTACCTGAATCTAATTATTATCTTGAAGTTTGAAATTTACAAAGTTGACATCAAAATCCCATAATTTTTGTGAGATTTTGAGCCTTTTAGAGCATACATTCTTTCGTGCTCACTTTTGATTATGAGTGTGTCAACATTGATTTGTTATTCTAGAACTTGCTTCGATTATACATGTCGAGACCACACCTTTGATTTGATATACAGAGATGATAAAGGCACTTAGGTTTTAACCCACTTACTCCACTAAAAACCTACCCTCATAATTGACCCCTAGTGAACCCCTTTGATCCTAACAACCCATTTATTGACTCACCCACTAATATTAACCCGAAGCCCACTTTGTATTTGTTATCACCATTTTTCTTAACTACCCCTATATCGAGGTTTGATTTGATTGGTTACTTAACTATTTTCTTTATATCAGTTGTTAAATTCTATCTTATTTTTATTATTTGATTTGTTCTTAAAAAAAATTGAAGTATATTCATTATTAGTTCTGTGATTAAAGTGAGCTTAAAACAGTTTAAATTCACATTGTTAGAAGAAGGTCGTGTTATTAGTATTAGTATTATAAGTTTCCAATTGATGTAATTATTTATATCCAGTTCGTTGTTTCTAGTTAGGTAATTTGTCAATTCAATCTCGATTCTAACCCTCTAATTTAGCCTTTATCCACACATTTAACCCAAGCCCCGTTACAACCCTTTTAAAGACCTTTTGATGTGTGTATCATATCATTCTACAGTGGTGGAGATTTGATTTTCATGCAAGCCTATGGGATTAACTTTTCATGTTCGACTTCTGAGTGCTTATTTTTGAACTTTAAACACTTTGAGTGAACCTTTAGTGATGATGTCAATTTTTGTCGATTTTGAATTAAAGGTAATTATTTAGGTGAAGGGAAACATCTATGTTTTCATGCTAAAAAAATATATGACTTAGATTGTTTGAATCTTTAGGACTCTTTGAGTTGAATTATCCATGTATGAATTATCTATGAATTATGATGAAACGTTATTGATGAAGGTTATGAATTGAGGAAGTTCGTTTTAATTGTAAGTTGAGAATTTTGCTTGAGGACAAGCAAAAGCTTAAGTGTGGGGGTATTTGATAAACCGTAATAGTAACATATTTTAATCCCACATTTAGCATGATTTTGGATGATTTATCCCTTTAATTATGGAATTTGGTGCTCCTAATCCTTTAAATTTATGTTTTATACTCAGGAGAGTATATGAGGAAGAAAAGAACGAGAAATAGGCTTAAACGAACCAAATGGGCCAAAGAAAGAAATCAACACGGCTTGGGCCCAATCCACACGGCCGTGCCCCTTTAGCAGGCTCAACCACGGCCTGAAGTCGATTCACACGGGCGTGCCACACGGGCGTGTCCCTGCCATGACAAAGAGGAATTTCACTCGGATTAGGTTACTTAGAGGCAAAGAAAGCCATTCTAAAAGCCTATATAAACACCCTAGAGGTCAACCTTCAAGGGGCGGCCAGCTAGGCCAAGGAGCCAAGCTGGAGAGGTCAGAATTGTGGGATTTACTCAAAGAAAGCCAGTTGATTCATCTCAAGAAGCTGAAATCATACTCAAGACGGAAGATCTTCTTTTCAATTCCTTCAGGGGGTTTTAGGATTTTTCTTATGTTTTGTTTTATCTTTTCTTCTCAGATGTATTCGTTTATGATTATGAACTAAACCCCTCAGATACCTGAGGGGGATGAAACCTATGACGAATCTTGTTATTGTTTTCTGAACTACATGATAAATACTTGATTTGTTCTTAACTATGTGTTCTTAATTCTTGCTTTGATATTTCAGAATATTGATTCAAGTATTGATGTGCTTAGGCAGTGGAGCAAAAGTCCCTGTTTAAGAGTAGATCTAGCATAGTTAAGCGGAGTTGATCGCAACCCTAGACATAGGATGACGAAAATATACCGGATTAGGGTCAAACCTAATATAGGAGTCCATAGATCGAGTTAATGCAATTTTAGGGGTTTTAATTAGAAAGAGATTTAAATTAATCAACCTAGGGTTAGACGTTAGTAGCCTCGACGGAGGTATTAATATACATTAGGGAATCCTACGGATCAAGTCAAGTAAATAAATCGTCTGGTTCAGAGTTAGATAACAAGTGAAGTCTAGGTGGATTCTTCCTCGGGTATGGTCTTAATCAATTGGTTTTTCCCACAAGTATTTCCCCAATTCATTCTCTTTTTGTCTTAGTGTCTTTAGCTTAGTAGTTAGTTAATTTTAGATTAAACAACAATTTCCTTATTTCTTAGGCTAAATAATAGAAAGAGAGTCAGTATTAGTACTTTTGGTTCCCTTGGGTTCGACAATCCGGTCTTGCCACTAAGCTATACTACTGTTCGATAGGTGCGCTTTCCTCAATCGTTGTCACAGTTAGTTTCTAGGCCAGATCATTCATTATATAAATTTTTAAGACTCTGACATACGATCACTCTGGGAGGATTTAATGGATGTCTTGCCTCAGGAACCCTCGCCATGGATGATTTTGGGCGACTTTAATGCCATTCTATCCCCTCAGGATAAAAAGAGTGATCGATCAATAGGTAAGAGATGTAATTTGTTTGGTAACTTTGTTGATGTTTACAATTTGCAGGATCTTGGTTATATAGGACCCTCCTATACCTAGCAAAGAGGGAGTACGTTCGAGAGATTGGATAGAGCACTGGAAAATAATGCTTGGATTTCTGCTTTTCCTCATTCTCTGGTTTACCATCTCCCTCGCATTAAATCAGATCACAGACCCATTCTTCTCAAAACTAGGCCTAAGCTCAATGTCCCAAGAGGGAAACCTTTTAGATTTCTTGCAGGATGGACGGAGCACGCAAATTTTACGGACTTGGTCTCAAACAAATGGAGATACTTAGGCAACATGGCTACCTCGTTAGCTGATTTTACCTCTCATGTAAAAGATTGGAACAGGTGCACCTATGGTTACATTGGCACTCGTAAAAGACAACTTTTGAAGTCACTTGGGACTATTCAAAAGGCCATGGATCAGTCGAATTCTAGAAGATTAGCTAATTTGGAGATGGAGGTTCGAGATGAGCTAAAAAATGTGCTCAATCACGAGGAGCTCTTATGGAGACAAAAGGCTAGATGCGACTGGCTTCAGTTTGGGGACAGGAATACCAAGTTTTTCCATAGTCAAACGATGCAAAGGAGGAAATTCAATCACATTTTGGCTTTACGTCTTAGCGATGGGGAATGGTGTTCTGAGCAGTCCACCCTTAGTGATGAAGTCGTCAAGTTTTTTAGAATTTATATGGTGAAATTCCAAGTCCTATGTCTGATATTCCTTCCAATATCTTTCCCTGAATTAAGGAGCAAGATATTGATTTTCTTTAAAAGCCGGTGTTGAATGACGAGATTAAGAAGGCCCTGTTCAATATGGCTCCCTTGAAAGCTCCGGGAAGTGACGGGTATCATGCGCATTTCTTCCAGAGCCAGTGGGACCAAGTGGGAGGGGCGGTTTGTGAGTGGGTTCAAGGAATATTTGATGGTAACAACATAGAGGGAGAGCTTAATAACACTCTTATTGTGCTTATTCCGAAGAAGGATCGCCCGAAAGACTTTAGTCAATTCCGGCCAATCAGCCTTTGCTCGGTATTATATAAATTTGTGATGAAGGTGATCGCTAATAGATTCAAAGTGGTTTTTCTGAATTTCATTTCTCCAGAGCAAGCAGGTTTTATTACAGGGAGGAACATATCGGATAATGTCATTATTGCAAAGGAAGTTATCCACTCTATGCGCAGTAGGAAAGGTGGCAAGAACTGGATGGCCATTAAGTTAGATTTGGAGAAAGCATACGACAGGATCAGTTGGAAATTTATAGAGGTGTCTATGGTCACAGCTGGGATCCCCGAGAGACTCAGAAAGGTCATTATGAACGCTATCTCCTCCTCCACTGTGCAAATCCTTTTGAATAGAGTCCCATCTAGATTCTTTAAGCCTGTAAGAGGGATTAGACAGGGTTGCCCGTTATCACCTTACCTTTTCGTTCTTTGTATGGAATGGTTAGGTTATCTTATCTAATCAGAGATGAAAACCGGTAAGTGGCAGCCTATTCGGCTTTCTAGATCGGGTCCGACTTTATCCCATCTCTTTTTTGCTGATGACCTGGTTATTTTTAGCAAGGTGGATATGGAACAAGCTCTTCTGCTAAAGGATATCTTTAGACGGTTTTGTGATTTTTCTGGTCATAAAATAAGTGCAAGGAAGAGTATCATGTTTTTCTCAAAGGGCGTGGATATCAACTTATGTGATCAGATTAGTCAGCTTTTTGGGTTCTAGAAGGTGCTCAATTTAGGAAGCTACTTGGGGGTACCACTTCTTCACGATCGTGTCACTAAGAGCACCTTGAACTTTGTGATCGATAAAGTGAGAAGCAAACTTCAAAATTGGGACGCTCAAAAACTCTCCCTCGCAGGGCGCGTTACTCTCGCTCAATCAGTTCTCCTAGCTATTCCTAGCTATTTCATGCAGTCTTTAGCTATTCCGAAAGGGGTGTGTGATGAGATAGAAAAGATAGCCAGACAGTTCATTTGGGGAGGCTCCGCTGGTAATCCAAAATTAGCCTTGGTTGGATGGGAGTCCATGTGTCAGCCCAAGACTTGTGGAGGGCTTGGTTTTAGACATTTTCAAGATCATAATAATTATTTCCTTATGAAAATTAGTTTTAATCTGGTATCTCGGAAAGACGCATTATGGGTTTAAGTTCTTCGATCGAAATATGGGTGGAAGAACTAGCTTCCTGAGTCTATTCACAAAAGCCAGTGCTTACATCTTTGGAGATCTCTCTCTAAGGTGTGGCCCCTCCTTTGTGAAAATCTTATGTGGTCCGTTGGGGATGGTTCTACAATCCGTGGATGGAAAGATAATTGGATACCTAACGTAGGGCCTCTGTTCTCTTATGTCTCCGCTCAAGATAGGCTCAATTTGGATAGCACTTTGAAGGATTGGGTTCTTCCGGATGGTTCTTAGAATGTAGACATGCTTCGCATTTGGTTACCTGAAGACATACTGAAGTGTATTGTAAGTATTCCTCCTCCCCATCCTGATGGTGGTGAAGATAGAATCATCTGGGCTCATTCGGGATCCGAATTCTTCTCTATCTGAAGTGCTTATTGGACGTTAAAAGAAAACTCTTGGAGACCTAAAGATGACATTTGGAAACCATTTGGAAATATCAAGGACCTCAGAGAGTCCACCTCTTTCTCTGGCTTGTGGCCAATCAGAGGCTCTTAACTAATTCAGAAAGGACCAGAAGAGGAATTGCTCAAAGTAGTACTTGTCCAAGATGTGGCCATGTTCTTGAAGACATCATGCATGTTCTTCGAGATTATTCGACGGCGAAGGAAGTTTGGATGCTTGTAGTCCCTCCAGAGCAGCAATCCAGGTTCTTTTCCGACCCTTTACAAACTTGGTTAACAACTAATCTTTGTTGTCTTCGTAAATTGCAGGATAAAGGAATTTCTTGGTTGTGCCTTTTCGGGATCATAGCTTGGAGGATCTGGAAGAACAAGAATCTTTACATTTTTCAAAACATTGACTGGACGTCCTTCGAGCTCATCAAATCTTCTCTCAGTTGGGCACAAAATTTTGAGAACTTTATCATTAAATCCAAGGATGCCGTAATTTTTTCAGGGTCTAAACAGCATTGCTCTGATAATTGGGTCCATCTATCCACCGATAGAGCAGTGGCTAGAGTGTCCGGAAATGCCTCAGCGGGTGGTGTGGTGCGTGATCGGGATGTCAATTGGATATTAGGATACACACGCATTATCTGGGTAGTTGTTCACCTTTGGAAGCAGAACTTTGGGGTATCCTTGATGGAGTACTTATTCTTATGAATAAAGGATATAAGAAGGTCAAGATCCAGACTGACAATATTGAAGTGGTCAGGAGTTTGTCCACAGAGGTTATGGTAGACTCGGGCAATACACTCCTCAGGAGAATAAAAAATTTATGCTTTCTGAAGGTCAATGGGAAATTAAGCATGTTCCCAGGGAGTGCAATTCAACCGCAGATCAAATGGCAAAGATTGGGCTCTCTTGGCAGAATTCTCTAAGGATATTTGATGTACCACCTGATGTGGTGATTACGGCTTTTCTTCAAGATAAAGTGTGTAATGTCCCTTAGGTTTTCCTAAGTTGTCTTTTCGTTTTTTTCACCAAAATATATATATATATATATATATATCATTTTTATCATGAAAGTCTTGAGAAATGACCAAAATATCCTTTTATAGTAAAATTATTATTTTACACTTTTTTTTTACTCTTTGCACGATTTCTTCTCAATAATGGAAATTGTAAATCCCAAACCTCATAATTCTCTAGTGAACTTTAATATGAATCTATGGATGATAATTGCATCTTTGCTCTTTTCTTAGTAAAATTGGAAAATTTATAATTGAGTCCTTGAACTTTCTGATATTTTCAATTTGGTCTTAGAAGTGATTTTCACCATACTAATTCATATACCAATTTATCCTTATGTCAAATAGGCAATAAAAAATCTTATTTTTCTTTTTGGCTAACTTTGCATTTTAGTCCTTAAACTTTTCAAAATTTGTGATTTAGTTCTTTTATCACATTTCCTCTTCTAAATTTCTTTTCATTAAATCTCATCTCAATTATCAACTTTGATTCCATAAGATTCCTTTATCCAACTTATTTTTCAATTTTTCTCACCATGTCCAACTTTGATTTCATAAGATTCATTTATTTGTTATCGGAATAGTGCCATGTGTCCAGCCTAAAATTTTGAGATGTTACACTCACCGCTAATCTAGAGTGTTCTCCTTGGTAAGCACTCTTAACAGAGAACTGTCTTCGGAAATCAAATTTCCACACAAATTTATCTTAGCCTGGAAAAACCAAAAAGCCCTGCGATCATAGCTCCTGAAGCCATCCTTCTCCAAGTTGTTCCTGTATTAGTTGAGTGTGCCAAGATTTCAGGTATGGATCCATGAACCGATGGAAATGTAATTCATGATGAACGTGCTGCAGATCATTAAATAGAACAAAGGCATTAAGTGGAGGCCCGAAAGCAGGATAAAACATAAAGAAGCATTGATGAGCGGACAAATTTGAGCAATGTGTATCTACCAGACTCTTTGATTTCCAAGCCACTAGTTCAGATTGCATCTTTTCAATCATTGATTGTTGGACAAACATCCAATTTGAATACTTAAGTACTTACTTGGTTTGTCAACTCTCTTTACTCCCAATATACTTAACATCCATCTTTTCTTATTTCTTTGTCCTAACTCGAGCATTAAATATTTAAAGCTCATATTTGTTATTTTTAGAGGACATTTTGGCCATTCATTTTTTGTTTTGAGGAGTGAATCAGATACAAAAGCCTGTCTTGGTTGTCTAAACTTTATTTTATTTTTTTGGAATATAAAAATTTATTTCTGATAGATGCCCAAATAAGAGCACCATTGTAATTCTTTTTTTAAATAAAGAATGAGTAAATGTTGTTGGAGGATTAAATCTAAATATGATGTTAATCAAAGACATCACCATAACTCTTTGCGACTCTTTCGTATCTGTCATGTTTTGATCCATCATCTTTATCTTCATAATCAACATCTTATATTGAATTGAAATGAAAATCAGATTCATGAACCAAAGCTACACATCAAACCGTCATCCTACATATATATATATATATATATATATATATATATATATTACAAATTAAACCTAGGAATAACAGCATATTAATGATGATCTTTGTTGCTATATAAATAAGAACTAAGAAAGCAGACTAAGGAACCACCTTCCCATCCACAAAACCTGGAAACAAAGGAGTGATTTGCTGAACCTGCGATTTCATTTCTTTCCATTCTTCCATCCATCGACTAAAGCTCGAGTTTTTCGCCAACACGTCTTTGGACACCTCTTTATTGTTGATCAACTGCCTCGCATATGCTTCAAAGTTGTCGATCTTGTGCCACAACTGCTGTCGTTTCGTTGCATCCCTCTCACTTCTCACATTATCTAGCCATTCCTTTGCTTCTTCTACCCTGGCCCAAAAGCATGAATCTTGTGTCAAGCCGGCAAATTTGCTCCTCTTGTTTTCTTCCTCTGGAACACTTTTCTCCCTCCACCACTTGTCAAAAACTTCATACCTCCTTTCCCTTCCGTGCTCGATGTAGTGCCCACGCTCGCGGTGCATACCGGTTCGGTAATAATCTGCAATGTCCAATGGTTCGACAAGGAGCTTATAGAAGTGAGAAGCATTCACCCATTTTCCCCTTCTGTCAAAGTCATGAGGTAGCTTGTTGCTTTCCAGCATGTGGATAACACTGTTCCAGAACTGAGCAAGTCTATGGCGGTTAATGTTGACTCTACCCTCTCTTCTTGAGGCCCCCGTAAGCTTGAATGAGTCGTAGTAACCCATTTGATCATCGGCCTCATCACAGCACGCTTTGTACCACTCTATTTCAGCTCGATATGGCACTATCTTGGACAATTTTATTGCCAGGTTTGCAGCATTCAGGTTTGGCTTATCACTGTGTTGAGCCATTTGCAGGCACTCCTTTGCCATAACCACAACTGGTTCCTGTGAGTTGATTTAGTTAAAGACGGAAAGAAAATCCGTAAATCAACATTGTTATAGAAAAAAGAGTACCTTGTCGGTTAGGTCTGATGATTGCAATGCCAAGGCGACACCAGCTTCATAGCTAGAATCAGGTATCCCCTCTTCAAAGTTTCTAGCCTGCAAAAACTGTCTAGAAACTTTGGCAACATAATCTCCATACTTGAGATGATCCTCAATGCTTTGGTTCGGTGAGCCAGTGGCCATCATCAAATGCATCATCTTCATAACTGATGCAACATTCTCTACACAAATGGCACCCTCTTGGCAGCAGAAAACATAGCTCCCGAAAGGCCAAAACAAGCTCTCTGATGGATCGTCAGCTTGGGTTAACAATTCCAAGTCCTTTAAAACACTATGAAAAAGTATATGTTTTAGATCATTGGATACTTGAGAAGAAAGGCCTGCAACAGGGAGGTGAGGAGAAGCCATGCAGCAGTGCCAGAACTGCAGCAGGGCTTGTATATGAGGAATGTGGTTTACAATCTCAGCTAAAAGTAGCCTTGGCATGATATCATGCTTGGAAACAACATGGCAAAAGTTTTCACCCCATCTTTGGCGTCGAATCGACCGATGGAGGGCTTCATTGCCGAGCAATGGAGAACCGAATGTGATGCATAGGACCGACATTGGAGGATATACCGACAATGAGAGCAGATGACAGAGGAGAAACAGAGCAGAAAGAGAGGCTGTCGTTCCTCCTATGCACTGACCTGTTATCACTATTGACTTCACTTTTCCCATTAAATCCGCCATCTGCATCAACATATCTATTTAATTAGTTTTCTTGCTTAGGACATCTTCCAATGCGCACCTACCTTAATTAATTTGTTTCCAGGTTAGAACAAAAATAAATTCATTTCTTATTTTTAAAAGTAACTTCATTTCATGAGTTCAATCCAAACTTCTTGAGATAATCTGAATTATTCAAACTTTAATTAAGTACAATTTTATGGATTCTCAAAATAAGTATTAATTCGATTTAAAACAATACATGTCAAGCAAGTATAAAGATTGATGGCAGAATTGCATTTATAGGAACTAGGGACGGTAATACTCGAATCACTTGAAGGATGAGAAGATTTTTTTATTTTTTATTTTTGTTTGAAAGGAGGGTACGAAACAGTTATGATATTTTGAAATTAATATATCACCCTTATATATATATATATATATATTTAACTTTTAAAATGATAAAGGCAAATAATTATACATTATACAATAAACCTTAAAATATTTAGATTGAGATATAGATAAATGTACATTAAAATAATTAGAAATAACTAATAAATATCAAAATATAAAATAGTGAAGAATCTGACAACATTTGTGGTATCCATCTCTCCTAAATATGTTGAAGTTAAAAGGTGGTATGGAAAGGTACTTCTTTTGTATAAAGTTAAACCCCATTGACGGGTTACTTATCATCTTACAGCCAACCCCCATAAAAAGGAGAAAAAGATGCAAAAACAAGAGTAGACCCCAATGAAAGCAAGTTTGGTTCGTTTCAGATTGGAGTTGACCCCAACAAACATTTAGCCGACATCAAGTGGGAATGGAATCTTGTTTTTAAGATAATGTAATGTGAGTGAAGTTCGGGGTGACTGACTCCCTGCCTGCCTCATTTGTCATGATTGACTTGGTCAACAAATTGATTTAACGTGGACTTGAATAGTTGGCCTTTTTAAGTACCACAAAAAGCACGTGGCCATTTTAAGGTCCAATTATTGACAGTTATATCTTACAATACAAAGGGAATTATTAAGGGCTGAAATTATGTGATTGAGTTACTTTGATTTTTTCTTCCTTTTGGGATGAATTAGTGGCAATATCCCTATGCCTCCTACTCTCTATCCTACTTGGGGTGCTTTGCCTCAGCTCAGGCCTGAGGCGATACTCAGCAGGCATCAAATTTTTTGAAAATTTTAATTAAGTTGTACAAATTTTTTAAGAATTATTATTAAAAATTTTAAAAATTTTAATTAGACTCTTCAATTTTAATTTTTATGTTTTGTAAATTCTCATAAAATTTTTGAAACAAAGTTTTTAAAAATTCTCATTAAAACCCTCAAAGTGTTTAAAATATTTAATTAGACCTCTCTACCATTATATAAATGAAAAAAAATGAAAACCACAAAGAAAATCGGAATACATATATTTATAAATAAAAGGATAATAATCCATCCTCTTTAGAATAATTTTATTTGTATGTTAATCTATAAAAATTTCTGTTTGTTAAAATTTTGGATGTTATACAGATGTAACATGTGAATTTTAGATTATATTATATTTTTTAATTTTCAAATTAACAAATTATGATATATTAATAATATTATTAATTAGTGATATTTAGTTCATATCTTTAATAAAATATGATTAATATATTTTTATATATAAAATTTAATCATTTTATTAAAATAATCTTTATTTATTTTATTTTACAACTAATTTTACTAAAATTTGTTATAGAGAATTAATTTAGTAAAAAAAATACACTTAGATTGTTGTCATAGATGAAAAGTTGCTATAAAATGTAAGAGTAAAACATAAAAAATTGATTGTACATCAAACTTGAATGTTACAGATTAAAACTATTTAAGAGAGAGCTGACTACATTAGTAATTTTCTTTAAAAGATTCGAAAAAATAAAAAAATTTGAATATCCACATCCCAAGTCTCAACTACTAATCAAACCCACAAGATATACATAAAGGTGGATGCAAATTTTTCCCTAATTTTTGCCCAATTATGATGACTAATGCCTATAAGATACAGCACCATTTGTTTGTACATGTTGTACTTTTCTCATAATTTTCTTTTTTGGTTTTTCTCTACATTATCAAATAAAAAATAGCTGCCTTTTGGAAGATTTCTCTTTCACAATTTAGAGTTGTAATCTAAAAATCAATATGATATTTAGATATTGGTACAGTTATAAATTTGAAAAAGTATGATCAAATAAAATTGTAGTTAAAGATTATGGTATTTTATAAAGTGGAAAGTTTTAACAATTGTTTTGGAGGGAGACAAACAGGAGTGCATCATGTTGATGATGATAATAAAAGTTGTATCACATTCCATTAACTTCAATTCTAAAGAAATGCAACAATTATACTTCCATTCATTCTTTTATTGAGTGTCCAATTATGAAGTTTCCCACTATATGCAGTACCCACTTATTCCCACTACCCAAAAATGCCCTATTATCTGAACCAGGTCACTCATTTCAGCTTTAGATTAAGGCTTGGGATTTTAGTAAATTTAATACCACAAACCAAGTCTATATAAGCTTCTTAATTTCCATATAAATCAATTACAATTAGTCAGTACTACTTTAGGCAAATTCTAATTCATCATTTGTTCTTATCTGGGGATGGGTTTCAACTTTCAATGTACCATTACAGCAATAATCTAGGGATTTTGTTAGGCTAAAGTTTCCATCATAAATAAAGCCCCATAATAAATCATTTCACATAAAGAGAGTCAAATAAATATGTCAAACACTTGCCTAATCTTAATTCTTCACAAACACTCATTGATTATACTCATGCACAACACTCATTTTCCTTAAGTCCCAAGTTGTTTTCCCTATGAAACTCTACTATTTTCCTGCCTTTACTTTTTATTTTTAAAAATTTAATTTTTCCATTTTTTTTGAATAATCTCATTATAGGTTCTGATCATGTCTGTTCTTTTTAATACAATATCTAGAACTACCCATAACCCCTCCCCAACCCATAAATAGAAGGATAATATACTTCAGCGTACTTGAGCTCATGCCCTGCATTGGCAACAATGTCTATGCCAATCGAGCTAAAACTCAATAGGCTAGTCCTTCCATTTTTTTAAATTTCAAAAATTGAGTTCAATTGCTGTTGATTTTTATTTTTTTTGTTAAACTGAAAATAAGTTGATAGCTAAGTAATAAAAATAAGTTGTAGTAAATCAAAATTTAACAATGTTAACAATTGGATTTATATTTTTAATCTTAAAAGTAGAGGGGCTATATCCCTTAAAATAGAAGTAGGATTACATTCCTTGAAATAAAAATAAAAATAAAAACTAAATTTTAAATGTATGAAAAAGTACAAGGACCTGAAGCATATTTTATCCTCCTTGTGTAACTTCTTTCTCTCATTCTTCAATCAATTTATGGAGTTTCCCGGTGCTTAAGTAATGCTTATAAGCCCATTACTTAGCGCCCAATAACCCATTTTTATCTGTAATTCATACTTGCCCAAACAATATCTAAAAAATTAATCCCAAAATCTCACATCGATTTTCTAACTGGGTTTTCTTCAATTAGATGTTAATTTATTAATTATCAATTTGGTTTTGATTTCTTCAATATATTTCATGAAACTAAAACATGATCAACACTATAATCGATGAGGTTTATAAGTCTAAAATTCTATAATTTTTTTCAACTTTAGATCACTCTGAGAAAAATGAATTAGATCTTCAAGCATAAACAAAGGAAACAGAAATGAATTAAATCTATAAACCGTAACTGTAGCAAAAGGAAAGCTAACCTGGATTTGCAAGCTTGGGAACATTGAGAAGAAAAGCTTTAACATCCCATGATGCACCATGGGCTCCTCTGCTTCGATATGTCGATAAAGCGGAGCAAAAACGCCACCGTCTTCCTTACTCAAAGCCACAAGATTTCTACATCTCTGGTCAGACCCAGAAGTCATTTGCCGGCCGGAAAAAGCAATATAAGCCACGCTTCCAATCCGTTCCACCAGGTAAGCCCCTGGGAAGCTTATGTTTGCTATATTGCACACCCTCCATGCTTCCTCCAACAATGGCGTCGACGCAAGAAATGTCGCCAGCGTCTCGCTCATTTCGAAATTGTTTTGGCCGCTTTGATCCCAATTAATTTCCACAAGAAACCCATGTTAGGATTTCGGAATAAAGAATTTTCAAGTCAAAATTTGGAATTTGGAGTTGAAAATTAAAAAAAAAAAAAAAAAATGGGCTGAATTAACTTACCATGAAGCTTCGGTTTCCATATTATGGAAAGTTGTTGCTCTTTCTTCGATTTCTTTTTGGTTCTTTTCTTGCTGCTTGGTGGTAGCGTGATGCTGGTGACTCCTTTATTAGTGGGAAAAGAGCAAGGTCTAATTTCAAATTTCATCTCTCTACTTTACAAAAATTAAAAATTTAGTCCTTTTACTTTACTTTATCATAAATTAGTCCCAATTATCAACAAACATTGGTAATTTGCTATATAAAAATTGGTTTGAACCATTGGTTTTTGTTAATTCCATGTAGATTAACACTATTATCTAGTTAACTTAATTTCTCAATTTTCATAAATTACAAGTATCGAATTCTGACAAATTAAAATATAAAGGATGGAATTCACAATTAGACAGATATATAAATATTGAAAATATAGTCTGAACGATCAAAGTAAGTGGGTGATTTTAATTACTACTTTATTAATAAAAAAGGAAAAAAAAGAAATGATGATGGGTGGGGTTTTGAAGATTGAAAAATGAAAAGAGTTTACTTTGGTAAATGGGGGGGTGGTGAGTCAAAATTCAAACTAATTGGGGGACCAATGCATACACTGAATTTTATATGGATTATGATAAATTATTTATGGTAATAAACAGGGTTTGTGTATTTATTAGAGAAAGAAGAGGAGAACAAGTCGAACTTGTAATGCCGCGTTAGCGAAAGAGATGGAATGATATATTTTTGTAAGGTGAGGAGCATCCCATTTGAGAGAGATGTGTGGGTCAACTCTTGTTTTTTTCTTTCTTAATTTCTTATATCTATTGGAGTAAGATGTTTGTTACGAATTTTAAAGCTATTATATACTCAAGGCGATGATCAAACTCTTAATCACTGGTTAAGGTAAGAAAGACCATTATCATATCACCTAACTCCCTTAATTGATCAACTCTTGATTTTTGTTTTACTTTCCATTTTACTATTATTAGTTATTATAGTTTAATCAACACTAATGATGTTGTATTTTCTTTACTAATCCCAAAATAAATATATTTTTAAATTTTTTTATAAAATTTATAATAAAAAAATAATTTAAACCTCAAATAGACGTATACATTATAGAACTTGAACTTAAGATATCAAAACTCTCAACACCTTATTTCAGGTTCACTATAATCAAGTAATAAAGGGTTTGGATTTTACCAATATTAGAAATCCTATCATACGCATATACGTGTGGAAACCATGGATCTAAAACACAAATGCATATTAAAAAATAAAATAAAATAAATATTGAAACATATGATTTGAAACTAATTAATCATAATAACACATTAAATATGTACGATATTAAAATAAAAAAATAGATTAAATTATGATTAAAACAAAATTTAAACACATAAATATATCATATTAACAATACTAAATGCACTACAATTATTTATCATGGTGTTGTCTTCAATTCTAAGTTAATATCGAGTTGGTTTTGAACATCAACTCAATTAACAATATTATTTTCTAATTTTTATTTATTTGTATTTTTGCTTTGAAAGTAAATATTTTAACTAATTTAGAATTAAAAGTAACAATTCCATTATAAATAAAGGTAAAAATGTTTTCAAATAAAATTACTAAAAATTTACAAACTTATTTTTAATAAATATGAATTTCTTAAAAATTAAATATGCTCGACAAAAATCGAGTTCTACTGATTGACATGTAGTGACCTTTTTTTCCTTAAATTTTAAAATTTTATATTTAAAACTATTTAATGTTTTACACTCGAATTTGTTTTAAATATGCTCGACTCTACTATTTTAATAGTCTGTATTTTCGTAATTTTTAAAAGATTAAATCAAATTTTTATCATTTTTAAGAATATCAAAGTAAAATTTTACCTTTATTAATTTAAAATTTTAAAATATTTTAAAGAGCCTAAATAAAAAGAAATTCATTTTAGGGGGCCGAGTCCCCTAATTTTGCCATGCAAGCCATTTTAAATATATTACTTAAAAATAAAGCCTTACATATAAAAGTAAATTTAATAAAATTTAAAAATATCAAATTTCTCAAATATAATATATATATCTCTTAAAAATTAATCGGATAATAAATATTATATATATATATATATATATATATATCACTTAAACTAGTTTTAAGATTAAAATCCAAAGTTTTAAAATAAAATAAAATAAACCTAAAACATCACGTGTCAAGCACTGAAACTCGACATTTGTCTAGAATTAATAATTCAATTTCAAATGTAATATATGTTTTTTGAGATACGAATGTAATAGCTTTTAAATATATGTTTTTATAAATTTAATTAATTAAATATATTTTAAGAAATTAATATTGTTTTATTAGCAACTTTGTTAATTATTAGTAATTTTATTAGAAAGTGTTGTTTTTTTTTTATGAAATTGTTATTTTTACTTTTAAATTATACCAAATCTTTACTTACAAAGAAAAATAAAATAAAATTTAAGATGCAATATTTTTTTATACAATGACAAATTTAATTTTTAATGTTTATATTTTCTATCAATTGACCCTTATTCTTTCTCTTTCTCTTTTTTTTTTTTAACTAAATTTGTTCCTCAGACTTTTTAAAAGAATTAAATTTAACCATTAACCTTTCAAAAAGAGTCGAATTTAGTCATTAGCCTTTTAAAAATAGTTGAATTGTTTTTTTAATGGAAATATTGACTAAAACGTTAACTTTTTAAATATGGTAACCCGCATAGCAATCGACGAGAACTTTATGCTATTTTTTTGAATTTCGATGAACTTTTAATAATTTTTAATTGTTTATTGGCGTGACATTTAAGACAAATAGTATCATATCAGGATGAAATACATGTAAACTATCACGTGGATTGTCATGTCAATATTGTTAAAAAATTATTTTTTAGTTAGTATTTTCATAAAAAAAACGATTTGACTTTTTTTTAATGATTAATGGCCAAATTTAATTTTAAAAATAATAATGGCTAAATTGATAAAAAGATATAAATATTGAGGAATAATTTTTTTATGTAATTTTTTTAGGACAAACTATAGATTTAGTCACCAACTATTAGTGTGTTTCTGTTTTTGTCACTCAATTATGAAAATTTTTAATCTAGTCACTAATTTTTAAATCATTTCTATTTTGGTCAGTCATGTTTTAGATTATTTCTATTTTGGATTTTGGTCATTCTCTGTTAAGTAGTTAATGAAAGTGATGATGTGGCATTTTTCAAACTAGTATAATAACACATTTAGTCCCTAATACTTACACATTTTATAACTTGATCCTAATTCTAAATAATTCAATAAATTTAACCTTCCATATTTACAAAATCTAGCAATTTGATCCTCAAATACATATAATTAAATATAAATTATTTATTATGAAAATGTACAAAATATATTATTTTTTTATATATATTTATATGAAAAATATTACATGTGTTTGTATTTAATTATAATTATAAAGCTCAAATATGCCTTTAGCCCCCAAAAGTTGACACCTTCTCCCAAGTTGACACTTATGATTTTTTTTGTCCCAAGTTGGTATCCGAATTTTCATTCCGTCAAGGGTTTTGATACTTTTTGTATTAGCCCAATTTAGTCCAGGGCCCAAACCCAAATAAAAAATAAAGCAAAATAATAAAAATAAAATCCAAAACAGTTTATCAGTCCATTTACATTTAAAGTCCAAGTGGCCCATATTGGGACCCAAATAAACAAACCCAAATCAGCCAACCCGTTTACAAACCCCAGCCCAAAACATTGAGGCCCAAACCAAAACCCAATTTCAAGCCCAAAATTTTGAGGCCCAAATGGCCCAAAACAGATTGAACCTTCAGAAAACCCTAGCGCCGCAACCCTAACAGCGCCGCGCGCGTGCCTCCACGCGTGCCACCACCCACGCCTCCACGCGCGCCACCACGCACGCCCCCACAGCCTCCATACCTCCAGCAGGCCTTCGTACGCCCCACGTCGAATGCCACGTCGCCTCCGTACCTGCGCAAGAAAACAAAAGACAGCAAATACAGAAAACAAAGAAAAAACTCTTGTATATTTGATTTTATTTTTCGAATCGGCTGTATAAAGAGCCGAAAAAAATCACTATAAAGGATTACGTTTTTTTGAACAGAGAAATAGCAAAAAGGTATATTCTCCGTTTTTTCAGTCTGTTTTTCATTTCAAAGATACATCGCATATACATAGAATAAAATACAAACACTTACCTTTTGCGACGATCGGAGGCCGAAACCGAAACGATTTTTTTACTTCGTTCGATCCTTTTTGAGAGGTTTTGGGTGTTTGAGGGGTAGATCTGGGCTTAGGGCGTTTTAAGGGTTTGAAACGGCCATTTTTGGGTCTCCGACCACTGTATACGGCGGTGGAGGTGGCGGAACGCGGTGGCCCAATGATCAGAGCTTGGCCGCATTATGGCCGGAGCTCGGAGGGCTAAGGCTTGTTTTTTCAAAGAGTTTTCATGTGTTTTTTTTTTTGGAGGGTGTTAAAAATGTTTTTTTTAAACTGATTTTTTTAGTATTTATAAGCTCATGATACGACGTCGTTTTGGTATGGTCTGTTAATGACCAAAACGGCGTCGTTTAGGGCATACCCGCGCGAGTGACCCAACCCGGGGAGGATCCGCGCGTTTCTGATTATTGGCTTATTTGCGCACCAAGTCCTTCCGCATTTGCGATAGGTCGCAACGGAGCCCTGTACTTATTTTTAATTTTGCCCAGACTATTTTGTTGTTGTTTTAATTTGGTCCTCAAAACAGTTAGATGACCAGTATTTGAACGGCGCCGTTTTGAGTGTTTGGGATAATTTCCCAATGAATCCTCGCTTGTCTGCGCGCATACTAATCTGGTCCTCTGATATTATTTTCATTTTAAGACTTGAATTTTATTTTAATTTCAATCTTGTCCCTTACCAGTTTTAATTTATTTATTTATTTATTTACTTTTCAAAAGGTTTATTTTTATTATATTTTATTTTAAATCCTTTTATATATTGCTTACTTTACCATTTTAATTCTATTCTTTAAATTTTTTTAAAACAAAAAAAATTTATTTGTTTCAAACATTTTTATACCATCATTTTTCCTACATTATTTATATTAAGCTTTTAAATTCCGTGTATGTTATTTATTTAGATTGATATGTGTTATTGTGTATATTATCTTGCTCCATTTTCTTCAATTGCTAATGTCGAAGTTGTGTTATATGATCATTGCTATTGTATAGATTATAAATTGTTAATTTGTAATCATTAAGTATTTGTGATTCATCTTTGTAATATTTGATGTATGGATTAATATCTTGCTTTGTATATTAGTATTCCATTGTATCTTATGAAAAATGTTATGTTTTAATGTCATTTCAGTTTTAAAATCATTCCATTCCAAGGTTTTCAAAAAAAAAAAAAAAACGAGGCAATATTTCGTGTTTGGGAATCCGAGGGATCGTGCCCTAATGTGTTGGGTTTCGGTTTTTCGTTTGACCAAATAACCGAATATCCTCTTAAGATTTCATTCGTGTTTTCTTAGTCCTAAAATAAGGTAATGTTTTGTGTTTGGAAATCCGAGAAATCGTGCCCTAACGTGCTGGGTTTCGATTTTCCGTTTGACCAAATAACTAAATATCCTTTTAAGATTTCATCTATATTTTCTTAAATTAAAAACAAGGCAATATTTCGTGTTTGGAAATTCGAGAAATCGTGCCCTAACGAGCTGGGTTTCAATTTTTCGTTTGATCCCAAATAACGAAATACCCTTTCAAAATCTCAATGCATGAGTTTTGAGAATTTTGGGATGATCTAGAATTCGAAGACTTAAATTGTTGTATCCTAACGTGCTGGATGTGATATTTTATTCCTTCGAAACCAGAGAATCTTAATATTCAAACTCGAGTATCTTCAAATGGGTCAAAGAAGGTCATAATTTTAAAATCTTTCAAATTCTCGACATTAGGACATTAATTAATTAATTTGGTACCAATTTTGGGCATTGCGAGGGTGCTAATCATTCCTCGTACATAACCGACTCCCGAACCTGTTTTCTTAGATTTCGTAGACCAAAATTATTGTTTTAATAAATCAAAATGTTTTATTAAAATAATCCATCTCAAGGTGATCCGATCACACCTCGAATAAAAGATCGGTGGCGACTCTATTTTCATTTCTAAAGTTGATCCCCGTGTTTTTTAAAAAGAAAAGATGGTTTCGACAGCTTGGCGACTCCACTGGGGATCCATAAAGAGAGTCAAGCCACAAAATTGATTAATTTCTGTCCTTTTGTCGAAATTTGAAATTTTGATTTTAAAAATTACGACCCCTTTTATTGCATTTGCTTGCATCATCTCATTGTTGTGGTTCGAATCCTATAAAATACTTTTGCATCATATTGCATGACTGTCGGGTCACACCCTTTTAAGTGGGAGTGAGAAGCTACTCCTTCGTAAGGTTTTCACCTCCGTACAAGATAGTGAATCGCTCTCGGGATACATCCGTACCTATGTCTTCGTGAGATTTTCATCTCTGTGCAGCCATAGGGAAATGTATTCCCCTGAACCGAACTCGGCCCGTATGAGCCTATAATGGGTGAGGATCGAGGAATCTGCTGGTTCAGGTACCTCAACTTTAGAACCGAACTGCATATAGAAAGCCCTAGGAGCCCACCCTAGGCAGAGCCGTGATAAACCCTAGTGGTCACCCAAATAGACGCTTGAATGTTTTTTTACATGCTTTGAATTTTGTTTCTATTGTACTGACTTTTTTGTTTTATCTTTGTTACTTTACATGCATTTTCATATTAGAGAGGTGTCGATTCGGGTTCGATTGCTAAATTAGAGAGCTTGGCATGGAAAATGACTTTCTTGATAAAGTGGAGGATAACGCGACTGTCCGAACTTGGTCAGAAACAACACAATTAGATAAGGAAGACAGTCTAGCCGCGGGGCATGTGTCAGAGTTATGGGATTACACTCGAGTTAGTGTTACGAAAAATAACCTCCAAGAGTTAAAAGAAATATGGGATCAGTGGAACGACGAGACCAAGAGGTTGTTCTACCAGGATTATGGGGATTTGTCGTACTTACTTGACGTCAAGGTAGACGAGCAGTTATTCCGAGCCCTTGCTCAGTACTGGAACCCTACGTATAGTTGATTTACCCTTGGGAGAGTGGATTTGGTACCTACCGTGGAAGAGTACACCGCTCTACTGCATTGTCCGAGGATTCAAAATGATAAAGTCTATGTGAGAGCTGCTTACGTCCCAGCCTTTTGGAAGAAGTTGACGAACATTACTAGAATGAGTGAGCAGTGGATTACAGCCAGGATTAAGCAAAAGGGCGAGTGCAAGTGCATCCCGTGGAGGAATTTGAGGGATTTGATTCTAGCTCATCCTGATGAGAAGAGAAGAGTTGATGTCTTTGCATTGAGCATCTACGAGTTGATGTTGTTCTCTAGGGCTCTAGGGTACGTAGATGAAACAGTCACAGATCTCTTCGACCGACTCAATAGAGGGGTCACGCCAGTTCCTGCAATCTTGGCCGAGACTTTTAGGTCATTGAATGCATGTAGAAGATCCAGAGAGGGCAGGTTCATAGGGTGCGCTCAGCTGTTATTAGTTTGGTTTCACGGTCACTTCTAGAAGGTAGATAAAGTCTATTACCGACCTTTCTGTAAGAAATATTCACCTTTAAAAGAAGAAGTAGCTACGTCAAAGCGCGAAGATATATCAGAAGAAAAGTGGATGATGATTTTTCAGAATCTCCAAGAAGAGGATATCGAGTGGAGAGCTCCATGGATGGTGCCTGATGAGATACTTTATAGATGTGGAAGCTTTGATTGGGTTCCTTTACAGGTCGGGAGCCGTTGGATATGCTCCTTTGCTTACAAAGAAGACAGTTTAAGTCCGCACGGTTTGTGCTTGGACACACGGGTTAGCTCAAAGTGAATTTCCCTATAGAGGAGAAAATTACAAGAAAAGGATTCGGGAAATTACTGATGCTTGGAAGCAAACTCGTCGGACGAAAAAGTTGACAATAGGATCAATGACTACTCCCGAGTATAGCGGATGGTTCAGTAGAAGGATTAATGACAACATCCCGGGGCTAAGTCTGGAAGGAGCTTGACCGATGGAGGAATATTTACAGGTAATCCCATCAGAATTAGAAATAATAAAACAAGATTTTGAAAAGAGGAATCAGGAGCTGGAGAAGAGAATAGAGCAATTAAAGGAAGAGAAGATGCATTTAAGGTTGGATGCCGACGTTCAAAAGTCAGAAGTTGAGAAGTTAAGAAAAGGGAAAAATAAAGCTGAAGAGGATCTGGATAGTCTAAAGACGGACTATAAGAAGATACGGCTATCAATGAAAATTGCTGGGCTAGGGAAAACTTCAGATCAATGGCGACAGGAAATTAAAGCGGAAAAGACCAAGGCTGATCAATGGAATAAAAGGTTCCAAGAGGCTCAAACTCAGAGAGAGGTTCTAGAAAGGAGTCTATCAGAAGCCCAGAACGATAAAAGGGAATTAAAGGCCAGAGTGGCAGAGCTTGAAAAAGTACTCTACCAGTATAGAAATCGTAATTCTGTGGCTGAGCTAAGAGCCAGTTTGAACAAAATTGAAGAAATGAAAGGAAGAATAGAAGAGCTAGAGTCTGCTTTGCAAAGCTGCGAGCTTCGGGTAGAACTTCTTGAAGCAAATGAGGAGCGTTGGAAGGAACAGCTTCATCACTCTCAGAGTCAAGTTAGGGATCGAGATTACATTATGGGTGAAGCCTGGCTCAGGTCCGGGAGGTGGCTAACTATCTTCAAACCTTGGCAGTTCAGGCCAACACGCTAAGTGTGAAGTACGAGCTAGAATCAAACAGGGGTCAGGAGCTAGCTTCGTTACTTAGGAAAGTTAAAACTCTGAGCATTAGGGCAAAGCCGTATTTGTAATCCGCTTTATGTAAAGAGCTTTATTTTTTAATAAATTTTTCTAAATGGAATTGAATCAGAATCGACTTCTTTCGCATTTCATGCATCTGCATTGCATGCATTAAGGTTCACTAAAAAATTCTAATTGATTAATAATTATTTTAGTAATCTGGAAACCGACCAAAATCAAACAAACACGCATCCTTACGGTACAAGAAGGAAAACTAAAGAAATGGATAAAAGAATAGAAAGGTTGGAGCAAATGCAGAGGGAGGTGCAAGAACAGATGCAAGCAAAAATGCAAGAGCAGCTGGTTAAGATCCAGCAGGATATGATGGACAAAATGATGGAGTCGCAGAGGAATATGATGACCCAAATGACTCAGATAACACAGCTGTTAAATGGGCTTATGGATAAAGGAAAGAGCCCCATGGTTAATGTTGAGGAGAATACTGAGTATTCTTAACATCCCTCTGGTTTTACTCCACCACATGTGCAAACACGACCTGAAAGGCCATCTGTCTCTATCAGGCCGCAACAGATTCAGGCTGGAGCCCCGATACCGATGGATTTCTAGGCTGGCTCAGGCTCTAACACTGGCCATAATTCAAACAATCCGATGGTCCCTGATTTGGATGAGATAGCTGAAGGAGAGAGGATAAAAGTAGAATTACCAAAGCAGCTAGAAGATAAATGTAAATGGTTGGAGGAGAAGTTTAAAGCGATCGAAAGTGCCGATAACTGTTATGGAATTGATGCCAAAGATTTAAGCTTAGTCCCAGACTTGGTGCTCCCATACAAATTCAAAATGCCTGAATTTGAGAAGTATAATGGGACAAGTTGCCCCGAGGCTCATATTACTATGTTCTGTAGAAGAATGACGGGGTACATTAATAATGACCAACTATTGATCCATTGCTTCCAGGATAGCCTGGTAGGGGCAGCAGCCAAATGGTATAACCAGTTGAGTCGTGCCAGAATTGGTTCATGGAGAGATTTGGATCAAGCATTCATAAAGCAATACAACCACGTGACAGACATAGCACCCGACAGGATTACACTCTAGAACATGGAAAAGAAGACAAACGAGAGCTTTAGGCAGTATGACCAGTGATGGAGGGAGGTGGCGACGCAAGTACAACCCCAACTCTTAGAGAAAGAGACGACCATGCTCTTCATTAGTACTCTAAAGGCTCCATTTATCAACCACATGTTGGGAAGCGCTACTAAAAGCTTTTTTGACATCGTAATGACTGGGGAGATGATAGAAAATGCGATAAGATGTGGGAAGATTGAAGCAGGAGAAGGCACCAATAGATCAGCCCCGAGAAGGATGGAGAATGAGGTGAATAACATGAGTACGCATAACAGGGGTCATTCGAGAGCAATCACGGTGAGCCAGCCAAAAGCATCAACCACTAATCATCAAGGTTCCCCGAGACAGGAATCCAGTACAAGGGTGAGCAACGAGAGGATACAATTCACACATATGCCCATGACGTATAGAGAGCTGTACCAGAACCTCTTTGATGTACATGTGGTGGCCCCTTTCTACTTGACACCGTTGCAACCCCCGTTTCCCAAGTGGTATGACGTAAATGCCCAGTGCGAATATCATGCTGGAATCGCGGGGCATTCAATTGAGAATTGCACCGCGTTCAAGAAAGTTGTCGAAAAGCTAATAAAAATGGGGATTGTGAAGTTTGACGACCCACCCGTACCAAACGTAGCAGGCAACCCCTTGCCTAATCATACTAATCAAGGAGTAAATGGAATAAATGAATGTGGGAGTAGGAAAGTCAAACATGAGGTTGCAGAAGTCAAAACCCCATTGAGACAAGTCTAGAAGGAGATGGTGGAGAGAGAACTGATCACGTTGAATTCGGAAGAGAGGTCTGAAGGAAAGAGGAACCATTGCGAGTTCTATAATAGAGAGGGGCATAGAATCCAATAATGCCTTGAGTTTAGAGCCATAGTGCAAAACTTGATGGATAATAAAGAGATGGAATTTTACGAGGAGATTGAGGGATCAGAAGAACGGGAGGTTTACGCTTCAGAGAAAGGATCAACGGAACGGGTCCAAAAGGGCAATCGCCCAGTAATGATCATCTCGAAGCCAAGAGTCAATGAAGCCAAAACACAGGTAGCACCGCGAGTTATAATTCAAAAGCCAGCAGTTTTTCCGTATAGTGATAGCAAGAGAGTCCCTTGGAACTATGATTGTAATGTGACAATCCAAAGAAAAGAGAATCCAGCTAGTGCTTCAAAGGAGCATCAAGATGTAGGTTCTCATACTCGTAATGGGAGACGCTACGATCTAGTAAAAGGGAAAGCTCCAATGGTGGAGCAAGAGAAAGAAAAATCAGTCGAGCCTGAGTCGCCCGTCAATGAGCCAGTGAGAGAGGGGGAAGCTAGGGAGTTCCTAAAATTTTTGAAACACAGTGAATATTGTGTTGTAGAATAGCTGCACAAACAGCCAGTGCGTATATCTATGTTAGCTTTGCTTCAGAGTTCGGAGGTACACAAAAATGCACTAATGAAGGTCTTGAATGAGACATATGTGGCCAATGATATCTCAGTCAGTAAGCTGGACCGACTAGTTAACAATATAAGCGCTAATAACTTCATTTACTTCAACGATGATGAAATTCCGCAATGCGGCAGAGGATCTACTAAGGCTTTGCATATTACCACTAGATGCAAAGGGTACACACTGCCAGGGGTCTTGATAGACAATGGGTCGTTGTTAAACGTATTACCCTTATCCACATTAAACAGATTACCGGTGGATAGTTCCCACATGAAAGAATGCCAGAACATAGTTAGGGCATTTGAGGCACGCAAAGAAGAGTTATGGGGAGGATCGAAATACCGCTGCTAATCGGTCCGACAACATATGAGGTGGACTTCTTGGTCATGGATATCAAGCCCTCCTATAACTGCTTACTAGGAAGACCGTGGATTCATCCAGCGGGAGCGGTACCTTCATCATTACATCAGAAGCTGAAGTTAGTGTCAAAGGGCCGGCTAGTGACAATAAATGTCGAAGAGGATATTATCACAGCTGTAACTGGTGATGCACCATATCTGGAGACGAATGACGAGGCAATCGAGTGCTCTTTTCGATCCTTGGAATTCGTAAATACAGCCTTCATTACGGAAGGAGACAGAATTCTGGTACCAAAAATCTCTAAAACCACAAGAATGAGATTGCAGATGACCGTAGGAAAAGGAGCTTTGCCAGGAAAAGGGCTAAGAAAATACCTCCAATGAAAGGTTGAGGTCCCGTTGCTAAAGGAAAAACGAGACTGCTTCGGCTTAGGGTTTAAGCCAGACGTGAGACAGAGAAAGAAGGAACTTAAAAAGAAGCAAGAGAGGAGAAGAGCACGGTTGAGCGGAGAGGAAATCAAGCGGGAGCCAATGATAATTCCACACATATCCAAAACCTTTGTGTCGGGAGGAGTCATTCATGCTGAGCAGAAGGCGCCAAAAGAAGAAGATATTATAGCAATGTTGGGCAATGTCTACATTAATGCCATATCTGAAGAGGCAATTGAAGGGGAGAACTTGTCAGGCATCCGCCCCTTTGAACCTGGGAGTGTTCTAGATAATTGGACTGCAGAGGAGATTCCTATAGTGTTTAGAACTATTTCAGAGTAATGTCCTAGAACACTTATTGCTCTCAGCCTAGGAGTAATAAGCATCATTTGTGAAATAGGCTTATGTTCCAAAAATCTTTAATTCAATGAAAATGCTTCTGAATTTCTTGGGCAAATATTCTCTATTCTTTCAAATTCATCCATAATCATATTATACAAACAATCATTCTTTATATTCTTTTATTCTTCATGATCATGCCATACAAATAATTATTCTTAAATTTATTCGTTTTTTGTATATTCCTTTGTACCTACAACAGATTCTCGGATATCAACGACATGAGCGATGCTGCTACTGGATCAAAATCCCCTTTTGAGCAAAACGTGTGTTTAGATGGATCCTAGGACTTTGAAGATGACATAGACTGTGGCTTATCTCCAGACTTGTTAAGAATGGTAGAACAAGAGGAAAAACAAATTCTACCTCATGAAGAGACAGTGGAGGTCGTGACCTTAGAATAGGGAAAGGCAGTGAAAATTGGAACGTGCATAACCGAAAAAACGAAGCGAGACCTCGTAGATTTACTTCAAGAATTTAAAGATGTATTTGCGTGGTCATACCAAGATATGTCGGGTTTAAAAAATGATATTGTAGTACACCGCCTTCCCATAAAAGAGGATTGCAAGCCAGTTCAGCAGAAGCTCCGAAAGATGAGGCCGGATATTGTGCTCAAAATAAAGGAAGAAGTCAAAAAACAGTTTGATGCTGGATTCTTGCAGGAGATCAAATATTCGGAGTGGGTAGCCAACATCGTGCCTGTCCCTAAGAAAGATGGGAAAGTACGAATGTGTGTAGATTATAGAGACCTAAACAAGGCTAGCCGAAAGGATAATTTTCCGTTACCCCTCATTGGTACTCTAGTGGATAATACGGCAGGTTACTCATTGTTTTCATTCATGGATAGGTTCTCAGGGTACAATCAGATAAAGATGCATCCTCAAGACATGGGAAAAACTACCTTCATAACCTTATGAGGTACGTTCTGTTATAGAGTGATGCCATTTGGGTTGAAAAACACGGGAGCTACATACCAAAGGGCCATGGTAACTTTGTTCTATGACTTGATGCATAAAGAAATTGAAGTTTATGTGGACGACATGATTGCAAAGTTTAGAACAGAAGAGGAACACGTTCGAGTTTTGAGGAAACTGTTCTTGAGGTTGAGAAAATTCCAACTGAAGCTCAATCCAACGAAATGTACTTTTGGAGCTAGATCTGGCAAATTGCTGGGCTTCATAGTCAGCGGGAAGGGAATCGAGATTGACTCAGACAATGTCCAAGCTATACAAGAATTGCCTCCACCACGCACTCAAAAGAAAGTTCGAGGTTTCTTGGGAAGGTTAAATTACATTGCTCGATTCATTTCACAGTTAACCAAGAAATGTGATCCCATATTTCGTCTCCTGAAGAAACATAATCCTGGCGTGTGGGATAATGAATGCCAGAAAGCTTTCGATAGGGTCAAACAGTACTTGTCAAACCCTCCAGTATTGTCACCCCATGCCCAGATAAACCATTAATCCTGTATTTGACGGTGTTTGATCACTCTATGGGATGTGTGCTGGGTCAACACAATGATTCCGGAAAAAAAGAAAAGGCAATATACTACCTCAGCAAGAAATTCACTGAGTGTGAGATGAGATATTTGCCAATTGAGAAATTGTGTTGTGCCCTGATTTGGACGACTCAGAGATTGAGGCAATATATGCTGTATCACACGACCTGGTTAATCTCAAAATTAGACCCCCTAAAGTACATGATGGAGTTAACTGCTTTAAATAGAAAGATGGCCAGATGGTAAATCTTGTTTTCTGAATTTGACATCGTCTATGTGAGTCAAAAAGCTGTGAAAGGGAGCACAATAACAGACTTTCTAGCTAGCAGAGCTTTAGAAGATTATGACCATTGAATTTTGATTTCCCCAACGAGGATTTAATGGATGTAGCGGTAGTGAAGGAAGACACCCTAAAGAATCATCTTTGGAAGCTAAATTTCGACGGAGCATCAAATGTTGTCGGTAATGGAATTGAGGTAGTCTTAGTATCCCCAAATGGAGATCATTACCCATTCACTTGCAAACTGGATTTCAATTGTACGAATAATATGGCAGAATACGAAGCGTGTATCATGGGACTCCGGGCAGCCGCGGAGCGCAGAATCAAAGTGCTAGAAGTATATGGAGACTCTGTACTATTGATCTACCAACTCAAAGGAGAATGGGAGACAAGAGACCCCAAATTGATCAATTACCGAAGGATAGTTATGGGGTTAATTGAGGAGTTTGACGACATCACTTTTAGTTATCTCCCACGAGAAGAAAACCAGATGGCGGATGCTTTGTCCACTTTGGCCTCCATGATCAAAGTGGGCAAACAGGAGGATGTAAAGCCTATCCAAATGAGTATCTACGAAGCTCCAGCCCATTGTTATAATATGGATGAAGAGGAAAGAGATAATCACCCTTGGTATCACGATATACTGCGTTACGTGAGAAATCGTGAATATCCTGAGCAGGCAACTGATAATGACAAAAGGACATTGAGAAGGCTAGCCTGTGATTATGTCTTAGACGAGGAGGTCCTGTACAAAAGAAGAAAGGATCAAGTACTTTTGAGATGTGTGGATGCTATTGAAGCTAAGAAAATTCTGGAAGAAGTCCATGAGGGTGTCTGTGGGACTCACGCCAAAGGCTTTACAATGGCCAGACAAATTATGAGATTCGGGTACTATTGGTCAACTATGGAAGGAGACTGTATCAACTACGCGGAGAGATGTCACAAATTCCAGATTTACGGGGACAAGATTCATGTGCCTCCTTCACCCCTACATGTTATGACTTCTCCATGGCCTTTCTCCATGTGGGGCATGGATGTCATTGGACCAATTTCGCCGAAAGCTTCGAATGGACATCGATTCATTTTTGTGGTCATTGATTACTTCACCAAATGGGTAGAGGCTGCTTCATACGCCAGCGTCACTAAATCGATAGTTAGCAGATTCTTAAAGAAGAAAATCATATGCCGATATGGGATGCTTGAGAAGATCATATCAGACAATGCACTCAACCTGAACAACAGTACAATAGCAGAAGTCTGTAGTCAGTTCAAGATCAGACACCACAATTCGTCACCGTATCGTCCAAAAATGAATGGTGCAGTGGAAGCAGCCAATAAAAATATTAAGAGGATTGTAGGGAAAATGGCTGAAACCTATAAAGATTGGCACGAGAAGTTACCATTTGCTCTCTATGCTTATCGAACATCAGTCAGGACCTCTACCGGGGCAACTCCTTTCTCATTGGTTTATGGAATGGAGGCAGTGTTACCCATCAAAGTTGAAATTCCTTCCCTTCGAATCTTGTCAGAGTTAAAGTTAGATGAAGCATAATGGATCCAGTCTCGATACGATCAATTGAACTTGATTGAGGAAAAAAGGCTAAGGGCTATCCGCCATGGTCAGATGTACCAAAAGAGAATGATGCGAGCTTACGACAAAAAGGTTCGCCCAAGAGAATTTCACGAGGGGGACTTAGTTTTGAAAAAGATCCTCCCCATACAAAAGGATTTTAGAGGGAAGTGGATGCCAAATTTGGAAGGACCTTATGTGGTGAAAAAGGCTTTCTCTAGAGGAGCACTAATCTTAGCCGAAATGGATGGAAAAAACTTGCCCAATCCTGTAAATTCAGATTCAGTCAAGAAGTATTATTCTTAAAGAGGAAAAGAGGCCAAAGTGAAAACCCGCAAAGGGCGCTTTGAGACCTTCTCAAAAAAAAAAGAAAAAAAAAGAAGATGATGAAAACGAAAAATGGAGAGGCCAAGGTGAAAACCCGTAAAGGGCGCCTTGAGACCAAAGGGATTTTGAGTTGAAAACCCAAAAAGGGCGGTTCAAATCGCAATCAAAGAGGGGGCATGCGGTGATCTTGCTATACCTGAATTAAGAAAGAGGAGAGATGTTACGTCATGGATCGTCAACAGAGTACTCTCGATCTCCTAAACACATAGTGAGCTTAAAATGGTCTTCAGAAAAGTCCGTACAGAAAAGCTCAGGCTGCGATATCTGGGGCACCTATCTTGTCCCATAATCATTTTGTATTCCAGCGATGTTTGCTTCCTTTAATAAACTTATTCTTTTCAGATTTCGTTTCTGATAAATTCCATTTTGTCCATCGTTTATGATTATTTTCAAGTATTTTGTATTGAAGTAATGATTAATGGACTAATAATACTTTCACAAAAGAAAGTTTTGCATATTGCTCTGAAAACTTCTAAACAATACGAGAACCTGAAACAGAACTTTTATTTAGAACTCACCAAGCTTAAGGGTTGGAAGTGTTTGAGAAGGAAACTCTAAACAGTGACCATTTCTTTGAATTTGCTGTAAAAAATGTCGGTCGAACAAGAGGACAAGATATTACGTCAGTGACACAACCTGGAAGAACAATGAGCAATGGCAATCCTAAGCGTTTAAAAGGGGACCATCCTCATGAAATTCTGCATTCGTGCAAAACACATTTAGTTAGGAGCATTCGATTCAATCTGATCATTGCATCCTAATCATTCTACAAAAGATCATTCTCATGACATTCTGCATTCATACAAATGTCATCCACAATACATTTAGCTAGGAGCATTTGATTTATTCCGATCATGGCATCCTAATTATTAGGCATAAGCATGTACCCATTCTACAGGTTATGTCCTCAAGAGGACAATGTAGTAAGGTAGATTGAAGATATTAGTCTGATCCCCTGAGTTTGTAGTGGACCAGATTAAAAATAGCAGATCTGACATTCCTAAAGTTGAAGGAGAAGATCAAAGACATCAGATCTTATCCCCCTGATTTTGCAGTGGAGCAGATTAAAAATAGCAGATCTGGCATTCCCGAAGTTGCGGGAGAGCGGATCGAAGACATCGATCTTATCTCCCTGAGTTTGCAAAGTGGAAGCGATTGAAGATAGCAGATCTAGCATTCCTAAAGTTGCAGGAGCAGATCGAAGACATCAGGTCTTGTCTCCCTCAGTTTGCAGAGGAGCAGATTGAAGATAGCAGATCTGGCATTCCTGAAGTTGCAGGAGCAGATTGAAGACAACAGATCCTATCTCCATGAAGTTGCAGTGGAGCGGATTAAAACAACAAATCCTATACCTCTGAAGTTGCAGTAGGTTGGATTGAATTTACCATACAAGTCTTATCTCCCTGAAGTTGCAGTGGAGTAGACTGAAGACAGCAAATCTCATCTCCCCGAAGTTACGGCGGAGCAGATTGAAGCTACAAGTCTAATTTCCGTGAATTAGATCGAAGCGCTAGTTCTTATACCCCTGAAGATGCAGTGTGAGGGAATAAAACTACTCGAAGAAGAAAAGCACCGAAAGAAGTCTGGACTCGGCGAGACCGGGCAAATTTGGCTCTTTTAAAGTCTTTGCTCCGTTCCCGTTACACGATAATGAGCAAAGAGGGGCAGCTGTATTAGCCCAATTTAGCACGGGGCCCAAACCCAAATAAAAAATAAAGTAAAATAATAAAAATAAAATCCAAAATAGTTTATCAGTCCATTTACATTTAAAGTCTAAATGGCCCACATTGGGACCCAAATAAACAAACCCAAATCAGCCAACCCGTTTACAAACCCCAGCCCAAAACATTGAGGCCCAAATGGCCCAAAACAGATTGAACCTTCAGAAAACCCTAGCGCCGCAACCCTAACAGCACTGCGCGCGTGCCTCCACGCGTGCCACCACCCACGCCTCCACGCGCGTCACCACGCACGCCCCCACAGCCTCCGTACCTCCAGCAGGCCTTCGTACACCCCACGTCGAATGCCACGTCGCCTCCGTACCTGCGCAAGAAAACAAAAGACAGCAAATACAGAAAATAAAGAAAAAAATCTTGTATATTTGATTTTATTTTTCGAATCGGCTGTATAAAGAGCCGAAAAAAATCACTGTAAAGGATTACATTTTTTTGAACAGAGAAATAGCAAAAAGGTATATTCTCCGTTTTTTCAATCTGTTTTTCATTTCAAAGATACATCGCATATACATAGAATAAAATGCAAACACTTACCTTTTGTGACGATCGGAGGCCGAAACCGAAGCATTTTCGAGCCGAAACCGAAACATTTTTTTTACTTCGTTCGATCCTTTTTGAGAGGTTTTGGGTGTTTGAGGGATAGATCTGGGCTTAGGGCGTTTTAAGGGTTTGAAACGGCCATTTTTGGGTCTTCGACCACCGTATACAGCGGTGGAGGTGGCGAAACGCAGTGGCCCAATGATTAGAGCTTGGCCGCATTATGGCCGGAGCTCGGAGGGCTAAGGCTTGTTTTTTCAGAGAGTTTTCATGTGTTTTTTTTGGAGGGTGTTAAAAATGTTTTTTTAAACTGATTTTTTTAGTATTTATAAGCCCATGATACGACGACGTTTTGGTATGGTCTGTTAATGACCAAAACGGCGTCATTTAGGGCCATACCCGCGCGAGTGACCCGACCCGGGGAGGATCCGCGCGTTTCTGATTATTGGCTTATTTGCGCACCAAGTCCCTCCGCATTTGCGATAGGTCGCAATGGAGCCCTGTACTTATTTTTAATTTTGCCCAGACTATTTTGTTGTTGTTTTAATTTGGTCTTCAAAACAGTTAGATGACCAGTATTTGAACGGCGCCGTTTTGAGTGTTTGGGATAATTTCCCAATGAATCATCGCTTGTCTACACGCATACTAATCTGGTCCTCTGATATTATTTTCATTTTAAGACTTGAATTTTATTTTAATTTCAATCTTGTCCCTTACCAGTTTTAATTTATTTATTTATTTACTTTTCAAAAGGTTTATTTTTATTATATTTTATTTTAAATCCTTTTATATATTGCTTACTTTACCATTTTAATTCTATTCTTTAAAGTTTTTTAAAACAAAAAAATTTTATTTGTTTCAAACCTTTTTATACCATCATTTTTCTTACATTATTTATATTAAGCTTTTAAATTCCGTGTATGTTATTTATTTCGATTGATATGTGTTATTGTATATATTATCTTGCTCCATTTTCTTCAATTGTTAATGTCGAAGTTGTGTTATATGATCATTGCTATTGTATAGATTATAAATTGTTAATTTGTAATTATTAATTATTTGTGATTCATCTTTGTAATATTTGATGTATGGATTAATATCTTGCTTTGTATATTAGTATTCCATTGTATCTTATGAAAAATGTTATGTTTTAATGTCATTTCAGTTTTAAAATCATTCCATTCCAAGGTTTTCAAAAAAAAAAAAACGAGGCAATATTTCGTGTTTGGGAATCCGAGGGATCGTGTCCTAACGTGCTGGGTTTCGATTTTTCGTTTGACCAAATAACCGAATATCCTCTTAAGATTTCATTCGTGTTTTCTTAGTCCTAAAATAAGGCAATGTTTTGTGTTTGGAAATCCGAAAAATCGTGCCCTAACTTGCTGGGTTTCGATTTTTCGTTTGACCAAATAACTAAATATCCTTTTAAGATTTCATCCATATTTTCTTAAATTAAAAACAAGGCAATATTTCGTGTTTGGAAATTCGAGAAATCGTGCCCTAACGATCTGGGTTTCAATTTTCCGTTTGATCCCAAATAACGAAATACCCTTTCAAAATCTCAATGCATGAGTTTTGAGAATTTTGGGATGATCTAGAATTCGAAGACTTAAATTATTGTATCCTAACGTGCTGGATGTGATATTTTATTCCTTCGGAACCAGAAAATCTTAATATTCAAACTCGAGTATCTTCAAATGGGTCAAAGAAGGTCGTAATTTTAAAATCTTTCAAATTCTCGACGTTAGGACATTAATTAATCAATTTGGTATCAATTTTGGGCATTGCGAGGGTGCTAATCCTTCCTCGTACGTAACCGACTCCCGAACCTATTTTTTTAGATTTCGTAGACCAAAATTATTGTTTAATAAATCAAAATGTTTTATTAAAATAATTCATCTCAAGGTGATCCGATCACACCTCGAATAAAAGATCGGTGGCGACTCCATTTTCATTTCTAAAGTCGATCCCCGTGTTTTTAAAAAAAAAAAGATGGTTTCGACACTTTTTTTTTTGTAATGGTGTTAAATACAAGATACATATGGTGTTGTCATAATCTATTTTTATAAAATATTTAAAATTCAAAAGAAAATATTTAAAATTTATATAATTTTTTAAAAAATATAAAAGAAATTATAAAAAATATATGTATCTAAAAAAATATTAAAAAATAAAAAAAAAATCTAAAATTCAAGTTAGAAAAATTGAAAACCCAGAAAATTTACATATTCTTAAATAAATTGCAAATAAATTAGATGAAGATAAATTTTACAATAAATTTTATGCTTAGAGATAGGTGCAGATTATTACATAATTCTTCAAGTTGACAAGAATGTAAAATATGATGATTTGAAAAAAGCTTATAGAAAGCTTTTTCATTTTTTTTTTCTTTTTATTTGTTAATTATTTGTTAGGCTTCATAAGAAAAACTGAGTTCCTCTATTGAGAATGCTATTAGCACAATCATGAATTAAGTTTAAAAAAAGCACAAATTTATTGAGTTTTTGGGTTTATCAAAATCACAAATTTACATATAAGTTTAGCAAGATCTAAATATATGTGTTTAAATATAATTATGTTTATATTTAATTATACGTGCTTGAGGATCAAATTGATAGAATTAGTAAATGTGGAGGGTTAAATTTATTGAATTATTTAGAATTAGGATCAAATTGATAGAATATGTAAGTATCGATGACTAAATGTGTTATTATACCAGTTAGAACAAGACTACATCATCACATTCGTTAACCATTTAGCGGAGAATGACCAAAATAAAAATAATCTAAAATGTTAATGGTTATTTTCATAATTGGGTGAATAAAATAGAAACATACTAATAGTTGAGTGACTAATTCTATAATTTACCCTTTTTTATAATAATGTTGATGAGTTTAATGCTAAAGTTGAAGTAATGAAAATTTTTAGGTTTTATGTTGAGTCCTATCGTATTTAAATAATAAATTGGCTTTGAGTCTAGAATTTTATTTTAGTTGAACTCCTTTATAAAAAGAAAATATTAATTAATTAACTCCACTTTAATATTTGGTATAATTACAATATAATCTTTTAACTCTATAGTAAAGTTAAAAAATTATCATGTGCCGTCAATTGAATCTTATTTTGATTGATATGGGCATTATTACCAATACAGGAGGACGTGGATCTGAGTACGTTAAAGCGCATTATCCTCCTATTTATAGATTGGAGAGGGGTTATGAGTAGTTCTAGACATTATGTCAAAAGAGAAAATATGATTAGAACCTATAGTAAAATTTTAAAAAAAAATAATATCATGTGCCTTATTTTTTCTATATATATATTTTTAAATATTTTACTATGCAACATTTATACCTCTTACCTTATTTCTAAAAACTACGTTAAAAATGAACCAAATATTTTCTCTTTAAAAAATATAGGGTAAGTTAATACTATTAGTCACTAAACTATGAATAAGTTTTCGTTTTGATCACTTAACTAAAAAAAATTACAATTTGATCATTGAACTATTCAAAAGTTTTCGTTTAACTCATTGGGTTGTTAAAATCGATGCTATATGACTTTATTTGTTCACACTGTTTGCACCAATCGAAAGCTCTCTTTCCTCTTCTCTTCTACAGTTTAGTTTTTTTTTCATGAAGCAACTTTAGATTTCATAAATCTATGAACTAAAATTCAAATAGTTTTTTTGTCCGATCTCCAACACTGGCTGTCAAATCCACTTGGATCCAAGGCATGTTTTCCTACTAATCAATGGGTACTAATCCACCTACTGATTGTCAAGTCATCACTTGGAGCTCACTGGTGGAACTTAAAAAAAATAAAAATTAACGGCTTAGTGACTTAAATAAAAACTTTTGAATAGTTCAATAACCAAATTATAACTTTTTTAACTAAGTGATCAAAATAAAAATTTGCCTATAATTTAATGATTAATGATGTAATTTACCTATATATATATAAATTGTCGGATACATGAAAAAGTAAAGATTACGCCACTGCTTTTAATGGGCAGACGCGGTGGCGGTCTGAATGGGATGACTTATAAGTTTTTGTCCTTAACTGCTTACATAAACACGCTTTATTTAATACAGTTAAATGGATTTGATTGCTCCTTTTTGTTAACGAATCTGTCATTTGCACCATTATTTTTTTATTTTAAATTATTTATAATAATTTTATATTTCTCTTTACAATTTCTGTTATAAAAATTACTATGAATTGCAAACAGTTAAATAATTAAATTCATTTTTATTTTCCTCTTTTAATTTTTTTTAAAAGAACTCTTCGTGATAATTTAGAACAACATGCTTAAACTCATATTAAGAATTTTGTTAATAAATAAATAAAGTAAATGAAATAAAAAAATCCAAAAATGAATTTAAAATATTATTATATGTCACTATAAAATATTTTGTATGTAGTTATATCAGTTAAGATCTTTTTATCTCTCTTATCTTTACACTCTAAATCTTTTTTCGATATAATTTTATTACGGCTTAAAGCTTTTCAAACTTATAAATTGGAAGGTGATATGAGTTTAAGGTGTGCTTGGTTGGGTGGAAAAATGAGAATAAAATAAATTTTGAGTGTGTTTGGTTGAGAAGAAAGAAAATAGAGAGATGATCATTTTCCATCATAATGCATAAGAATCAATCCTTTTAAATTGGAATGATGAGATAAAACTAAAAAGATGTGTATGCTAGTTCAAAATTATGCATTTTTCAAATGTTTTATTTTATTTCCTTCCATTTTCAACTCTACCAAGCAATGGATGGAAAGAAAATGTATTTTCATCTCTTCTACCAAGCGCACTTATGGAAAGAAAGATTATGTTTTCCATCATTCTAATTTTCTACCTGATGCGTGCTCGTAATCGTGAATTTGATTACAAGATGATCCTCTCTTGAAATGAGCAACTTGGAGTTTGGTCCATTTAATGAACTCGAATGCACTTCAATCGTTCCCGTGCATGTATCACTACCCCTTCAATTTTTTATCCTTTCAATTTTCTTTCCACTCAACCAAGCAAAGCCTAAGTGCGCTCGAACTCACGTCTTCCTTGATGTCGCAATAGCAATGCTGTCAATTGAGGTAAGACTCAATCGACTAAACTCTAAGGCTTTGCTTGATAGAGTGGAAAGAAAATTGAAAGGATGGAAAATTGAAGGGATAGAAAACTAGAAGGATGGAAAACATATATTTCTTTCCATAGGTGTGCTTGGTAGGAGAGAGAGAAAAATAGAAGTGAAGGGAAAAGACACAGTAGCAATAGTGTAACATCCTAGGAAGGGCCTATGCATTTTTCAGATCAATTGTATGAAATGACAAGTCTTAAGTATTATGAATAAATTTTTGATACTTTTGGAAACCTAGAAATGAATGAAAATGGAAATGAAAATGAAAATGGAAATGGACATTTTTGGAAACTTAGACATTTTTGGAAACCTAAACATTTTTGGAAATGATCCAAAAATGGAAACTTGAACATTTCGGGAAACTTGGATATATGAGAGAAATAAAGGAGTTTTATTCACATAAATATGTGAATAATAAGAGATAAATAAAGGAGTTTTATTCACATAAATATGTGAATAATAAGAGATAAATAAAGGAGTTTTATTCACATAAATATGTGAATAATAAGAGATAAATAAAGGAGTTTTATTCACATAAATATGTGAATAATAAGAGAGAAATAAAGGAGTTTTATTCACATAAATATGTGAATAATAAGAGATAAATAAAGGAGTTTTATTCACATAAATATGTGAATAATAAGAGATAAATAAAGGATTATTTTCTAATGAGATAATTGAGGAGATAATTGATGGATTAAAGGCTTTTATCTTTTAAATAAAAGAGATAATATTATCAAAAAGAGGAGTGGTGGCCAAGTAAAGGACTCCTAGGCTGATAACTTTGGCTATAAAAGGAGGACAGGAGGGCTACTCATCAACATTTGCTCCCTCTTCCTCTCTGCCGAAATTCTCCCTAGGCAAAACCCCTCTCTCTGCCGAATTTTCATTAAGCAAAAATCCCTCTCTTTTTCTTCTATTTTCTTCTCCGTTCTACTTCGTTAATTTGAATCTTTGTGGATTCTAAGAAAGAGGGCAATCATCCACAACATCAAAAGGGGATCTTTCGGGAAATCTAAGGATCTAAGGTAAGGATTATAAATATAAATATGTGGTTAAAGATTATGATTCACGTTTTCAAAGTTAGATCTAATCTAACACGAAGTTATAGGATTTCAACAGGCTTATAAGGGAATCCTCTTGATTTGGAATCCCATCATAAGGTAAGGGATATTCGGCCAAGGCATAATTTGTTTAAGTGTTTTCCATTATTTCAAAAACCGAAAACCGACATGGTTACATACCTAGTATTAGCCGATTTCAAGGAAGAGGAATTCTAGCAACTGTTGGGACTTGATTAAATCAATTCGCAACTAGGTAAGTAATTCTACTTCTAGTAGGATTTGGTTTTAAGACCAAATAGGTTTATTTATATGTTTTAATTAATGGCCGAATATAGGAGTGAAAGATCTAGATCGGTAGATCGCTCTACGAAATTCACGGAAACTATTAAGCGAAAAAGGTGTGTACTCTTACTAACTTTCAATAAATTGCATGGCAATCATTAAATATATAAATATGTAACAGTATGTGAATGTGGCTAAGCACCACAAATGTGGTAAGGAGTACCTGTGCACGTTTCCTACTTTTGATAGGATTGTGAATGTGATATATTTTGAACATGTGATTAGTAACATGAATGAAAATTTAGTATGTGAAATATGTTATGAAATAATTGGGGCATTCGGGATATTTGTGGAGGAAGAAAGTGAAGGTGATGACTACGGTCTCACCAACGTAAAGTGGTGACTACGGTCACATAAAGTGAAAAGTGGTAACTTCGGTTACATCTAGTGAATACAGTGTCTAATGACACAACATAAGTGGGCGATGAGCACGTCGACTGCAGCGACTGCCTTCGATGGTGTGTAGCGGATGGAGGGTCGACTTAGTAGTCCCCGCGGTGTACAGGTTGGTACGGGTGGTGTGTAGCGGATGGACAAATAGGTTTGGATTTGGGTTGCATCATCCTTTATTTTGTATGAACATGATATTGATATGACTTGTATGCCTGATTTGTTGGAAATTAGTACTATGTACACATTGAGTCTGTTGACTCACCCCGTTGGGGAATTATTTTTCAGGTGATGAGCAGTAATGGACCGGGTCGGCAGGAGCTAAAGGTGGCCATGCATCGCTTGAAGAAATTATTTGGAATTTGGACTTTATGAAATTTTAGTACTTTATTTTGGGTTTGAATGATGTAATAAGGCCATAAGGCCGGTTGGATTTTCTTTATTCCTGTTTATTTTTATTTAAATATGATACAAATTATGTTTGATTAAAGATAAGTAAATTTATTTCTTTTAAAATAATAAACCCAAAAATTATTTTGTCACCTTATTTAAGTTGGATCTCCGAATTTATTAAATAGGTTTCAAATTAAGCCCAACCTAAAACAATTTTTTTAAAATTACACAAATTTTCTCTAAGTCATTTAGAACATTGAAAACCGATTTATTTAAGGAACATACCAGATCCGGTTCAAGCTCGTGGGCGGGGTGTGGGGTGTTTCAGATTGGTATCGAGCCCGCTTTAAAACTCTCGGCTGTGGGCTCGGGCCCAAAACATTTTCAATTCGAGCCCAAATGAATTTCTTTGAAATAAGCGAGGTTTTATGGCATGGCACCTAAGTCTCCGACCATGATCCACCAGGTAAGTACCTTTAACCATCCAGTGTGATTATGTGAATTATGAATTGTAAAAGGGTAGCAAAGGCATGGAACGTAGAATAGTGTGATAGGAACTTGAACCCTAGGATTAGACTACTCAAACACTTGAAACTCATAAGACTTAATGAACTTAACAAACCTATGACTAAGTTATTAAGCTAGGGTGTGGCAACCCACATGCGCATGTCTAGGATTGGATCCGGAAGAGCACTGGTATTTAAGCGATCCTAGTGACTCACCTCCTCTTCGCAGTATCCTACAGTGCGTAGCTCTGGTTCGCCCCTAACTCGTAAGGCTCGGTGGTGTGGCAACCTCATGCGCATGTCTAGAAAGGTCGGTGAGAGCTTGGTATTTAAGCGATCCGCGTGACTCACCTCCTCTTCATTCGAATCCTGCCTGGTGCGTAGCTTTGGTTCACCCTGACCAAGAGGGCTCGGTCATAGGCTAAACACAAAGAATAAAACCCGAAAGGGACTTAGCCGTTTTTCTATAAAAAAAAAAAAATACCCTTGGTTTATAAAATGACCAAACCACCCATAGTTTTAACAAAATTTTATTACTTTATCAAATGTTCAAAACCCTAATTTGTAAAATATCAAACTATCTTGATTTTGGAAAATTACAAAATTGCCCCTAACTTACAAAATTACCAAAACGACCTTGATTTCCAAACTTTTTGCAATATCATTGCTTTGAAAAGTGTAACTCTCAAAGGAACCCTCAATGTTTTACAATCTTGGAAAATATCCCTAACTTATTAAATTTTACAAATTTACCCTGATTTTTGGAAAAATTATCAAAAGGCCCCGAGATCAAAAAAACCGAAATACCCCCGGATTTCAAAATTCTTCCAAAATTTCCCGGAACTTTAGAAGTACCAAAATACTTTCGTCAAAATCACCAGGGAACTTTTTATTTCTGAAAATTTACTGAAAATACCCCAGTAGGATAAAATTACGAAAATGCCCTGGGTAGTGGAAAAGCAAAATAACGAAAACAACAACAAGAATTACAACGTTTCTTTGAATGAACGAAAGTTCATATTTGTTGATGGATGAATGAATGAATGCAAGATCAGTATGCATGTATGAATACGAAAAGAACCACTCTTAAACTCTTCTTCATAAGATATCATCATGGGTAATAAGTGAAACAAGAATACTAATACATAAAATTCCTTAATCGGATCTCAAATCGATAATGAGCTCAAGAGGACGTGGTCGTCGTGGAAGAGGTAGAGGAAGGATGACTCGTTAGATCGGGACAAGGTTCGACAATGAGATACCACCACCACCATCACCCCCAAATTTGTCAATGTTGAGCGGCAGGCTCGAGAGCAGGGGAAGATGCCGTGTCGCAGTCATCTTTGCGAGTTTTGGAATTGGTGGTGGTGCAGAAACAATTCAGAAATCGTAAGTCCAGGCTCTGAGCGGCTCCGTGCTAATGGAGCCGAAATGTTTAGAGGAGTATCGGGAGTGGCACCCAAGATACCAGTGCGGTTGGAAGCAATCGAGCGCATCATGGATGAGCTCGACTTGACCCCAGGAGAAGTTGAAAGGGATGACGGCATTTATTACGTGATGAAGCGTATCAATGGTGGTTAACCGTTTCGGGACGGTGCCACGGCGGAAGATCGACACAGGAATATGCTAAGGAAGCATTTCGTAAGAAGTATGTGGGAACCAGGTATATAGATGAGCAAAGGAAGGCTTTTCCGGGGTTGGTACAAGGAAGTAAAGTCCATCACCGAATATGAAGCGGAATTCTTGAGGTTGAGCCGATATGCCCGAGGAGTAGTGGCGATCGAGCATGAACGCCGTGTTTCGTTTTGAGGACGGACTTAGGGACGATTTGAGACTTTTGATAGCACCGCATCGAGCGGGAATTCTCTCGCCTTGGTGGAAAAGGCTAAAGTGGTGAGGAATTAAGGACGCCACCAAGCGGTGTGTGGATTGAAATAAGCCCAAAAGAGGTTTTGGGCCATCCGAAAAGGCCACAAGAGGCCTAGAGTTGACAGCCACAAAGTCAACAGTGCGTACGGCCGGCAATTTCGCCCTTGTGAACATTGTGGAAGGAAGCACGGGGGAGAGTGTTGGAAAAAGGCGGGGACGATGTCTCAAGTGTGGGTCCAAGGACCATATGATTAAGGATTGCCCCAAGCTATTAGATGAGAGCCAACCAGCAGCTCGTAATGCTAACCAGGTGGTAGAGGCGACAGCACCTCAAAAAGAGGTCGTGGGTCACCAACGAGAGGTAGTGGCGAGGCCGTGGAGCTCGGGGCCGAGGTGCAAACTAACGCCAAGCAAGGCAACCAGGTTTGGTTTACGCGGTTCGGAGGGAAGAAGAGAGAGACGCGGATGTTATAACGCAGACGCGTTCTTTATTCATGACAAACCCTATTTTGCTCTTATTGATGTGGGCTCAACTCATTCCTATGTTGCATGTAGTGTGGTTGAAACACTAGGCCTAGACTCGAACTTTCTCGATAGGCGATAATCGTAGTAAGCCCTTTAGGCCAAACGGTGAGGATAGATAGGATCTTTCGGAATGTACCCTAGAGATTCGGGAGGAGCGAACTTTCTGGCCGACTTAATGGAATTACCCTTCGGAGAGTTTGAGCTTATACTTGGAATGGATTGGCTAGTAGAGCATCGAGCCGTGTTGGATTGTGCGGCTAAACGTATGGAACTAAGAACCCCGAAGATGAGGTAGTAGTGATGATCGGAGAAAGGAGGAACTACTTGTCTAACGTAGTTTCGCACCTTTGAAGGCCGAGAAAATGGTTAAGAAAGGATGTAAGGCATTCTTAGCCTTCGTGAGTGCGTCAAGAGGAGAAGAGGAAGGTGTTAAGGGAGTTAGAACAGTGAGGGATTTTGAGGATGTATTTCCGAGGAGTTGCCCGGAATACCCCCTGATAGAGAAGTGGAATTTGGAATAGATTTGCTACCGTGAACAGCTCACGTGTCAATCGCTCCCTACCGAATGGCACCAAAGGAGTTAGTGGAGCTCAAGGCTCAAATCCAAGAGTTGTTGGATCGTGGGTTCATTCGACCCAAAGGTGTCTCCGTGGGAGCACCGGTTCTCTTTGTGAAGAAGAAGGATGGAACTATGCGGATGTGCATAGATTATCGTCGATTGAACAAACCGACCATCAAGAACAAGTATCCTTTGCCAAGGATAGATGACTTGTTCGACCAACCGAAAGAGGGCACTGTGTTCTCAAAGATCGACTTAAGGTCGGTATCATCAACTGAAAGTGAAGGAGGTCGATATTCATAAGACCGCTTTTAGGACAAGGTACGGTCATTTTGAATTTGTGGTAATGCCGTTTGGGTTGACGAACGCACCGCCGCGCGTTCATGGATATGATGAATAGGGTTTTCCAACCCTACTTGGATAGATTCGTCGTGGTGTTCATCGACGACATTTTGGTGTATTCCAAGACGGAGGAGGAGCACGATGAGCATCTCCGAGTTGTGTTAGAAGTGTTAAGGAAAAGAAGCTTTATGCCAAATTCAGCAAGTGCGAATTTTGGCTCAAGGAAGTGGCGTTCCTAGGACATGTGGTATCCGCAGAAGGAATAAGAGTGGATCCTAGGAAGATCGAAGCGTGTTGGATTGGAAACCACCTAGGTCGGTGGATGAAATCGTAAGTTTCTTAGGCTTGGCGTGCTATTACGAAGGTTCGTGGAAGGATTCTCGTCGATAGCCGCACCTTTGACAAAGTTACTAAGGAAGGAAGTACCATTTGTGTGGACGGATAAGCAAATGAGAGAGCTTTGAAAAGCTTAAAAGGTGTGCTTGTGAAGCTCCGGTGTTAATTCAAATGGAGGCGTAAGGACTTCGTAGTATATTGTGATGCTTCGCACACGTGGTTAGGCCGTGTGCTAATGCAAGAAGGAAAGGTAGTCGCTTATGCATCTCGACGATTAAGGCCGCATGAGGTGAACTACCCAACTCATGACTTGGAACTCATGGCGGTGGTTTTCGCCCTCAAAGTTTGGAGGCACTACCTTTATGGAGAAAGGTCGATAATTTACACGGACCACAAAAGCCTTAAGTATTTGTTGACTCGAAAGGAGTTGAACTTGAGGCAACGAAGGTGGGTGGAGTTATTGAAAGATTATGACTGCTCGATAGAATACCATCCGGCAAGGCGAATGTGGTAGCCGACGCCTAAGTAGGAAGGTTGTGTCGGATTTAAGGGCTTTGTTCGCTCACTTAAGTTTGTATGATGACTAAAGCTTTGTTGGCGAGTTACAAGTCAAGCCAACCTTTGGTGAAGGAGGTGAAAGAGGGACAGGTTGGCGGATAAGGACTTAAGTACTAAGTTCTGACAAATGCGGCAAGGAGGATTAAAGGATTATGGCGTCAATGATGAAGGAGTACTGTGCTACAAGGAAAAGGTTTGTATGCCGAGGGATAAGGAGTTGAGACAAAGGATTCTTCTGAAGCGCATGGTAGTCCTTATGCTATGCATCCCGGAGGCATCAAGTCAGTATAGAGATCTAAGGGAACAATTTTGGTGGTCGGACTCAAACGAGAGGTGACCGAATTTGTGGGGAAATGTTTGACATGTCGCAAGTAAAGGCTGAACACCAAGTCCCATCAGATTGCTTCAACCAATTGAGATTCCCAATGGAAGTGGGAAAGAATTACCATGGACTTAGTTAGTGGGCTTCCCCACGCCCACTAAGAAGGACTCGGTATGGGTGATAGTGGACCGTTTGACCAAGTCCACACATTTTATCCCCGTGAGGATCGACTATTCCCTTCAAAAGTTAGCCAAGTTATATGTGGCGGAGATCGTGAGGCTACACGGGTACCGATGTCGATCATCTCTCGATAGAGACCCAAGGTTTACGCCTCGATTTTGGAAAGCACTTCATCAAGCATTAGGCACTAAGCTAGACTTCACTACGGCTTTTCATCCACAATCGACGGCGATGCGAACGGGTTATACAAGTGTTGGAAGATATGCTAAGAGGTCAGGTGATGGATTTCCGAGGAAGTTGGGAAGATTACTTGCCTCTAGCCGAGTTCGCCTACAACAACAACTATCGTGCAAGCATTCGGATGGCACCATACGAAGCATTGTATGGAAGGAAATGTAGAACACCAACTTGTTGGACCGAGTTAGGAGAACGCCGCGTTTTGGGTCCAGAGTTAGTGGCGGAACCGAGGAGAAGGTGAAATTAATTCGGCACGGTTGAAAGAAGCTTCGATAGACGTAAGTCGTCGCAGACATTAAGAGGAAAGAAATTGAGTTTGAAGTAGGAGACCAAGTGTTTCTAAAGGTCTCACCTTGAAAGAAGGTTATGCGGTTCGGTCGCAAAGGGAAGCTAAGCCCAAGGTTTATAGGGCCCTATCAAATCTTGAAAGCGAGTTGGGCGATGGCATACCAATTGGAGTTGCCACCGTAGTTGCATCAAATGCACGACGTATTTCATGTGTCCATGCTACGTCGCTATCGATCGGATCCGTCTCATGTGGTACCCGTTGAAGAAGTGGAGTTAAGGCGATCTATCCTACGAGGAGGAGCCGATTCGGATCTTGGAACGTGGCGTGAAAGCACTACTGAAAGAAATCGGTGCCTTTAGTCAAGGTGTTATGGCGCAATCATGGATCGGAAGAAGCTTCGTGGGAGCCGTAAGAGACAATGCGACAAAGATAATACCCTCAATCTGTTTGGTTAGGAAATTTCGAGGACGAAATTTTATTTAAGGGGGTAGAACTCGTAACATCCTAGGAAGGGCCTATGCATTTTTCGTATCAATTGTATGAAATGACAAGTCTTAAGTATTATGAATAAATTTTTGATACTTTTGGAAACCTAGAAATGAATGAAAATGGAAATGAAAATGAAAATGGAAATGGACATTTTTGGAAACTTAGACATTTTTGGAAACCTAAACATTTTTGGAAATGATCCAAAAATGGAAACTTGAACATTTCGGGAAACTTGGATATATGAGAGAAATAAAGGAGTTTTATTCACATAAATATGTGAATAATAAGAGATAAATAAAGGAGTTTTATTCACATAAATATGTGAATAATAAGAGATAAATAAAGGAGTTTTATTCACATAAATATGTGAATAATAAGAGATAAATAAAGGAGTTTTATTCACATAAATATGTGAATAATAAGAGATAAATAAAGGATTATTTTCTAATGAGATAATTGAGGAGATAATTGATGGATTAAAGGCTTTTATCTTTTAAATAAAAGAGATAATATTATCAAAAAGAGGAGTGGTGGCCAAGTAAAGGACTCCTAGGCTGATAACTTTGGCTATAAAAGGAGGACAGAGGGCTACTCATCAACATTTGCTCCTCTTCCTCTCTGCCGAAATTCTCCTAGGCAAAACCCCTCTCTCTGCCGAATTTTCATTAAGCAAAAATCCTCTCTTTTTCTTCTATTTTCTTCTCCGTTTCTATCGTTGTTTGAATCTTTGTGGATTCTAAGAAAGAGGGCAATCATCCACAACATCAAAAGGGGATCTTTCGGAAATCTAAGGATCTAAGGTAAGGATTATAAATATAAATATGTGGTTAAAGATTATGATTCACGTTTTCAAAGTTAGATCTAATCTAACACGAAGTTATAGGATTTCAACAGGCTTATAAGGGAATCCTCTTGATTTGGAATCCCATCATAAGGTAAGGGATATTCGGCCAAGGCATAATTTGTTTAAGTGTTTTCCATTATTTCAAAAACCGAAAACCGACATGGTTACATACCTAGTATTAGCCGATTTCAAGGAAGAGGAATTCTAGCAACTGTTGGGACTTGATTAAATCAATTCGGCAACTAGGTAAGTAATTCTACTTCTAGTAGGATTTGGTTTTAAGACCAAATAGGTTTATTTATATGTTTTAATTAATGGCCGAATATAGGAGTGAAAGATCTAGATCGGTAGATCGCTCTACGGAATTCACTAAACTATTAAGCGAAAAAGGTGTGTACTCTTACTAACTTTCAATAAATTGCATGGCAATCATTAAATATATAAATATGTAACAAGTATGTGAATGTGGCTAAGCACCACAAATGTGGTAAGGAGTACCTGTGCACGTTTCCTACTTTTGATAGGATTGTGAATGTGATATATTTTGAACATGTGATTAGTAACATGAATGAAAATTTAGTATGTGAAATATGTTATGAAATAATTGGGGCATTCGGGATATTTGTGGAGGAAGAAAGTGAAGGTGATGACTACGGTCTCACCAACGTAAAGTGGTGACTACGGTCACATAAAGTGAAAAGTGGTAACTTCGGTTACATCTAGTGAATACAAATGTCTAATGACACAACATAAGTGGGCGATGAGCACGTCGATTGCAGCGATCGCCTTCGATGGTGTGTAGCGGATGGAGGGTCGACTTAGTAGTCCCCGCGGTGTACAAAGTTGGTACGGGTGGTGTGTAGCGGATGGACAAATAGGTTTGGATTTGGGTTGCATCATCCTTTATTTTGTATGAACATGATATTGATATGACTTGTATGCCGATTTGTTGGAAATTAGTACTATGTACACATTGAGTCTGTTGACTCACCCCGTTGGGGAATTATTTTTCGGTGATGAGCAGTAATGGACCGGCCTACGGGAGCTAAAGGTGGCCATGCATCGCTTGAAGAAATTATTTGGAATTTGGACTTTATGAAATTTTAGTACTTTATTTTGGGTTTGAATGATGTAATAAGGCCATAAGGCCCAGTTGGATTTTCTTTATTCCTGTTTATTTTTATTTAAATATGATACAAATTATGTTTGATTAAAGATAAGTAAATTTATTTCTTTTAAAATAATAAACCCAAAAATTATTTTGTCACCTTATTTAAGTTGGATTTCCAGAATTTATTAAATAGGTTTCAAATTAAGGCCAACCCAAAACAATTTTTTTAAAATTACACAAATTTTCTCTAAGTCATTTAGAACATTGAAAACCGATTTATTTAAGGAACATACCAGATCCGGTTCAAGCTCGTGGGCCGGGTGTGGGGTGTTTCAAATAGAGAGCTGTACTAGAACTAAGTTAATTTCAGATGTTCTGTTTGTACCTGAGATTGATCAAAACTTGTTGAGTGTGGGGCAATTGGTAGAGAAGGGATTCAAGGTAATGTTTAAAGAAGGAATGCGGCTAATCCTTGACTCTTGTGGTGATGTATTGTTTAGGATCAAGATGCAAAAGAAGTATTTCTCACTAAATCCACTCGAGGAGGAGCAAGTGGCATTTAAGTGTCAAGTCAATGGCTCTAAATTGTGGCACAAGAGGTTAGGACACTTTCATCAGAAAAATGAGATGGCAATTGGGCTACCAATTCTGGAGGAGTTGAATTCGAGATGCAAAGCTTGCTTGACTAGAAAAAAAATAAGGTTGCCTTTCAAAAATTCAACTTGGAGAGCCAAAGAGAAGTTGCAACTGATTCACACTGATCTATGCGGCCCACAAGCAACTCATTCATTGAATGGTAGTAGGTATTTCATTATCTTTATTGATGATTTTACTAGAATGTGCTGGATTTACTTTATGAAGCAAAAGTTTGATGTTGCCGATATGTTTTTAAAGTATAAAAGATGGGTTAAGAATCAAAATGGTTGTAAGATTCAGGTTGTTAGGTCTGATAACGGGACATAAGATACCTCACATGTAACACCCCTAACCCGTATCTGTTATCGGATTAGGGTTACGGGTATTACTATAACAATCACATGTCAAGCACCTTATACTACTGCTTCATACATTAATACGAACTGCTCTATAACGTCACAATTAATCATATTCATTCATTCAAAAATTAAAAATATCAACGAACATATCACCCATATTGACAATAGCATCAAATAAACTAAATACCATCAATTAACATAACACTATACATTTGTGATTTTGTGTCCTATAGCCGAATAGGTGTATTAGTCTTAATCAATTTATAATAATCAAATAACTTTACTTATTATAGTCATTCATATGCACACCATATCTAATTTCTCACAACAACAATTACCCATTTTAAAACCTCCGACGAATAATATGACCTTCAATCCAAAACACTACTATGGCCAAATACTTATAAAGTTACATATTTCAACTTAATCCATAACATAATACATTCATTAGTCACCTATATAATTATGACCTAATTCTTTCATGACAAGTATTGCACATACATACACATTAACTCAAGCATAACAACTCAACCCAAGTATAGAAATAAAGCCATCTTAGCACGGCATTTATATACATTTTTAAACAAAAGAATTCCATAATTATTCAAGCTTATACATGCCATATTTCCAAGGTCTTATACTAAGTAAAAGAAACCAAATACCAAAAGTGTTTGATAATGTGATAGACTTCACTCAGATTCCTGATTTCGAGCTTCAACCTTCGGATCTAAAACAAATAAACAACACACATCCGTAAGCTATTATAGCTTAGTAAGTTCTAAGTAAAGGAAAAATAAGCATAACCAAATATTATACAAGTTTTATTCAACTCAACTTAATCATGAATTTAACTTATAGCTTCCACTCACATACCTAATTACCAATCATTCAATCACCATGATATCCCAAATATCCACATTTAAATCCTCATATCTCAAAGTATTACCTAACTTACCAATTTAACAATCTAACATACATTACATACATACCTGGCATTCCCATGTACCTCCTTTAGAGATTTCATTATTTATAGAACATGCCAATCCATATACTTAAAGAAATTCCCGTAACGTATCGCTCATATAGAGCCGCTACATAACATTTCCGCACACACAGTGCCAATTTCCTGTAACGTATCGCTCACATAGAGCCGTTACATATTTTCCGCACATACAGTGCCAATTTCCCGTAATGTATCGCTCACATAGAGTCGTTACATATTTTCCGCACATACAGTGCCAATTTCCCGTAACGTATCGCTCACATAGAGCCGTTACATATTTTCCGCATATACAGTGCCAATTTCCCGTAACATATCGCTCACATAGAGCCGTTACATATTTTCTGTACACACAGTGCAAATTTCCCGTAACGTATCGCTCACATAGAGCCGTTACTTAACCTTTCTTCACACACAATGTCTTACAACCGATTTCATAATACTCATATGCTAAGGTTCATGTTCGGTACTCAAATTATACGCATATATCTATATTCAAATCAACTCTCCTTACTATATCTATCATTCCATTCAAACTCTTCCATATAATTATAAACATCACCTATTTAATGACTCATACTTAACTATTAGCCCATCCATAGTTTATATAAACAATCCAAATATATATATATATTTATATATATTTCCATTCATGATTTGCACACAATCGACTTGTACATACATTGAGTTTCATACCATAATAGATTCGGCAATTTATATACCAATATTCCCAATTCAACAAATCGAAAGATATAAATAACCAACTACATGTATACACATGATAAACTTACATTCAACCAATACTTTTAAATATTTCACCTCTCATTCGGAAATTAAGAACTCTATAAGCAAGGAAATTCGGTTGAGAGTATATATTTCATTGTAGTAAATAATTTGCTTAAATTCAATTACTTATAAACTTACTTCTTGATTGATGAGCTAAGATTTTCCGGCTAATCGTCCAATTTAGCCTTCTCCCGATCCTTTTCCGTTTCTTTACGTCCTTGATCTATAATGGTTTCACAAAATAGCTCATTTCAATAAGATCTCATTCTTTCTAGCTAAAAAAAATAATACAAAATTGGATAATTTTCCAATTTCTCAATCACTTAAAAATATAATACATTGCACTCTTATAGGCTATGGCCGAATGCTTCTCTTCTTATTCAATCCCCCATATAACATTAAATTCTATAATACTTAAAATTTCTAAATTACCGATATGCCCTACAATTTTTAACCTTTTTATAAATTAATCCCCAAAGCAAAGAACACTCAATAACATAATTTCTTTGGCTTTATTACAAGAGGGCCGAATCCTCCTCTCCCATTCACGAGACTATACAGGCCAAATGTTTAACATTTTGGCCTCCACTCATAAAATTTCTTTCAAAAAAATTCAAGCTACCATACATCCATTTCATCCAAATTTTCTACTCAATCATGTCAATGCCTAACACATGCTTAACCTACCTCCATTAAACCAAATAAATCCAACACATTTACTCATGGCCGAACCTAAAACATGATTTAAATCCCAAATCCTTGTCATGAGTTTAATAGTACTCAAGATGACTAACTTAAAAGTGCTAAGATTCATTAAAAAATTAAGCTTAATTTCTTACCTCATAAACATGCAATGGCCGAATGTAGCAAAGGTTTTAGCTTCCCCTTTTTTCTTTGTGTTCTACGGTGATGGAAGAAGGAAGATGATGATCTCTCTTTCATCTCTTAATTAAATTATTATTATTAAAGTAATATCACCCTTTTTTTATTATTAGTTTAACATAAAAGTCAAATAACAATAAAAATCAATTTCCCCCATGATTACCGTCCCACTACTAGATCTTTTGGGCAATTTGACATGCAAAACCATTCATTTAAGAAGTAATTCAATTAAACCCTTCCACTAAATACTTACTACTTCTACCACCTAACAATTTAATCCTTTACTAAAATTAGTCGACCAAAAGCACAAATTATGGAATAATATTTTAACACATGCTTATCCACATAACATAAATATCAAATAATAAATAAATAAAAATACTTTTCTGATTCGGATTCGTGGTCCCGAAACCACTGTTCCGACTAGGGTCGAGTTTATTGGGCATTACAACCCCAAGTTAAAGAAATTTCCGTCCCCAAAAATCTTACCCGCGAATAGGTGAGGGTAACGTTCTTTCATTGACTCTTCGGTTTCCCATGTTGCCTCTTCTACCCCGTGTTTATGCCACATAACTTTCACTAACGAAATTTTCTTATTTCGTAACTCTCTCAATTCACGAGCCAAGATACGGATCGGTTCCTCCTCGTAAGTCAGATCGGGTTGAATTTCAACCTCGAATAATTTAATCACGTGCGAAGGGTCGGATCGGTACCGCCTAAAGCATTGACACATGGAACACATCGTGGATCTGTTCACCTTCGAGGGTAACTTCAATCTATATGCCAACGGCCGATCGCTCAACAATTTCATACGCCCAATAAATTTGGACTCAATTTTCCTTTACGGCCAAATCTAATTATCTTTTCCATGGCGAAACTTTCAAAAACACCCTATCACCAATTTGAAACTCAATATCCTTACGTTTCAAATCCGCGTAAGATTTTTGACGATCCGATGTCGCCTTCAAACTATCACAAATTACACCCACTTTACGCTCTGCTTCCTTGACTAGATCAACTCGTGTATCTTGTTTTCACCGAGCTCGGTCCAAAACAATGGTGTACGGCATTTACTGATCGCATACAAAGCTTCATAGGGAGCCATTTTGATACTAGATTGAAAGCTATTATTATAAGCGAAATTCAATCAAAGGCAAGTATCGCTCCCACGCACCTCGAACTCGAGAACGCAACATCTTAGCATATCCTCGGTATTTGGATAACACGCTTTCGAATTGACCATCGATTGCGGATGAAAAGCCGTACTAAAATATAGTTTAGTACCCAAGGCATCCTGTAATTTCTTCCAAAACCTCGATGTGAATCTCGGGTCTCTATCTGACACAATAGAAATAGGTACTCCGTGCAATCGTACGATCTGTGATATGTATAACTCCGCCAACTTATCAAGGGAAAAATCCGTACGTACCGGGATAAAATGGGCCGATTTCGTCAATCTGTCGACTATTACCCAAATTGAATCCTTTTTACTCGATGTCAAGGGCAAACCCGATACAAAATCCATCGTAACCCGATCCCACTTCCATTCTGGTATCATGATCGGTTGAAGTAATCCCGATGGCACTTGATGTTCAGCTTTCACTTGCTGGCATATCAAGCACTTCGACACATAATTCGAAATGTCACGTTTCATCCCGTGCCACCAGTAGAATTGTTTTAGATCGTTATACATTTTTGTGCTACCCGGATGAACCGAAAATCTACTGCTATGAGCTTCGTCACAAATCATTCGAATCAATTCAAGATTCTTCGGTACACAAATCCGGTTCTTGAACCGTAAACATCCTTCAATATCTACTTGAAAGTCCGAATCCTCACCTGAACCACATTGGCTTTTCTTTGCTTTCAAAACATCATCAACGTCTTGAGCTTCTCGAATTTGCTGTTCAAGCAATGGCCTCACTTTCAACTCAGCATTGATCGTACCATTTTCGGTTATGTCTATCTCTGTATTCATAGCACGTAAAGCAAACAACGACTTCTGGCTAAGTGCATCCGCGACCACATTCGCCTTTCCTGGGTGATAATCAATCACGAGTTCATAGTCCTTCAACAATTCTAACCACCGTCGCTGCCTCAAATTCATATCTCTTTGAGTCATTAAATACTTCAAACTTTTATAATCCGAGAAGACGTGGCATTTCTCACCGAATAAGTAGTGACGCCAGATCTTCAAAGCAAAGACTATAGCAGCCAATTCAAGGTCGTGAGTTGGATAATTCCTCTCGTGTGGCTTCAACTGTCTCGAAGCATAGGCTACAACTTTACCTTCCTGCATCAATACACAACCCAGCCCATTTAGAGATGCATCACCAAAATAACGAACTCTTTACCCGATTCTCGCCGGACGAGCACAGAGCTTCATTAACGTGGTCTTGATTGATCAAAACTCTTTTGACACCTTTCTGACCACTCAAATTTCACATCCTTCTGAAGTAGCTTCGTCATCGGGGATGCTATCATAGAAAACCCTTTTACGAAGCGTCTGTAATACCCGGCAAGTCCGAGAAAACTACGAATCTCAAAAATATTCCGAGGGGGTTTCCAATCAAGTATGGCTGAAACTTTACTCGGATCAACCCGAATGCCTGCTGCTGAAATAACATGTCCCAGGAAATTAACTTCGTTCAACCAAAACTCACATTTGCTGAATTTTGCGTATAATTGTTTTTCATGCAAAATTTGTAATACTAGCCTCAAATGCTCAGCATGCTCGATTTCGTCTCGCGAATAAATCAGTATATCATCAATAAATACCACAACAAACCGATCTAGATAGGTTTTGAATATTCTATTCATCAGATCCATAAAAACGGTAGGGGCGTTAGTGAGTCCGAAAGGCATCACTAAAAACTCATAGTGGCCGTATCCTGTCCGAAAGGCAGTCTTTGGTATGTCTGATTCTCTAACTCGCAGCTGGTAGTATCTCGACCTCAGATCAATTTTTGAAAATACTGAGGCTCCTTTAAGTTGGTCAAATAAATCATCAATCCGTGGCAACGGATATTTTTTCTTCACGGTTACTTTATTGAGCTGTCGATAATCAATGCACATCCTCAAAGTTCCGTCCTTCTTTCTCACAAATAAAACGGGCGCACCCCAGGGAGAAAAACTAGGTCGGGCAAAACCTTTATCCGTCAACTCTTATAGCTGAATCTTCAATTCTCTCAATTCAGTCGGTGCCATTCTATACGGAGCTATCGAGATCGGTGTAGTCCCTGGCGTTAGCTCAATACTAAATTCCACTTCGCGTTCTGGTGGTAATCCCGGCAATTCTTCCGGAAATACATCCGTATATTCACTAACCACTGGCACTGACTCAATCCTCTTTTCTGCTACTTTCGTGTCAATCACGTACGCAAGATAAGCTCCACAACCCTTTCTCAAATATCGTCGAGCCGACATTGAAGATATTATAGTAGGTAGTCCATTCAAGTCTGCAGATTCAATTCGAATCCTCTCATTATTCTGGCATCTCAAATCAATAGTCTTTCATCTACAATTTACTACCGCATCATGAACTGTCAATCAATCTATGCCGAGAATGATGTCGAACTCATCAAAAGGCAATAGTATCAGATCAGCCGGAAAGCACATGTCTCGAATCTTCAATGGGCAGTTATTACACACTTTGTCAACTAATACCCACCGACCTAGAGGGTTTGAAACCCGAATTACAAAATCAGTAGACTCAACAGGTAGAGTCTTACTGGATGCTAATGCTTCACACATATAAGAGTGAGTCGAGCCGGGATCAATCAAGGTAGTTACATTAATATCAAAAAGAGTAAAAATACCGGTAATGACATCGGGGGATGAAGCCTCCTCTCTAGCACGGATGGCGTAAGCTCTAGCTGGTACACGAGCATCTGATCGAACAAGCGCATCTGAAGCCCCCCTCTATGCACCACTCCTACCTCCCCCAAAACGAGATGATCTACCTCGAGCCGTAGCGCGCTTCGGTCTCGCGATTCAACAAGCACTCTTCTAGCGGTCTCCGGGCAATCTCGAATGAAGTGATCCTGTGAGCCACACTTATAACACGTGCGAGAAATAGATTTACCCCAACACTCTTCATGATGTCGTCTGCCATACTGCTGACATTCCGGTTTGCTCAATTTCTCATTATCCACACTTGCAACTGATGTAGCCCGAAAACTCACTGGCGGCCGTTCTCGTATAGAAATCCTGGTGTTAGGCTTGAATCGACCACCGTCATTCTTAAACTTCTTCATAGACATCTGTGAAAATTTGCTTGCGGACCTCTTCCGAGTGTCTTTGGATTCAAACTCGGCTTTTTGTTTCTCCTTTCCTAGTTCTTCAGCTTTACAAGCTCGTTCAACCAGCACAATGAACTCATTAATTCCCAGAATACCAACCAGAAGCTTTATATCCTCATTTAAACCATCTTCGAATCTCCGGCACATAGCAGCTTTTGATGAAATGCACTCGCGAGCATAGCGACTAAGTCGCACAAATTTGCGCTCATATTCGGATACAGTCATGCGGCCCTGTTTGAGCTCGATGAATTCTTTGCGTTTAGAGTCAATAAAGCGCTGGCTTATATATTTCTTACGGAATTCTACTTGAAAGAAGTCCCAGGTAACCCTTTCTTTCGGGACAACTGACACGAGTGTATTCCATCAGTAGTAGGCAGAATCCCGTAACAAGGATATAGCACACTTCAAACATTCATCGGGGGTGCAAGACAGTTCGTCGAATACACGAATGGTGTTATCGAGCCAAAATTCAGCTCTATCCGCATCGTCGTCATCCTCGGCTCTAAATTCTTGAGCTCCGTGTTTCCTAATACGGTCAATCGGAGGTTTAGTCACTCTGTCAAGATTAGCAACTGGAGGTACCACCGGTGTTACTGGGGGTACATTCAGATCTTGAGATGGTTGAACAGCCGGAGTGGTTCGTAAGTAATGACTGAACCAATCGTTCATCATATCATGGAAGGCCTGCTTTACCCTCTCATCTGGGCCACTCACAGTAGGTCGAGATTCTTTCGGTGCGGTCCCCTGCGCGGGAACAGGCGCCACACTCTCGACATCATCAGCTAATGCTTTCTCGGGATCCGGATCCATTACTATATGGAAGAAACAAAAACATATATCTGTCAGAAGTCATCACATTATCTTATCACAAAATATGGCATGTATAGCTAGACCTTTACGCGCTACGTTAGTCCAAGAACCGACTAAACCGTAGCTCTGATACCAATCAAATGTAACACCCCTAACCCGTATCTGTTATCGGATTAGGGTTACGGGTATTACTATAACAATCACATGTCAAGCACCTTATACTACTGCTTCAAACATTAATACGAACTGCTCTATAACGGCACAATTAATCATATTCATTCATTCAAAAATTAAAATATCAACGAAAATATCACCCATATTGACAATAGTATCAAATAAACTAAATACCATCAATTAACATAACACTATACATTTGTGATTTTGTTTCCTATAGCCGAATAGGTGTATTAGTCTTAATCAAATTATAATAATCAAATAACTTTACTTATTATAGTCATTCATATGCACACCATATCTAATTTCTCACAACAATAATTACCCATTTTAAAACCTCCGACGAATAATATGACCTTCAATCCAAAACACTACTATGGCCAAATACTTATAAAGTTACATATTTCAACTTAATCCATAATATAATACATTTATTAGTCACCTATATAATTATGACCTAATTCTTTCATGACAAGTATTGCACATACATACACATTAACTCAAGCATAACAACTCAACCCAAGTATAGAAATAAAGCCATCTTAGCACGACATTTATATACATTTTTAAACAAAAGAATTCCATAATTATTCAAGCTTATACATGCCATATTTCCAAGGTCTTATACTAAGTAAAAGAAACCAAATACCAAAAGTGTTTGATAATGTGATAGACTTCGACTCGATTCCCGATTTGAGCTTCAACCTTCGGATCTAAAAAAATTAACAACACACATCCGTAGCTATAATAGCTTAGTAAGTTCTAAGTAAAGGAAAAATAAGCATAACCAAATATTATACAAGTTTTATTCAACTCAACTTAATCATGAATTTAACTTATAGCTTCCACTCACATACCTAATTACCAATCATTCAATCACCATGATATCCCAAATATCCACATTTAAATCCTCATATCTCAAAGTATTACCTAACTTACCAATTTAACAATCTAACATTCATTACATACATATCTGGCATTCCCATGTACCTCCTTTAGAGATTTCATTATTTATAGAACATGCCAATCCATATACTTAAAGAAATTCCCGTAACGTATCGCTCATATAGAGCCGCTACATAACATTTCTGCACACACAGTGCCAATTTCCCGTAACGTATCGCTCACATAGAGCCGTTACATATTTTCCGCACATACAGTGCCAATTTCTCGTAACGTATCGCTCACATAGAGCCGTTACATATTTTCCGCATATACAGTGCCAATTTCCCGTAACGTATCACTCACATAGAGCCGTTACATATTTTCCGTACACACAGTGCAAATTTCCCGTAACGTATCGCTCACATAGAGCCGTTACTTAACCTTTCTTCACACACAATGTCTTACAACCGATTTCATAATACTCATATGCTAAGGTTCATGTTCGGTACTCAAATTATATGCATATATCTATATTCAAATCAACTCTCCTTACTATATCTATCATTCCATTCAAACTCTTCCATATAATTATAAACATCACCTATTTAATGACTCATACTTAACTATTAGCCCATCCATAGTTTATATAAACAATCCAAATATATATATATTTATATATATTTCCATTCATGATTTGCACACAATCGACTTGTACATACATTGAGTTTCATACCATAATAGATTCGGCAATTTATATACCAATATTCCCAATTCAACAAATCGAAAGATATAAATAACCAACTACATGTATACACATGATAAACTTACATTCAACCAATACTTTTAAATATTTCACCTCTCATTCGGAAACTAAGAACTCTATAAGCAAGGAAATTCGGTTGAGAGTATATATTTCATTGTAGTAAATAATTTGCTTAAATTCAATTACTTATAAACTTACTTCTTGATTGATGAGCTAAGATTTTTCGGCTAATCGTCCAATTTAGCCTTCCCCCGATCCTTTTCCGTTTCTTTACGTCCTTGATCTATAATGGTTTCACAAAATAGCTCATTTCAATAAGATCTCATTCTTTCTAGCTAAAAAAAAAAAAATACAAAATTGGATAATTTTCCAATTTCTCAATCACTTAAAAATATAATACATTGCACTCTTATAGGCTATGGCCGAATGCTTCTCTTCTTATTCAATCCCCCATATAACATTAAATTCTATAATACTTAAAATTTCTAAATTACCGATATGCCCTACAATTTTTAATATTTTTATAAATTAATCCCCAAATCAAAGAACACTCAATAACATAATTTTTTTGGCTTTATTACAAGAGGGCCGAATCCTCCTCTCCCATTCACGAGACTATACAAGCCAAATGTTTAACATTTTGGCCTCCACTCATAAAATTTCTTTCAAAAAAATTCAAGCTACCATACATCCATTTCATCCAAATTTTCTACTCAATCATGTCAATGCCTAACTCATGCTTAACCTACCTCCATTAAACCAAATAAATCCAACACATTTACTCATGGCCGAACCTAAAACATGATTTAAATCCCAAATCCTTGTCATGAGTTTAATAGTACTCAAGATGACTAACTTAAAAGTGCTAAGATTCATTAAAAAATTAAGCTTAATTTCTTACCTCATAAACATGCAATGGCCGAATGTAGCAAAGGTTTTAGCTTCCCCCTTTTTTTCTTTGTGTTCTACGGTGATGGAAGAAGGAAGATGATGATCTCTCTTTCATCTCTTAATTAAATTATTATTATTAAAGTAATATCACCCTTTTTTTTATTATTAGTTTAACATAAAAGTCAAATAACAATAAAAAATCAATTTCCCCCCATGATTACCGTCCACTACTAGATCTTTTGGGCAATTTGACATGCAAAACCATTCATTTAAGAAGTAATTCAATTAAACCCTTCCACTAAATACTTACTACTTCTACCACCTAACAATTTAATCCTTTACTAAAATTAGTCGACCAAAAGCACAAATTATGGAATAATATTATAACACATGCTTATCCACATAACATAAATTTCAAATAATAAATAAATAAAATAAATAAAAAAATACTTTTCTGATTCGGATTCGTGGTCCCGAAACCACTGTTCCGACTAGGGTCGTAGTTGGGCTGTTACATCACAAAGGTTCAATATTTTCTGTGAGGAGGTTGGGATAGAGCATCAACTTACTGCTCCTTGCTCTCCACAAAAAAATGGAGTTAATGAGAGGAAAAGTAAGACCGTTATGGAAATGACTAGGTGAATACTACATGAGAAGTCCTTACCTAAGGAGTTTTGGGCTGAGGCAACTAACACAACTGTATTTTTGCTAAATAGATTGCCTACAAGGGTATTGGAGAAAAAAAAACATCCTATGAAGCTTGGTTTGAAATGAAGCCAACTCTGAAGAATTTGAAGGTATCTGGTTGTGGTTATTTATGTTTTTATCATGTTCCATAGGTTAAAAGGGACAAGTTGGGAGAAAAATCTGAGCATGAAATATTTTTTTTGTTATAGTTTGGTGTCAAAAGCCTATAGAATCTATCAACCTCAGGCATGGAAGATGATCGTGAGTAGAGATGTTTAGTTCCTAGAAAATGAGCAGTGGGATTAGATAGGTGATGCAAAAGAAAAACAAGAGTTCTCTCTTAATTCTAATGAACTGGTGGATGGTACACCAATTAGAGGTACAAGTTTATCAAAGGTATAGTGTAGCTAATCTTGAACCTGCAAGGTATGAGGAAGCCAAAGATGATCAGGAGTGGATAGAGTCAATAAAGGAAGAGTTAGGTATGATAAAGAAAAACCAAACATGGGAACTAATTAAGAGGCCTGCAAACAGAAAGGTGATTGGAGTAAATTGGGTTTTCAAGACCAAACTTAATCCTGATGGCTCAGTGAACAAGTACAAGGCCAGGTTGGTGGTGAAGGGATATGCACAGGTTTGGGTAGTTGATTTTTCTAAAAAATTTTCTCTTGTTGTAAGAATTGGCACAATTAGAATGCTTTTAGCTATGTCAGCTCAACAAGGTTGGAGGGTGTTTCAGTTGGATGTGAAGTCAGTATTCCTGAACGGAGTATTAGAGGAAGAAATATATGTTGAGCAACCAGATGGCTTCATCACACCAGGTCAAGAATGGAAGGTTTTTTAGTTAAGGAAGACTCTCTATGGGTTGAAACAAGCTCCTAGAGCATGGTACAACACGATAAATGAGCATTTGCTAAACTTAGGCTTTGTGAAGAGGCTGAGTGAATCCACTTTCTATGTGAAGAAGTCAAGTACAAATCTAATCATTGTATCTTTCTATGTAGATGATATATTGGTGACAGGAAGTGATGCAACTCAAATTAAAGCATTCAAGAAGGACAACATAGAGGTATTTGAGATGACTGCTCTTGGTGAGATGCATTACTTTCTGGGAATGGAGATCAAGCAAGGTAAAAATGAGGTGTTTTTTTTTCAAAAGAAGTATATGAAGGAGATTCTGAAGAGGTTCCGTATGGAGGAGTGCAAGAGTGTGAGCATCCCAATGAATCAAAAAGAAAAAATTTAGAAGATGAATAGGGTAGATCCTGCAGATGAAAAGATGTATAGGAGTCTTGTTGGGTGTCTTATACACCTCACATCTACTAGGCCAGACATTATGTACATTGTAAGTGTTTTGTCCAGATTTCTCCATTGTGCAAGTGAAATTCATATAATTGCTGCAAAGATGGTATTAAGATATTTGAAGGGGACACTTGCATATGGAATCAATTTTAGCAAAGTTGAGAAGTTCAAGCTACAAGGTTATTCTGATAGTGATTGGGCTGGACCACTAGATGATATGAGAAGCACTTTAGGCTATTGCTTCATGTTTGGGTCAGGTTGTTTCTCTTAGTGTTCGAGAAAGCAAGAGATGGTGGCTCAATCAACTGTGGAAGCTGAATTCATTGCAGCTACAACTTCTATGAATCAAGCCTTATGGCTGAAGAAGCTAATGGATGATCTACATTTGAAGCAAGAGGGGAGTATAGAAGTGTTTGTTTAATGTTTATGCTTGAGATATATATTCATCAGCCATGGACAGGTCTAGATAACAGTATACACTTTAATAATGAAAAGTTTTCTTCAAATACCAAGAAGCAAAACCCAACAAACTAGATGTTCAAAATACCATATAAATGGGTAATACAGTATGATCATCAAGCACTCCCTAATAGTAGAACATAACACTCTTGACCTTTTCCTTGAGGCCAGGCAGAGGTCTGACCGAAACACTAGCACCAGGTCCTCTTGTGCTATGCCCACCTGCAGCTGTGCCACTTATCATTGGTCCACTGTATGATTTTTCTGGTTCCATATAAAATCAAGCTCGAGATGCAGCAAGATGAGCATAGTACGCATGGGAACTACACACATTTATTAGTTTCAAGGTTGTTAATCACTAAAAGATAGACCCAAACAAAAATGGGGAAGGAGTTGAAAATTGGTTATAGAACTCAAACACACATTTTTATTTGGATGACTAGAATTCAAACAAATATTTCTATTTTGATAGCTTAAACTGAGTCAAAGAGTCATAAAAATTCTAAAATATAGAAAACAAAAATTTTTGATTTTATTCCATTTAATATTATTGTTGACCAAATTATGTTTCATTCAGTTAAACATCATATTAAATTAATTTTCAAAAGTTTTTTTGAATTTATATATATATATATATATATATTATAAAATGATATAATTATCATACTTGTTTAGTTACTTTGGAGGTTACCGCACAACCGAAATGCCTTGAAATCGAAACCATAAATCGAAACTGAAACCTCAAACCACAACTGAATCTAAACCCCTAAACTAAAACCCTAAATTAAAATCTAAGTCAGAACTCCAAACTTACTGCTTTCAACAGATTTGGATAACTAAGTTTAAGACTTTTTAAAACCATCAGCTATTATTGCTTATTCCAATCAAACTGTATGTGATTCATATTGTACAAAATGTGATCTTTTCATTAATATGTTTTTCTAGCCAAATTGAGTTCTGTGTTAAAAGAATTAAGTACCCAAAAGCGCCTACTTGAAATAGAAAACTTAGAAATTATTGGCAAGTTGTGACGAATTTTAATGTTTTGAGCCCAAAATCTTAAGCTTTTGGTTACTCTTGAAACAAGATTTCATTTTTCAAAATTAAATTTGAACTTTAAACCCCCAACCCCAACCCTAAGCCCATAAAAAAATAGATAAGAATGCATACAACTGCAATAGAAGGGCTTGAATCCTGCTAGGGTGAGGATGGGTAACATCAGTACAGAAGATTATAGTCGGATGGTCATTGACAAAAGGTATCCCTTTTGATATTGCATCAACAAGAATAGTATTTCTGCCCCCAACCTTGACATTAATTTTCAATGCCACATTGACCAAATATTGTGTGTCCATTTTAAGTACAGGTTTAGTCAAGCAGCACTGGGAAACAATACCAAGATCAGTCTCACAAATCCTTTTCAAATCACCTGCAAGGGAAATAGAATGATTCAAGGTCGGCATGAATCTTTTTTAAAGAAACAAATTCCAGACCATGAAATTTATACCATAAAGAGAGCTTTTTTTATTTGGAAGAATAACAATAAGTAGGTCAAGCTGTTTCTTCTGGGGCTGGAGTTCAATCATGGTATCTTGATACATTATTTTCAACACATTCTCAACATTCTCAGGATCAGCCCTAATTAGAGAAAGCACTGATTCAGAAGTAAAGGCCTGCAAATGACACGAGAACTAATGTTAAAAGGAATTCTTTTAAAAATAAAAACAGTACCAAATTGAGATCACAAAGATAGACTAATGTTAGAGTGTACTATAACTCCCTTACCATGCCAGAGATATTACACACACATGCAAGTTCCTCACAAAAATTTCGTGCTACCTCATCATCGACTTGCTAAGAAAATATAATGCCGATCCAGTTGTTTACAGTCACACCAATAACCATTTTATGCCACAAAATAATTAGAAAAAAGAAATAGCAGAAGACTTCACATTCAACCATTCGAGATTGAACAAATAAACTTCATGCAGTTAGGATACCTATAACTCTTTTTCTTTTTAAGTAGATAACCAAGTTATTTACCTATTCTACCTATACATTGGGTGTGTGTAAGACTAGTTTAATAAAAACCAAATACGCAGTGAGAACGAAAATTCAACAACTAAAAGTATGACCTAACTTTGAAACAGTAAGAGACACCTTATTCTTCATATCCCATTGCCTAAACTTAGGTTGCCAATTGTTAGAATTTGTAAAATAAATCTGAAATAAAACTTAGTAAACCAGGATCTATCATCTCAAATCATCAAGAATAAATCAAGAACAAAACTAGATGCGGAAGCGTACCTGAATCTATGAATTCCTTGAAGTTTTATCGGATCTTGGGGATTTCATCTTCCAAATTAGCACACAAGAAATGCAGATAATATATGTTCTTTCTTTCCTAATGATAGGATATTAGAAAAGATATCTTGTTGTATAATTTGGGGACCATAACCCTAATATTTAAAATCTTGGCATATTAGTTCTAATCAAATTCTAATTAGCCTATCATTAATTAGAATTTGATTAGAACTCAATTACTAGAGTATCTACACATATTTGAACCCTACTTTATTTAATAATTAAAGCCCAATAAAATTTTAACCAAATTATATCACTTTTAATTTGGGCTAACCTATCATGATAGTAAATAATAACATGTAATTACCCTTATTATATATGTGATGTCCATATTTTCCAACAATCTCCCACTTGGACCACATATATATACTAATTACTCTATAATTACATGTCATGATATAACCTTATGAGCTCAAAATTTTACTATCATATCCAAAAGGTATTCCGAACAATCTCGTCCATTAATTATGTTAACATAGAACCAAGGCGACTTTCGTTACATATATCGTAACTAAATCCATCCATGATCACGTATATTAACACAACCAAATGACATAGATCAAGTATGGATGTGTAGCATGAAAATTACATGCAATATGATCTAAACATGTCTATTTCCAACTGGTCCTCCTTAGTGAGATCAAACCTTACCAAAATCAGAGTGTGAATAAACCAAATAAACTTTATTTCTGCAGAAAATAAACTTAATATCTTTAAACTGAAATAACTAAAAATGTGTCTATAACATAAAAGCATTTAAAAGTACAAACTCCCACTAAAACCAAATATCCTTAAAAATTATTACACCCATATGAACAATGTGCTCATGAAAAACCTTAGGTGTAGTCCCTTAGTAAGCGGATCCGCAATCATGGAGTTTTTCTAATATGCTTTATAAACACCTAACAACTCTGAACTTTTACTTTAACAACCAGGAACTTAAAGTCTATATGTTTTGAATTTAATGTGCTCTTGTTGCTATTGGAATAAAAGACTGCAATTTGTTTTCATAATTTGCACCTTAGTGACAAAATCTTGTATCAATATTCCATCAAAATCGGAGTCTGTATACATGATGATCTCTAACTGATTAGACCTCCGATATGTGAGCATGTAATCTTTTGTTCTCTAAAAATACCTTATAGCCTTCTTGGATGCTACCCAATGGTCCAAACCAGGGTTGCTTAAAATATCTGCCTAACATCCCAATAGTGTATACAATATTCCAATGTATACAAACCTGAACATACATTAGACTTTCTACTGCTAAAATGTAAAAAATCTAACGCATTTTTTTGTAATCTCAAAATCATTCTTAGGGCATTGATTGAGGCTATACTTATTATTGACAAACAATATGTCATTAATATATAAAACCAAATATAGAACCTTACTCCCACTAAACTTATGGTATATACGATTATCAATAAAATTAATCTCTAAACCGAATGAGATAATCATTTGGTAAATTTTGTAATATTATTGACGAGAAGTTTGCTTAAGCCCATAGATGAAGTTCTTTGCAAATCATTAACTTTGCATCATTAGACACAAAGCTTTCTAATTGCACCATATAAATGTATGATCAATGTTACCATTGAGAAACCATTAACTTAATATTCATCTGATGTAGCTTAATGTCAAAATATTCCACTAAAGCCATTATAACCATTTCTCCAGTGGACCTTTTTAATGACATTCATTCTTGAGGTTGTTGAGTTTGTTCTTCTAGAACAATTACCTCATCTTGAATAAGGAGTTCTTCAACATTGTCCTATTGAGGTTCTAGATTCACTTCTTAATCAATGATAGGTATGAGAAATCAAAAGTGATAATAGGAACTGAGTTAGAATCCAATTCCTCCTCAAAAGCAATGTCTCTAACCTTATTTCTCCCCCAAACTCAACATTCTAAAAGAATGTTGCAATTCTCATCTCAAAAATATTCCTAATTGTGGGATCACAAAACTCATAGCCCTTAGATCACTTTGAATTTCCTTGATCCTTATACTTTATAGACATCAAAGAAGTCAGAAGTGATGTCATTTCAACATTATCATTTTTAGCAAAACGCTTCTCAATTTCGTCAAGGAAACTTTAGCCTGAGTAATCTTTTTAGATTCTTTGTCCCTAAAGGCTTCTGAAATGTTGTACTTCATGACCATTAGACTCATGCAATTTGAACAATCCCACATCTCAAAATCCCTTTTAACATAAGGGGTGTTTTCTGCAGTGAGAGGTGCGGATTGTTCTTCCCTTAGTGCAAGGTCTATGTCCATACAACCAAGCATTATAAATGTCTTTTCCATTCCTTAAAATTAGTCTCATTAAACATGGGTATAGAATTTATATTAGCAGATATTGTGGCAGCAAAAGATAAACTAGTTGAATCCAGAACAAAATATATAAAAACAAGCTCACATCAATATTCATAAGTAAACAATAATTTCAAAATAATGGTTAATCCCATCTTAAGATACCAAACACAACATTAATATCAAGTCTTTGGACAACAATATTAACAGTAAACGGTACTCTTGTTGTAGAAATCAAACATTGACAATAAATTATGTCAAACAATTAATTAATTTTTGGACTAACTTATTGCTCACATAAAATAAATTTAACACCCCGAACCCAAATCCTACGCCGGAACAAGGTTACGGAGTATTATCGAATTTATAACTCAAACCATCATACATTTCATATTCAAAACTCAATCCAAACAAAAACCATTCAAATACAATCATAAGGAACACGCCTGTGTCTCAGGCCGTGTGGGCATTGGAAATGGGATCACATGGCTGTGTCCCAGCCCGTGTCCGACCCTGTGTAACTCTCTAACTTGGCTCACACGGCCAAACCACAAGTTCGTGTGTCAGGTCGTGTGTCTCTTGAAATGGCCACACACGCCCGTGTGCTAGACCATGTGAAGCCATGATCGTGTCTGAGAGTTTTAATATTTATATAATGAATGATCGAGCCTAGAAACTAACTATCACCACGATTGAGGCCAGCGCACCTATCGAACAGTAGTATAGCTTAGTGGCAAAACCGGAATGTCGAACCTAAAAGAACCAAGAGTACTAGTACTGACTTTCCTTTTATTATCTAGCCTAAAATAAAGGGGATTGATATTTATCTAACTAATTACTAAGCTAAGGTTGCTAAGACACATAGAGTGAATTGGGAAAATACTTTTGGGAAAAACTAGTTGATTAAGACAATACCCGAGGAAGAATCCACCTAGACTTCACTTGTTATTTAACTCTGAACTGCATTTATTTATTCACTTGACTTGATCCGTAGGATTCCTAATTTATATTAATACCTCTTTCGAGGCTACTAACGTCTAACCCTAGGTTGATTAATTGAAATTTCTTTCTAATTAAAACCCCTAGTGTTGCATTAACTCGATCTATGGACTCCCATATTAGGTTTGACCCTAATCCGGCAGATTTTCGTCATCCTATCTTTAGGGTTATGATCAACTCCGCTTAACTATGCTAGATATACTCTTAAACAGGGACTTTTGTTCCACTGCCTAAGCACATCAATACTTGAATCAATATCCTGAAATATTAAAACAAGAATTAAGAACACATTATTAAGAACAAATCAAGTATTTATCATATAGTTCAGAAAACAATAACAAGATCCGTCTTAGGTTTCATCCCCCTAAGGTATTTGAGGGGCTTAGTTCATAATTATAAAAGAATACATCTCAGAAGAAAGTAAATAACAAAACATAAGAAAAACCCTAAAACCCCTTGAAGGAAATTGAAGGGAAGATCTTCCGTCTTGAGCGTGATTCCGGCTTCTGAGATGGATCAACTGGCTTTCTTGGAGTAATCCCCTATATTCAGCCCTCTCTGGCTTCGCCTCCGACCAAGTACACTTTTTAGGTTATACTTAGGGCGTTTATATAGGCTTCGGAATGTCTTTCTTGGCCCACAAGTATCCTATTCTGAATGAAACTCATCTTGGCTATAGCAGGGACACGTCCGTGGTCGACTCTCTCGGCCGTGGTCGATCCTGTTTGCCACACACAGTCGTGTGATCTGGCCGTGTACGATTATCTAGGCCGTGTCTCGGTTGTTACTCGAAACACACAGCCGAGGGTGATAGTCCAGGCCGTGTGAGTCTGTAAGGTAAGCCCATTTGCTCCGTTTTCAGCCCGTTTCTCGTTCCTTTCGACCTCTGATGCTCTCCTACGTATAAAACATGAAATTAAAGGATTAGGAGCATCAAATTCCACAATTCAAGGAATAAATCACCCAAAAGTATGCTAAATGTGGGATTAGAATATGTATATATTACGGTTTATCAAATACCCCCACACTTGAGCATTTACTTGTCCTCAAGCAAAATTCTCAACTCACAATTAAAATAGAATTTCCTCAATTCATAACCTTCATCAATAATGTTTCATCATAATTCATAGGTAATTCATACATTGATAATTTAACCATAAGGGTCCTAAAGATTCAAACAATCAAAGTCATGGTTTTTATAGTACGAAATATAGGTGTTTCCCCTTGCCTAAATAATCACCTCTAATTCAAAATCGACAAAAATTGACATCCTCACTAAAGGTTCACTCAAATCACTCAAAGTGTTTAAGGTTCAAAAATAAGCACTCAGAAGTCGAACATGAAAAGTTAATCCCATAGGCTTGCATGAAAATCAAATCTCCACCACTGTAAAATGATATGATAAACAAATCAAAAGGTCTTTAAAAAGGGTTGTAACGGGGCTTGGGTTAAAGGTGTGGATAAAGGCTGAATTAGAGGGTTAGTATCGAGACTAAATTGATAAATTACCTAACTAGAAGAGTAACTAAAGCTTAAATAATTACATCAATTGAAGACTTAATACTAATAACATGAGCTTCTTCTCAAAATATAAAATTAACTGCTTAGGCTCCAATAACAAAGAAGTAAAAATGAATAGATTCCTAAATATATTTTTTTAAGAATAAATCAAGTACAATAATAATATAGAATTTAATAACTGAAATAAAGAAAATAGTTAAGTAACCGATCAAATCAAATCTCGATTTAGGGGTAGTCAAGAGAAATGGTGATAACAAATACAAAGTGGGTTTCGGGTTAATATTAATGGGTGAGTTAAGAAAATGTTTGTTAGTCTCAAAGGGGTTCACTAGGGGTTAATTATGAAGGTAGGCTTTTTATGGAGTAAGTGGGTTAAAACCTAGGTGCCTTTATCATATCAGTAAATCAAATCAAAGGTGTGGTCTCGACATGTATAATCGAAGCAAGTTCTAGAATAACAAATCAATGTTGACATACTCATAATCAACAATAAAGTGAGTAAGAAAAATAATGTATGCTCTAAAAGGCTCAAGATCTCACAAAAAATTATGGGCTTTTGATGTCAACCTTGTAAATTTCAAACTTCAAGGTAATAATTAGATTCAGGTAGACAACCTAACAAAATTTTAATTCCGAAAATAGACTCATCATGCTTGATTCTCTATTCTCCTAGAGTTTAAATCATCACTGCACAATTAGCTATGACTTAATCCAAAATATATCAATGAAAATCATAAATCAAAGGAAATTTCATTCTAACAGTAATATGAGAAGATTATTTGAGAACAAGATATAATTCAGGGATATGAGAATAATGCAAAAAGTTAGGTACTTTTCACGATAAATTTCACCCCCCACACTTAAGACGTACATTGTCCTCAATGTACAAAGATAGATAATGACAATGTAGTAATAGATCATAAGAGAGAGAGAGGTGAAACTTCCTAGATTTCGGATGGATTTCTTGAGTTGGGAGTGTGGAAACTTGATTCGGAGGTGAAAGATAAGTTGGAGGAGGCGTTTCTGGTGGTGGCATGGTGGCCGCCAACAACCACTGCGCTAGATGAAGAAATTGGGGAATTTGTGAAGAAATAGCCAGGAAATAATAAGAAAAATTCTAAATATACCAAATATGTATTTAAAGATAAGAAAAATAAAGAAAAGGAAAATAAAGGAGAAGAGAAAAGACATAGGTAGAATAAATAGACTCAAATGTCCTTGGCTTGTTGGGTCGATGAAGCGGCCGGCATGAACTTATGTAGATCGGTCTCGCACGGGGAGACTGTGCTAGGGTCCTTCTGCTTCTTCGGCATGGGGATGGTGAAAGAAAAGGTATGAGGGGGAGGGAAAGGGGAAAATGAAGGGAAAGGATAGTGAGAAGGGAAAGGGGTTGGTGGCTGGGGGTTGGTGGAAGAAGGATTTGGGGAGAAGGTGACAAGAAGGGGGTCTTAAATAAGAAACAAGGACCTGGTGCTGCGCACGCCCGTGTGCTGTGGGCGTGTTCGGTCACACGGCCGTATCGCACGATCGTGTGGTGGCTCGTTCATTTCTCCTACGCCTGTGTAAAGGTTTCCACGCCCGTGTATCTTTCTCAGTGTCGGCCACGGCCATATCGCACGGCCGTGGCAATTTATAGCCTTCCGTGATCTGGGGATTTTTTCGTCCTTGGCTCGTACGACCTCTGCCATGCCAGTGTGTAAATCCGTGATGCCCACACGGCCATGGCCATGCCCGTGTGCAAGGCCGTGTGGCACGGAAACCTATGCTTTATTTAACTTGGTTAGTCTTTAGTTAGGTACTAAAAATCAAAGATATGAAAATAAAGGGGTTAGTGCTCGGGTTGCCTCCCGAAAAGCGCTTGTTTAAAGTCCTAAGCTAGACTTACCTCTCATTATCATGGAGGTTTGAGGAGTTGAAATTCCTCTTCCCTGCTATCAATTCTAACAATGTATGGTTTGAGTCGAGTAGTGTTTACTTTAAAAGTGCCGAACTCAGGATTAGTTACCTCGACTGTTCCGTATAGGAGGACATTCAATACCGTAAAAGGGATCTCTTCGTTAAGGTCTGGAATGGTGATTCGATGGTCTGTCTTTTCCAACAATACCAGATCCCCTATTTTGAAGTGATTTGTTATTCCTATAAGCTTTGTTTGGGGGTTCCCTCGGTTTTGCTTCGTGTGTTCCTAGTTTCTCCTTGAAATGTGTCTTCCACTCGTCTAGTTCCTCGACCTGAAGCCTTCGTTCCTCATGAATTACTTCCTTGTTTGCATGAGATCTAGGATATGGCTCAGATATGTACTTTCGAGGTCCTTCCTGAAAAGAAGGTTGAACCGAATGGTCATTAATAGAATTTATGTTCTCACCTTTTTCACTTGACGTCCTAGCCGAGTCAAGAGCCTGAAGAGTGATCGTTTCGTCACCTATACGAAGTGTAATTTCACCTGTACCAACATCAATTTTAGTTTTAGCAGTTGCTAAAAAGGGTCTTCCTAAAATTAAAGGAATATTATTGTCCTCATCCATGTCTAAAACGACAAAGTCTACTGGGAATATAAATTTATCAACTTTTACTAGCACATCTTCGGTTATACCCCTAGGGACTCTAATGGTTTTATCAGCTAATTGAATGCTCATCCTAGTTTGTTTGGGTTTCCCTAGACCTAGTTGTTTAAACAGTTTGTAAGGCATAACATTGATGCTTGCCTCTAGATCTGCTAAAGCATTATCAATAGATAAACTACCAATCAAACAAGGAATCGTAAAACTCCCTGGATCTTTTAATTTCCGTGGTAGTTTGTTCTGTAGAATTGCTGAGCACACTGCGTTAAGCTCCACATGCGACGCCTCGTCTAACTTCCGCTTGTTTGTCAGAAGCTCTTTTAAAAATTTCCTTGAATCTGGCATCTGCGAGAGAGCTTCAAGAAACGGTAAGTTAATATGTAATTTCTTTAAAAGTTTAAGAAATTTACCAAATTGTTCCTCTGTGTGGTCTTTCTTCATCGCATTGAGATATGGCACTCGAGGTGTATACTCTTTAATGACCGATTTCTGTGTATCGTGGCTTATCTCAACCTTACCTGTATTTACCACGGGTTCTTGCCTTGGCTCAAATTTGGATTCTACTAACCCTTCACTATCGTGATCAGTAATGACATGAATTTGCTCCTTTGGGTTAGTCTTAGTGTTGCTTGGCAAGCAACCTTGCGGTCGTTCTGAGATTAGCTTAGCTAGCTGACCTAACTAGTTCTCGATCCCTTGAATTGATGCCTGCCGATTTTTGAGCATTGTCTCGTTGTTTTGAAAATGGGTTTCTGACACCGCGATAAATTTTGTCAGCATCTCTTCAAGGTTCGGCTTCTTCTCTTGTGGGTAGGGTTGCTGTTGAAAGCCTGGAGGGGGTTATTGTCTTTGATTTCCTTGACCTCCCCATGAGAAATTTGGATGGTTCCTCCACCCTGAATTATAAGTGTTACTATAAGGGTTATTTTGAGATCTAAAATTATTACCCATATAGTTTATCTGCTCGCTTTCTACGCCAGGGTTGTAGGGTGGGTATTCTGTATTGTTCGTCCCTCCTCCATTTGTATCGCACTGCATCACTGGATGTACCTGCGAAGAACCACATAAGCCATCAATTTTTTTACTTAAAAGCTCTACCTGGTTTTATAGCATTGTCACTGCATCGAGGTTGAAAACTCCGACGACTTTTGTTGGCTTTGTTCTCATAACTTGCCACTGATAATTATTTAGTGACATTTCTTCAACGAATTCATAAGCCGCTTCAGGGGTTTTGTTATTTAGGGTTCCACCGGCGGCTGCATCAATAAGCTACCTAGTTGAGGGGTTCACACCGTTATAGAAGGTTTGAACCTGTAGCCATAATGGTAACCCATGATGAGGGCACCTTCTCAATAAATCCTTATATCTCTCCCAAGCATCGTAAAGTGTCTCTAAATCCATCTGCACAAAAGAAGAGATATCATTCCTCAATTTAGTCGTTTTAGCTGGCGGAAAATATTTTAACAGAAATTTTTCGGTCATTTGTTCCCATGTAGTGATTGATCCTCATGGAAGAGAATTCAACCACTGTTTGGCTTTATTCCTTAAAGAAAAGGGAAATAACCGAAGGCGAATGGCATCATCAGAAACGCCATTAATTTTAAACGTATCGCATAATTCCAAAAAATTCGCTAAGTGTGTGTTAGGATCCTCATCCTGCAAACCATCAAACAGAACAAACTGTTGTATCATCTGTATAGTGTTAGGTTTCAGTTCAAAATTATTTGCAGTGACAGCAGGTCTAACAATACTTGATTCAGTTCCTGTTAAATTAGGTTTAGCATAATCATACATAGTACGAGGAGCATGATTTTCGGCAACCACAGGAGGAAGTGGATTATTCTGGGGATCAGCCATCTCTTCCGTGTTATTAGTATCGTCCTATTACTCTTCTTGTGTGTATTGTAGGCTTCGCCTAATCTCCCTTCGGTTTCTGCGAGCGGTTCCTTCTATATCACTATCGTAAAGTAGAGGTCCTGTCGGGTTTCTTCTAGTCATAAACTAGAATACCTGCCAGAAGCAAGGAAAAAGATAAATTAGTAAAGTAAAAATAAAATAAAAGTTAATTGCAAAAATGGCTAAAGTAATAAAAATCAAGTGTTCCTAATATCTTAGTTTCCCGGCAACAGCGCCAAAAACTTAATCGTGTCTGAGAGTTTTAATATTTATATAATGAATGATCGAGCCTAGAAACTAACTATCACCACGATTGAGGCAAGCGTACCTATCGAACAAAGAGTATAGCTTAGTGGCAAGACCTAATGTCGAACCCAAAGGAACCAAGAGTACTAGTACTGACTTTCTTTTTATTATCTAGCCTAAAATAAAGGGGATTGATATTTATCTAACTAATTACTAAGCTAAGGTTGCTAAGACACAGAGAGTGAATTGGGAAAATACTTTTGGGAAAAACCAGTTGATTAAGACAATACCCGAGGAAGAATCCACCCAGACTTCACTTGTTATTTAACTCTGAACTAGACGATTTATTCACTTGACTTGATCCGTAGGATTCCCTAATTTATATTAATACCTTTTTCGAGGCTACTAACGTCTAACCCTAGGTTGATTAATTGAAATTTCTTTCTAATTAAAACCCCTAGTGTTGCATTAACTCGATCTATGGACTCCCATATTAGGTTTGACCCTAATCCGGCAGATTTTCGTCATCCTATCTCTAGGGTTGCGATCAACTCCGCTTAACTATGCTAGATCTACTCTTAAACATGGACTTTTGCTCCACTGCCTAAGCACATCAATACTTGAATCAATGTCCTGAAATATTAAAACAAGAATTAAGAACACATAATTAAGAACAAATTAAGTATTTATCATATAGTTCAGAAAACAATAACAAGATCTGTCTTAGGTTTCATCCCCCTCAGGTATTTGAGGGGTTTAGTTCATAATTATAAAAGAATACATCTCAGAAGAAAGTAAATAACAAAACATAAGAAAAACCCTAAAACCCCTCAAGGAAATTGAAGGGAAGATCTTCCGTCTTGAGCGTGATTCCGCTTCTTCGAGATGGATCAACCGGCTTTCTTGGAGTAATCCCACAGATTCTCTCTGCTTCCGCCTCCGACCAAGGACACTTTTAGATTATACTTAGGGCGTTTATATAGGCTTCTAATGTCTTTCTTGGCCCACAAGTATCCTATTCCGAATGAAACTCATCTTGGCTATAGCAGGGAACACGTCCTGTGACACGCCCGTGGTCGACTCTCTCGGCCGTGGTCGATCTGTTTGCCACACACGGCCGTGTGATCTTGCCGTGTAACGATGTTCTAGGCCGTGTCTCGGTTGTTACTCGAAACACACGACCGTGGGTGATAGTCCAGGCCGTGTGAGTCTCTAAGGTAAGCCTATTTGCTCCGTTTTCGGCCCGTTTCTCGTTCCTTTCGACCTCCGATGCTCTCTTACGTATAAAACATGAAATTAAAGGATTAGGAGCATCAAATTCCACAATTCAAGGGATAAATCACCCAAAAGTATGCTAAATGTGGGATTAAAATATGTATATATTACGGTTTATCAAGCCATCAACTTAATTTTTGAATAGTATCAGTGGACACACGGCCGTGTTACCTGGCTGTGTGTCACACATGGCTAAGACACACGCCCGTGTGGACAAAAATAGGCTAGTTTTCAAGCCATATTTCTCACCCAAAGAGGTGCCAACCTAAACTCAACAATTCGCATGCAACCAAGGCATAATAGGCCCTCCAAATCAACCAACAACAATGTCATAACATGTACTAAACATTCCTACAACATGGTGTTCATATGGACATTCAAAAAAATCTCTTTAAAACATACAAATATGCTTTCAAAGTATACCTAAGTGTCAAATTCAGTTATGAGACAATGTGCCTAGATTCAACATGCATATCACATCTCAATTCCACTTACTTAATAACCAAAATACCAATTCTTTCCAAGGTATCCATCTATCAACAAAATCACCTCATAACATAAATGCATATACACATATTATCACATCCAAGTATACCAAAATAAGCCAACTCACATGGCTATATACATGACCAAAACACAATAAGGCAAATAGGCCACATTAGCCAAAACACCTATACATGCCATTTAACCCAAAATATACAAAGTTTAAGGTACCAAAATGATAGTTTGATAGTGTGACGCGATCTCCGACGACTTTCGAATCGAGCGAGCTTCCAATTCACTATAAAACACGGAGACCTAAACCGAGTAAGCAATTAAGCTTAGTAAGTTTGTATGACTATTAAAAACAACCTTCCAAAGCATCCACAATTTAACTAAGCAAAATCAATACATAGGTAATTTACAATTCGGCTCAAAGCTTATCACATAATCGTAATTAGGTTAACAGTGTATCGCTACCTCCACTATGAATTACTTTCCGTAAATCTTGCAAATACTTGCACTGATTTAATTTAATTCGAATCACCTCGTATTAGTACTGAGCTCATTGAGTTATGTAAATATCAATGAATGCACTTACCTCATCTTTTTGAATCTGAGATCGGCTTACGGATATGAGTACATCGTTTTTCCTCATGCCATAGTCTAACTATGGTCTTTTACACGAAATGCCATGGCCCTGCCATGGTCTTACATTCGTAGTGCCATAACCCGATTATGGTCTTATCATCAGAATTCCATAGCCCGGCTATGGTCTTACATACTAATGTTGCCATGGTCCAACCATGGTCTTATACGTAAATTCCTCATTTGCATAAAACAATTGTACTCAATCCTGCGATGTACTTGTTTTAACATTTAATTCCATTTCAAAGTTCAACAATGGATATGTACAAGTGCATAATATCATTCATCAAATAAATAAATAAACATTAAATGTTTAACTATACGAACTTACCTCGTAATTGTATGGATTAAATCGACTGATCAATCTACCACTTTATCTTTGCCTCGATTTAGGTCCAAATGTTGCTTTTCTTGTTCTATATAATCAAATTTAACTAATTCAATGCTTATTCTATTCAATTTAATCCAATTTCATATTAGGGAAAAATTACCATTTTCCCCTATACTTTTGGCATTTTTACAAATTAGTCACTAGGCTCGTAAAACGAAATTTATGAAATTTCATCCATATCAAAGCCTAACCGAATTATCTAGATGCTCATAGTAGCCCATATAAGCCCCAATTTCACACATATAACTCAAAATCTTCATACTTTACAAATTAACCCCTAATTGAATTTTACAACAAAAATCACTTAACAAAAAGTGTTTAACAGCCAACAAGGTTTTATTTTCTTCCATTAAACTCCACAAACAACTATCATGCTTTCATGGCAAAACACTAGCCTTTCAACCATTTTGCAAATTAGTCCCCTATTTAGCTAGCTTAAGCTACAAGGGTTTCAAAAATATAAAAATCAACAAAAAACAAGCACCAATTTCACTTAAATGCAAGGGACTTTGTGGCTGAAAAATTCAAGCTTTCCAAGCTCTTAGTTTGCTGATATTTTCGGTTGAAAAAGAAAGAAGAAGATGGCCATTTTGTTTTTATTTTATTTACTTTAACATTAGTTAACAATTTACTAACCCCTTACCAACTTTGACTATTTATGATATCACCCCATGTACATCCATTATCTTCTTTAATGGTCTAATTACTCAATAAGGGCCTCTAATTTAACATTCTATACCTATTTAATACATTTAGCTAATAGAACACAACTTTCGCACTTTATGCGATTTAGTCTTTTTTCAAAAATTGAGCAAACAAATGGTAAAATTTCTTAACGAAATTTTTATACCATACTTCTAACATGCTGCAGACCAGATAAAAAATATTAAAATAAATTTTTGACTCCAGATTTGTGGTCTCGAAACCACTGTTCCGATTTCACTGAAAACGGACTGTTACAACTCTCCCCCCTTAGGACTTTTCGTCCTCGAAAATCTTACCGGAAAATAGGTTAGGCTATTGTTTTCTCAATAGTGACGATGCCAAAGAACTTTCACTAAGTCTATTCTTTTATTTCTCAATTCCTTGACCTCACGTGCCAAAATTCGGATTGGTTCTTCCGTATACGACATGTCTGGCTGAATCTTAACCTCGGTTGGAGAAATAATATGTGAAGGGTCCAATCGGTATCGTTGTAGCATAGATACATGGAATATGTTATGAATATTTTCCAACTCAGACGGTAACTCAAGTCGATAAGCTACTGGCCCAATTTTCTCGATAATCTCATACGGTCCGATAAATCGTGGACTCAACTTTCCTTTGCGACCAAATCGGAAAATTCTTTTCCAAGGCGATACTTTCAAAAACACTTTATCGCCAACCTGAAATTCAATATCTTTACGCTTCAAATCCGCATAAGATTTCTGTCAATCCGAAGCGACTTTTAAGCTGTCGCGAATCACTTTCACCTTCTCTTCGGTTTCTCGAATCAAATCAACTCTGTGTATCTTTTTCACCCCAAACTCGGTCTAATACAATGGAGTTCGGCATTTACGACCATACAAAGCTTCATACGGTGCCATCTTAATGCTCGATTGAAAACTATTATTATACGCGAATTCAACCAAAGGTAAATATTTCTCCCAATTACCTTCGAACTCCAAAACACAACAACGAAGCATATCCTCGAGAATTTGAATCACTCTCTCAAACTGATCATTGATTTGGGGATGAAATGCAGTATTAAAATGCAACCGCGTACCCAATGCCTCTTGCAATTTCTTACAAAACCGTGATGTAAATCGCAGGTTTCTATCCAAGATGATGGATACTGGTACACCGTGCAATCTAACAATCTCTGAAATATGCAACTCGGCAAATTTGTCCAGAGAGAAATCCGTACGCACCGAAATAAAATGTGCGGACTTCGTCAACCGATCAACAATGACCCATATAACATCTTTCTTTTTCAGAGATAAAGGTAATCCCGATACGAAATCGACCGTAACTCTATCCCATTTCCATTCTGGTATCATCACTGGTTGCAGCAGTCCCGAAGGTACTTCATGTTCGACTTTTGACTTGTTGACAAATCAAACATTTCGACACAAACTCTGTAATTTCACGTTTCATACCCGTCCACCAGTACATTTCTTTCAAATCACTGTACATCTTAGTACTTCCCGGATGAACAGAAAAACTACCACTGTGCGCTTCTTGCAAAATTTTCTGTATGAGCTTGGGGTTTTTCGGCACGCAAACTCTACCTCGAAACAATAAGCAATCATCGGATCTGATCTGAAACTCTAAATCAGAAGTCAACTCGCACTGCGCTCTTTTAGTTTGCAATCCACAATCACCTTTCTAAGCCTCGCAAATTTGTTGTAAAAACATCGGTCTAGCTTTTATTTTAGCTAAAATCGAACCATCATTAGACAAAGTCAACTGCGTGTTCATCGCTCGTAAGGCAAACAAAGATTTTCTACTCAAAGCATCCATGACTACATTCTCCTTTCCCGGATGGTAATCAATCACTAGCTCATAATCCTTCAACAATTCAAGCCGTCTTCACTGCTGCAAATTCAAATCCTTTTGAGACATCAAATACTTCAAACTCTTGTGATAGGTAAATATGTGGCATTTTTCACCGAACAAGTGGTGTCTCCAAATTTTCAACGCAAACACTATTGCAGCCAATTCTAAGTCGTGTGTCGGGTAATTCTTCTTATGCGTCTTTAATTGTCTGGAAGTATACACTATCACTTTGCCTTCTTGCATCAAAACACATCCCAAACCGTTCAATGACGCATCACTGAAAATTACAAACTCTTTACCCGATTCAGGCTGAACTAAAACTAGTGCTTCAGTTAACAGTGCTTTCAACTGATTAAAACTCTGTTGAAATTTCTCAGACCACTCAAGCTTAACATCTTTTTGAAATAACCAAGTCATTGGTGTAGCTATCTTAGAGAAACCTTTAACAAATATCTGATAATAGCCTGCTAAACCCAGAAAGCTTCTAACTTCGGATATGTTTCTTGGTGGTTTCCAGTCAATAACCGCTGAAATCTTGTTTGGATCAACTCTAATGCCTTCAGCCGAAATAATGTGTCCCAAAAATCCAACTTCTTGGAGCCAAAACTCGCACTTGCTAAATTTAGCAAATAACTACTTATCTCTCAATGTTTGTAACACAACCCTCAAGTGTTCAGCATGTTCAGACTCATCTCGTGAATAGATCAGAATATCATCAATGAATACAACCATGAATCTGTCTAAATATGGTTTAAAAATTCTATTCATCAAATCCATAAAAACTGCAGGAGCATTAGTTAATCCAAATGGCATAACAAGAAATTCATAATGTCCGTACCTAGACCTGAATGTAGTTTTCGGCACATCTGAATCTTTAACCCTCAACTGATAATAGCCGGATCGTAAATCAATCTTTGAGAATACTGCTTCTCCTTTTAACTAATCAAACAAATCATCAATCATCGGCAAAGGATACTTATTCTTAATCATAACCTTATTAAGCTGTCAATAGTCGATACACAATCTCATTGACCCATCTTTCTTCCTTACAAATAACACCGGTGCACCCCAAGGTGAAAAACTCGGTCATGCAAAACCTCTATCTGTTAACTCTTGCAACTGAGCTTTCAATTCTTTCAATTCGATTGGAGCCATTCTGTACGGAGCTATCGATATTGGTGATGTTCCCGGTACTAACTCAATAGCGAACTCGACCTTTCTGATCAGTGGTAACCAAGGTAACTCTTCCGGAAACACATATGGATACTCACTAACCATTGGTACTGATTCAATCTTCGATTCAGGCATTTTTGTATCGAGCACGTACGCAAGGTAATCATCACAACCGTTTCTCACATATTTCTGTGCTAGCATAGCCGATATCACAATAGGCAAACCACTAGAATCATCGGATTCGATACGAAGAGTCTCACCGTTCTGACATTTAATACAATGGTCTTTCGTCTACAATTCACAACCACATCATGCATAGTCAGCCAATCTATACCCAATATCACATCAAACTCATCAAAAGGTAAAATAATCAAATCGGTCGAAAAATTGTAACCCCTGAGTCATCAAAGGACAATTCTTGCAGACTTTATCAATTAATACATACTGACCTAAGGGGTTCGATACTTTAACCACAAATTCAGTGGACTCTATATGTAAACTCTTACTAGACACTAACTTTGTACATACATAAGAATGAGTTGATCCCGGATCAATCAAAGCAATTACATCAGTGTTATAAAGAGAAAATGTACCGGTGATAACATTTGGTGCCGATGCATCCTCTCAAGCGCGAATGGCATAAGCTCTAGCTGGCGCTCGTGCCTCCGATCACACAGCAGAATCTCTCGTTGCACCTTGATTTCCACTTACATTTCCAGTATTTCGGGGTGGTCTCCCTCTAGCAGATGTATTGCTCGGTCGAGCAGTTGGAAGTTTGTCTTTCTCAGGTAATTCAGGGAAGTGACGAATGAAATGCTCAAGCGAGCCACATCTAAAACGGGATTTGTCATTCAATCGACATTCTCCAAAATGTCGTCTTCCACATTGTTGACATTTTGATCTATTGGCTTTAACACTACCAACGCTTGTTATTGAAGTGGTTTGAGCCATTGAACCTTCGTGTTGTTTACCACGGTCTCGGTTAGAATATCCCACTGAAGCGGTTGAATGATTGTGGAAATCCTTTGATTTCTTTGATGGTGAGTGATAAGATTTTGTCGTTGACCTTTTTCTTGAATCTCTAGTATCAGAATCGGCTATTTTTTTCTTTACCAAACTCTTCGGCTTTGTAAGCTCTATCGACCAAGACAACGAATCCTTTTAATTCTATAATTCTGACTAGAAGTTTAATGTCTTCGTTCAAACCTTCTACGAACTGCTTGCACATGATTTCTTCAGTAGAAACACACTCCCGAGCATACTTACTTAATCTTACAAATTCTCTTTCGTACTCAGTCACACTCATACGACCTTGTTTCAATTCTAGAAACTCTTTATGCTTTTGATCTAGAAACCGTTGACTTATGTATTTCTTCCTGAACACAGCTTGAAAGAATTCCCACGTAACCCGTTCTCTCAGTACTACAGATATCAAGGTGTTCCACCACTGATAGGCAGTATCTCTCAGAAGTGATACAGAACCTTTAACACATTCCGCCGGTATACAAGACAGTTCATCAAAAACTCAAATTGTATTCTCAAGCCAAAACTCGGCTCTCTCGGGATCATCATCAACTGTATCTCTAAACTCTTCAGCCCCGTACTTTCAAATTTTATCAACAAGTGGTCTAATCATACGTAAAGGTTCCAAACCTTGAGGAGCTACGGGAACCGGTTGGGGAATAGGTAGGGGTGGGGGTCATTGAATAGCCGGGTTCGTCCGTATGAACTCGGTGAACCATTCACTCATCATCTGGAAGAAGGCTTTATAGCCTCTCTTCCATGACTACCAGACGTGGGTAAATATTCAGACGACGCTGCCCCTCGAACCGAGGCCGGCGCATTACTTTCAACATCATCGAAATCTGCTCGATTTGGATCCATTACTATAAGAAAACACGATTTTAAACTGTCAGGAGATGTCACACTATCACAAGTTAATAAATGGTATGTATAGCTAAACTCACATACGCTATGTTAGTCCTAGAATTGACTAAACCGTAACTCTGATACCTATAAATGTAAAACCCCTAACCCGAATCCTACGCCGAAACAAGGTTACGGAGTATTACCAAACTTATAACTCAAACCATCATACATTTCATGTTCAAAACTCAATCCAAACAAAAACCATTCAAATACAATCATAAGGTCCATAACACGAGCCCTCGAGGCTCAAAATAAGCATTAGAAGTTGTTCGGGACTAAACCGATAACTTAGGAAAGTTTTGAAAAAACATTGAAAATTTTTAAGGTACAGGGGTCACACGCCTGTGTGCCCCGGCCGTGTCTCTCACACGGCCAAGAGACACGCCCGTGTCTCAAGTCGTGTGGGCATTCGAAATGGGATCACATGGCCGTGTCCCAGCCCGTGTCCGACCCCGTGTAACTCTCTGACTTGGCTCACACGACCAAATCACACGCCCGTGTGTCAGGCCGTGTGCCTCTTGAAATAGCCACACACGCCTGTGTCCAGGCCGTGTGCTAGGCCATGCTAAATCTAGAGGGTATACTAACTTGTGCCACACGGCCAAGCCACACGCCCGTGTGCTAGACCGTGTGAAGCCATCAACTTGATTTTTGAATAGTATCAGGGGACACACGGCCGCGTTACCTGGCCGTGTGTCACAAATGGCTAAGACACACGCCCGTGTGGACAAAAATAGGCTAGTTTCCAAGCCATATTTCTCACCCAAAGAGATCCCAACCTAAACTCAACAATTCGCATGTAACCAAGGCATAATAGGCCCTCCAAATCAACCAACAACAATACCTTATATTTTTGGTCCCGAAACTACTGTTCCGATTTCACTGAAAATGGGCCGTTACAATACCTTGTAATTGTCACTATAACAGCCCATTTTTTGGTGAAATTGAAACAGTGGTTTCGGGACCACAAATCCGAGCCGAAAGTAAAATTTATTTTTATTTTATTTTATGGTCTGTGATATGATATAAATATCATGTGAGAATTTTGATAAGAAAATTTTACCAATTATGTGCTTAATTACGAGAAGGACTAAATCGCATAAAATGCGAAAGTTGGATTCTAGTAGCTAGAAGGATCAAATAGCTATGGAATTCAAAAATTGAGGTCCTTATAGGGTAATTAGACCATTAATAAAAATTTAGTAGATATTTTTGGATGATTCATCCATGGAAAATTAGAAAAAGGCTAAGGACTAAATTGGAAAGTGATAAAATTAAAAGATGGTAAATAATTAAATAGAAATAAAAATCATTTTATGTCATCTTCTTCCCCAAATATTCCATGGAAACCCTAGGTAATAGAAAGCAAGCTTTCTTGGTCAAATTGGTAAGTTTTCATGTCTCGTTTTTAGTAATTTTTATATTTTTGAGATCGAGAAAGCTTAATTTGTCTATTTGGGGGATTAATTTCAAAAGATATCAAAGTATAGAATTTTTACCATAGATGAATATGCTGAAATTATGAAATTTATGGTAGAAAAAGAAAGGTTGTTGATAGATAAACAACTTTTACAAAGTGAATTTTGATGAAAACTTGATTTAGAGATTAAATTGTAAAAATGTGAAATCCATGGAAAAATTCTGAATTTTATAGAATAGATGTCCTGTAAATTTTATATTGAAATTTTGGTTAGGGTTGGAATAAGGACTAAATTTCATGAATTTCATTTTTCGAGCCTAGGGATGAAATCGTCATTTATTAAAAGTTTAGGGGCAAAATGGTAATTTTTCCTAAGATGTAAATTGGAATAATTTGAGTATGAATTTCATTAAATTGATGTTAAATTTACTCGTATAGATCCGGATAAATTGAATACGGAGTTAGAACGAGGAAAGGAGAAAATGTCAGATTAATAGACTTTATGTATACGAACATTTATCAAGGTAAGTTCGTATAACTTAGCTATGCATGTTTTTATGCTTAAATTGAATTGTGTATTTGATTGTATAAATATATAAGTGAAATGATTGCATATCTAATAAATCCCGATAAATGATAATATCCGATAAGTGATAAATGATAAAAATGTTATTTTTGTGCTTGAGTTGAATGTGAAAATGTGAATTACATAAATGCATAAATTTATGAGATTGAACATATACCCGACAATTGCCTGATAAATGTTAAATCCCGTTTGAATAAATGGAAGTTGATGGATAAATGTGTTTTTCCTGATAAAACTGCATGTGTTGCAGAATGGATTTAGTCCGGACGGGTAATCCTGAAATAAGCCTCTCGAGCATATGTTTTAATTAGGATTTAGCTTTGGGCCGGTAATCCTAATTGATCGATTTAGCTGGTGGTAATCCGAATGGACTCTATAAAGAATTCTTTGTCATATAAAGGATTTAGCCTGGACTGGTAATCCGACAAAGCCCTTAGAGTATATGTTACAGCTAGAATTTAGCCTAGACTGGTAATTCTGCTGTATGATATGTGGCTCGAGAGTGTACCTAAAAGGTACTACTGAATATGGATTGACAGACTATGGAATTGTACACCTCAAGTGTACTACCTGTGTATCCATCGATATTTTCAAATAATTCAACGGGTAAAATACTGATACGAAAAGAAAAGAGATTTTTACATGTATTTACTTGAAAAATATGAAATGATGTTACATGAAATGGTTTGATGAATACGTTCATCTATGAAAATAGATTTGTACACCTTGAGGTACTATCCGAGTGATTATCAATACTGCAATTGATTGTTGAGTAAAGTCCTGACATGAAATATACCGGAACTCGAGATGAATTAATATGAAATAAATTTGAGATACATGAAAATAATTTTTATATATGTTATGTGAATACATGTTGTGGAAAAACATATGTGTATGAGAATCTGAATATTGTTGGACTCATATATGTGTTTCTTGATGTTTATATGAAATATGTGTTTAACATGGGTATTGAGAATATGTGTTAGGGCTTATGACCATATGGTCTGGTTATACCTTGCAATGTTTAACTTAAATGTGAATGGTTGGTAAGTTATTTACCAAGTTATACGGACTTACTAAGCATTATATGCTTATTCCGTTTTATTTTTCCTATCTTATAGTAAATCGGAATGCTCATTAGATTGGAAGCTTGGCAGAGATCACTCACACTATCCAACAGTTCATTTCAGTATATGAGGTAAAACAATTAGGGTTATAATGGCATGTATAGGTTAAATTGGTCAATGAATGATATGTAAATATTTGATAATGACTAGCTATTGGAATGGCTAATTATGGACATGCTTTGGTGTTTATGTATGAAAGCTATCATAGCATATGTTTAAAATGGTTAATTGATAGAAATCACATTGACAAATGGATGAATGAATTAAATTAGTATAATTGATACAAAAAGCACAAATGTGACCATTGTATATAGGTAAATATGAGTACAAGATTGATATGGAAATAAATTGTGGTGCATAAAGGCATATTGGTTTAATGTTTAAATGGCCATGAGAATATGTTTAAGTTTTGGTGCAGGTATAAGGCAAAAGGGGTGAGGAATAAGGCTTGGAAAATAGCTTTATTTTGTCCACACGGCCTAGCACATGGGCGTGTGGTATGGCCGTGTGTCCCCTGCATCCTAAAATTTAGAAACAGAATGCTCAGAATTGAGCACACGGGCAGAGACACGGGCGTGTGTCTCAGCCATGTGGGTGACACGGCCTTGAACACGGGCGTGTGTCATGGTCGTGTGAAACCTGCGTCTAATTCGAATTAAATTAATTAACCAGACGGCCTAGCACACGGGCGTGTGGTATGGCCGTGTGGCGCAAGTTAGAGAGCAACCTAAATCAGACACGGTCTGATTTACGGGCGTGTCTAAGAGTCACACGGGCGTGTCCCTTGGACCACACGGGCGTGTGAGCCCTGCACCTTGGAAAATTTTTGTAATGTCACGAAAAATTCTTAGAGTTTCCGATTAAGTCCCGACTCGATTCTAATGCTCGTATTGGACGTCGAGGGTCCATCTAAGGGACATTACGAATGATCTCGGTTAATGAATAGTGATTGACATTATTTATCTGAAAATATTCTGAAAAGTTTTGGTAACGCTCCGTAACCCTGTTCCGGCGACGGATACGGGTTAGGGGTGTTATAGTCAAACATTTATCACCACAGATGTCGTTGAAATTCTATCAAATATTAACTTACCTTTGGGTCAATTAATAAACGCATGAATCACAAAAACATATAATCATCTTGATATTTTAAATAAACTAATCTACACAAAAGAGGTCACTTTGGCGGCATTTTGTTTCAACTAATCTATTTAAAATATTAAACATCCTTAATTAAAACCTAAAGCCAAATTCTGAATTTATTTGTTTCAAAATATTTCTCTTAATTTCATCTTTCAATCAAATTAAAAGATAAAAGTATATAAATATGTATATATTTATCCCAAAACAACATACAATGATGTTGGCAAATATAACAATAGTTGAATAAATCATAAACCATAAACAACTTCATATAAGACTTCAAATTTAAACCAAAATAATTTGAATAAAGGTAAACCTCATCTCAAGATATCGGACACTCCATTAATATTTTATCTTTAGACAAAATATTAACTTGTAAGTTATATATTGGTGTAATAATCAAATATTGACAATAAGAACATGTCAAATCATAAATCTTCCTTTGGACCAATTTATTGCTTACATGTAAAACTGAATAATTGTCACATGTTTATTACCATAGTTGCACATGTTATATTATTAACCTTTATATGGGTCGATCAATATTAACATAACTTAAGTTACATGTATACAAACTTTTATATTTTAAAACAAAATAATGTATACAAAAAAAATCACTTTGGTGACTTATTGCTTCAATTAAGTTATTTTAATATATATATATAAAACATACCGATATTCAAATTAAAAATTTCTCCAATAGTCAAATGTCAAAACTATTATTTTTATTGCTTTATAGACTCCAAAATAACCCAAAATAAGGTTGTCTTAATAATGCAATAAAAAAACCGAAAACCTTAATTTTTGACTCTTTTTTTTGTTCCAAAATCATATATATCAAAACCAAACAGAAATAATGTAGTGGTTCAAAGCCAAATAATTTACAAGCACATGTATTCATAATTTTGGCATTGATAAAAACACCAAAGCAATTCACTCATATACATGTATTCATAATCAAATAGAAAAACTTACCCTAAATTTACCATGTAAATCCAAAATTTTATTTATGATTAAACAGATATTCACATGAATACTTGAAAAATATTTTTAAGCAAATAAATCTCAAAAACCAAAATCATAATAATTGGCATATCTCACAATTTATACAATAAAACATTTCATCATAACTTAACTAAATATTTGAGATCATAATATGCCAAAATCAAATACTCAAAGGAAAATAATGTGAGTTCAACCTTAAAAAACAATGTAAAACTCTAATCTTAATAGATTGGTACATAAAAATCCTTTGAACCAAATCACTAAAGAACAACACTACGCATAGATTCTATGCGAAATCCAAGAATAACTTTCTCGTTTATTTTCTCATATAGCCGATTAACAATGAATTTACAGAAGTCAATAGACATATCTGATACTTTATTACCTAAAATAGGTGGAAGCATAACTTAATCCATAAATCGAATTATATAAAAAAAAATTCTTTAAACACATATCATAACCAACATCAAATTGCATCAAACCAATTCGACCAAAGTTTATAACCGTACCGTTAAAATCAATCTCAATTCATGCAAAATAAAATCATGCATTATTCCCTTAAATTCATGGATATATATATATATATATATATAATATATTACTGACTTTACTTTGCATCTACATATAAATCCAAGACTGAATTTATAATTAAGTGGATTAGCGTAAAAAACCTTTATATGCATGAATACTTTTAAAAATTTTGTAACCATCAAATATATATAACTATATATATATATATATTTAATAGGATTTTATCCCAACAATATACCAAAACACTAAAAATTCTCGAGTCCTGACACTCGCTAACAAATAAGGATAACATAAACTAGATCAACAAAAAAAAAAAAAAAAAAACTTCTCAAAAAGATAGATAAAAGGCAAAATCACCAGCCAACAACAATATTAAAAGGCAAAGATAAAACATGAGCAATAATAGGAAAAGTAAAATTCATGGGCAACGAAGGAATGATTCAATTAATGAGTTAAATTGTCTTAATTATAAGACACCTTGAGTTTTTAGGCGCAAAAATGGCCTATCAACAACGCCCAAAGAAGTATCCAGGCCAATGAAAAAAGGTCGAATAATTAATCTGCATCTAAATTGTGTAATTTCGAAACACCATTGCTTGCCCAATTTCTATACCAAACCTTAAAATCTTGAATCCAGAAAATTTAATAGGTGTATGATCAAAACACCAATCTAAAATATTAAACCCATGAAATTTCATGAATGCATCATTTTAAAAAGAATAGAAATTTAATCAATTCTCAATGATTCGACATGACGAGACTCGGATACCACTTGTTAGAATTTGTAAAATAAATCTAAAATAAAACTTAATAAATCAGGATCTATCATCTCAAATCATCAAGAATAAATCAAGAACAAAACTAGATGCGGAAGCGTACCTGAATCTATGAATTCCTTGAAGTTTTATCGGATCTTGGGAATTTGATCTTCCAAACAAGAAATGCAGAGAATATATGTTCTTTCTTTCCTAATGATGGGATATTAGAAAAAATATCTTGTTGTGTAATTTGGGGACCATAACCCTAATATTTATATCTTGGCATATTAGTTCTAATCAAATTCTAATTAGCCCATCATTAATTAGAATTTGAGTAGAACTCGATTACTAGAGTATCTACACATATTTGACCCCTACTTTATTTAATAATTAAAGCCCAATAAAATTTTAACCACTTTTAATTTGGGCTAACCTATCATGATAGTAAATAATATCATGTAGTTATCGTTATTATATATGTAATGTCCATATTTTCTAAAGCTGTACAGAGAACAAAAATTACCCACGGTGGAGGCAGAATACACGCTTCAACTGAAGCAAGATTCTTACTAATTTTAATTCCAAATTTCGTAGCATACAGACCAATAGAAGCATTACATCCCATCGTCTATAAAGGAATATAAGAAATTAGTCCGCCAGCAACAAACCGTCAACTTTGTCTAAGAAAAAGTTCAAGCAAAAGATGATAGTAAGAGACAAATATGTTGTAGATTTTTAGATACAAAGGTAATCACAAGATGGATATTATATTAGTTCTCACTTGTTATTTAGCCCTCCTAGAGTCAAACACAGTTTGGCATGCACAATAATTATTATTTTTAAAAGGCAATTGTTCTCATGAAAACCACAGACAAAAGAATAAAAAGGAGAAACAATTTAAGTAGTTTTGATGCAAATTATTGCAGACTAATATGTCACATTCACCCATCATACGAAAAAGGGAAAGAAAATAGTGAGGCGAGATAAAGCAAAAGTGTTTAGAAACACAAAAGAAAAGGCAAAAATGTCAATATCATCCTCTTTTTCCTCAGGACATTGCTGGCAGGTGACCTTCAGCAAAGCAGTAATCTGTTCTTCATTCAATCTCTTCGAGTACCTCTGACCCTTAACAATCTTGCATACCTACGAGAATCACAAGTCATTAGCATGCATATCCATATACCGATTACCTCCTCAGTCTAAAGGAATTTACCTCCATTGGCAAATAATTTGGTCTCTGCTGGTTTCCAACTTGTAGACAAGGCAATCGGGTATGTTGAAGGATGAAACCATAAGTTTCGTGAAAATACTCCACAACAGATTTCATTGTACCTCTATCATCTACAGTAAAACTATAAACAATAAAATCTGTTAGAGAATTAGGATCGACACCATATCACAAGTCACAAGGAAATCTAACACGTAGATCATTGCTCTAATATTGCCCTATGTTCGCAAAGCACAATATCAGAAAAAGGTTTATGTTCAATAATATTATGTGACTTAACAGATGAAATATTTAAGGTACTTACAGGTTAAAAACATAATGCATACAATTCACATTGCAAATAGAGATCCTCTAAAAGACATTACATCTAAGAATTATAGCAATACTCACGTCAGCTTTCTAGTTGCTTGTGCTGTTAAACCCGATGTTCAATATTTTCTCCGCATGTTGCCACAGTGTGTAACTTCTACTTTGACTCCTCTAAGAGCCTTTTTAACCTGTTCATACAAAAAAGAAAACCAAAATGAACATGGTAGGATGATAACTAAAGGGAGAACATACTATTCCCTAGCAGACTTTTTCACCCGCTGATGAAACAAATGCAATCATGCACAATGCCTAATAATAGATGTCAGGAATTAGCTGGTTTACCAATAAGAAAGAACAAATAACAAAGATGGCAAAGTAATTGGTACTTAATATTAGGGGTGAGCAAAACTTGATTCGATTCGAATAATTAGAATAACAGATTGGTGTAAATACTCTTTTGATTCCCGTCAACTTTGAAAATGAGTAATTTGGTTAGATTTAAGAAGGAAATTTAAGAAATTCAAACCTTCACGCGATCAGCACCAGATAGTGGTGTAGAAACATCACCATTTAGAAATTGTGTTACAAAATCTATAACGGGCAAAGGCTCAATGAAAACAGCAGAAGACATATCTGTCCAGCAGATATTGTCACCATAAGACCAGGTTAGATTAAGGCATAAAGATCAAATACAGGTGCAATGACATGTGAATAAACCACCCAGGCATGCAATATAGATCAAATGAAAATGGTAGTCTTATAACAACAATACTGATATTCAGTGATAGTCCCATCTATGTAGGACGAATGCTTTGGTAAAAACCACACCAGCTTTCTAATCCCTCACCCAAAGGATGCTTTCCCATTAGCTCAGGTGAGTAGAATGAACGGCCAACACGTCAGTAACTGTACCCTCACATGTATCAAAATTTGAAAGCCAGAAGCAGCATGGTAAACAGATGAAAAAATAATAATAACCAAAAAGCAGTACCTGGAAGTAGGTAATTGACGAAGAACAACGTTAAGAACCTGAAGAGCTTCCTGAGGTGCATCAGCTTGTTTCCCTTTCAAAAAGAGTCCAAGATGGTGCAGATCAGCACGTGCAGCCAATTTGATCACAACTTTAAAATCCCTGTAACTTTTTGGATAAACTATTTTCTAGCTTTCTTTTTACATATATGAAATTTAGTTTTTCTACTTTTTATATTTCAAAATTTAAGTCAATTTGTTAACATTGCCATTTTTTTTTCAAAATACTCACTTGATAGTCATGTAACTAAAAAAAAGACTTTATAATTAACCCAGATTTAACAAAATAATTTTAATATTATTAACAATTGAACTTAAAATTCTGAAAAGCAAAAGGACTAAATTTCTAGAAATAAAACTATAGGGACTAAATTTCAAATTTATAAAAAAGTATAGGGATCTATGACACATTTTAACCTTTTTAGAATACATCCTATACGAATGACACTAAAAATATCTTCGACATATATAATACCTATGTTGACAAATAAATTAATTTGTCATTATAGATACTCCTATATCGGCACTAATAGGATGTGTTGGTATAGGCTCATCATATATTGACGAATAAGTAATTTGTTAGTATAGACCTACTTATACTTACAGAATTAGGGCGTCAATAAAAGTAAGCATTAGTATACGAAAAATTATTTGTAGTGTATTCATCTTTAATTATGCTTTCATTGTAATTTGGGATTTATGGATTATGGTTTTAGATTTGGGGTAAGGGGTTCTGGGTTCGAGGTTTGGGTGTAGGGTTCAAGTTTAAAATTTAGTGTTTGAGTTTTAGGGTGTAAGGTTCGAGTGCCGGGTTTTGATGTGTTTAGGTTTTTTGAGGTTTCATTTTTTGGGTATCAATTTTCGAGATTTAAGGCCTTAGGGTTTTAAGTTTCAATGGTTTATGTTTATGGGGTTTTGGGTTTATGATTTGCAATTTGGGGTTGAGTTAGGGGCTTTGGGTTTAGAAGCTAAGGATTAGGGTTTAGGGGATCATGGCCCACATATAAGGGGTTAGGAAAGAGGGGCCAGGGTTTAGGGTTTAGGGATTAGGGTTAGGAGTTAGTGATAGGTATATTATTTATGGTTAAGTTTAGATGTTTTGTATTATGAGTTTGAGGTTTTGGGTTTCGAGACGAAGTTTCAAGTTTAGGATTTTGTTACATTTGTAATGGAAAATGGTTGTAGGATTGATTAGTTATTTTTAAAAGTTGAGTGATTGAATTGGTATTTTAAAATCCCATAAAATATGATTTGTTTTTCTTTTGAAAAACAAAACCCATAAAATACTCCTTTTTTTTTTAATTTAAAATGTCACAGAAATATTCACTTGATTTTTTAAATATTTTTTTTGGCATTTTCTAAAGTGGAGGTTTTTTTTAAATAAAAATTTAAAAAATTTAAATGAATCATGGAGATGTTACTTTTTAAAATAGAAATCCATTAACTCCTTGATTTTTTTTATTTTTTTTGGTAACAAGAAGAACAATATCAATTGCAAATTATTAGTAGAAATCGAAGTGGGTAACCGAACACATCTATAATCTATCAAGCCAAATCTGGCCATCAACTGAGGGAGAAGCCACATGAAAGACTTGCTCGCCAAAAGGATAATCTTTCATCAAATTAGCCAAGGTATCAGCTGCAAAATTCACCTCTCTAGGTACTTGCTTGCTTTATGATCACTCGCCACTCTCATTTACACAGTTCTTGGATGCGTAGAATCAAATCCCTATTTAAATGTCCTTTATGATCTCCATGAATACCTTTGATAGCCAAGGAACAATCTGTTTCAATAATAATATTCACCCATTTAGCCTCCCAAGCTAACTGGAGGCCATCATATATAGCCTAAAGTTCCGTTTGTAGTACACTGCAGCTTTCAATATTTCTTACGAACCCCCACATCCATCTGCCTTGCTCATCCCGTGCTACTATTGTCTTCCAATAATGATATCACTCTTGATTTTATTTTTTTTAGTAATAAGCAAAATGAAAATTTGAGATTTTTTTTTTTAAATTAGGAAACATTAAACCAAATAGTAACATGAAAGAACCTCTTAATTAGGGCAAATACTCCCATGTCACTCAGCAGCAAAGTACCTTACAATGTCATATACAGAAACCCTGTATCTGATAACCATAGACTGAATCAAACATTCAATCTAGCAAATAAAATAGAAGCAAGAGTTCAAGATTTGCAACTCCATGAATCATAATGCAATTGCTACTGTAAGCAAATGGTAAAACTTTTGCCTGCATGACCAATGGAATATCTATATACTACAGGCCAGCAGATAATGAAAGGAAGAAACAGTAGAGAAAATAAGTCAAAAACAATGATAACCCAGAGAACTGATAGTACTGAATGTTCCACGAAATCCAAAGGAAAAAACAAACAAACAAGAAAGTGCTTGCAATTTGCAAAAGATTTGGGCTTTTTTGAGATGGCGAAAATACTAATATATAACATAAATAATACATAATTAAATAAATAAGATTTAAGTTAAATTAAAGGGATAAATTAACTTTTTTAAATTTCTATTTACCTAAATAAACATTTATTTAATTTTTTTAAATTTATGTTTAAAAATTATCTTAAAAATTAATTATAGATAATATATAATTATTAAAATAAACACTAAACTAAATATATATATATAATTATAGTAATATATGAAGATAAAGATATTTTAAAATTAAATACTTTGAAAGGAAAATTAATTAGAATAATATAAAATAATTTTTAAAATTTATAAAAATTAAATAAATTATTTAAAAAACTATAGAGAATGAGAATGAACTTATGTATTTTATTATATTGATTAATTTAATATTTGAATTATTAAAAAATTAGAAAAAAAAAATGTAAATTACTTTAATTTTATATTCGTGTAACTTGAACCTCTAATGAGAATTTAATATTATAATAAATGATTATATATAAGAGATGCAATTCAAAAGAAAAAGGATACGCATTTATTACCACAATATAAAAATCCAAGCACGGTAATTTACAAAAGTATTTGCTTTCTCTAACATCAAGGAACCACTGACACTGCCAAACCAATACAAAGCTTTTTTCTATGAATGAACCACAGCCTCCACCGCCGCCGCGCCGGCACTTTTTTTCTTGATTTTGATTTTCCGACGACAAAGTGGAAACAAAAGCTTAGTAGGTAGTCTTAAATGGCTTGTAAACCTTAAGGTCAAGAATGACACCAACAATCGAGCCAGCCCCAGCCACAATCGAAATCATCAAGCAAGCCATGCTTAGCATCTTCAAACAAATCCACCGACTGCTCCACTTGCTTATCTTCTTCTGTTGAATATACATCTCCACCGGAAAATACACCGTCAAAGGCCAAAACCCAACTGCCCCAAGGATCCCCACAACGTCATTGAAGAAAGGAAGCAACATGGATATAACAGTGGTTAACATCACAAACCCGGTTCTCCAAACCAGTCTAAACATGTTGAGCTTGTAAGGATGACGATAACCAGGGACTGGGATTTTGAACTCTTTGGTAATGAAGTAGCTTTCAGGCCATCTTTGGGTTGCCCATTTCTCGATGAATGCAAAAATGGGTTGGCAAAACACTTGGTATGCTCCCACCAAGTGGATTATTATAGCAGCATTGGCAATATCAAGAAGCCAAAAAGGGTTAAAGAAACCAAAACCTGTAAGGAGATTACCAGGTGCAAAGTCTCCAAAGGATGCGTAGCCCATGCTGCCACATAACATGTAGAAAACTGTTGTTACTGCAATGCTTAGTTTGGTTGCCTTCTTCATTGTCTTTGCTTCTTCTGGTGGGGATTTGACTGTGTCTTGAATTTCGATAAGAATGACGGAAAATGAATATGCGAAAGCAATGTCACCAATGGCTTGTAAGCTTCTCCATATCTTTTGTGCTTGTGTTACGGTTCCAATGCTTATTCCAGTAAGACTGCCTTTAAATGTTCCGGTGGCTGCAACTTTGGCGATTCCAAGACCAAGACCAATGCCCGAATAGGTAAATGACATGACCGCAGCGACGATCGAGAGCCACCATATCTGATCGAAATCTGGGATTTGTGAAAGTAAAATCTCAGAGACACCGAACATGATCATGTACGGGTTGCTGGACATATGACATGGGTTCTTCCCACCACTCTCGTGGAAACAATTAGACCTTTTTATTGCCCTGCCATTTTCAGAAAAAGGAAAGTTCATATTTGAACCACAGTAAGACGAAACTTTTTGCGGGTGAAATGAAAATCTTTACTCACATCATGCTTATCGATGCTGCGATTGTATATCCAATGGAAATGCCAAAAAGATTAAGATACTGAGTCAATCCGCATGCCTTCACTTTGTATCCACCTGAGCCGAAGAAAATGAAATATTTCAGTCCCTTTGTTAGCGTTATTTCCAAAACTTGGCAAGGGAAAAAAATAGGGTACCGAGAATGGAGCGAACGGCATCAGTGTAAGTATAGTTGCGTTTGCCGGAGACGGGGTCGCCGGTCCGATAACAGTCAGTGAGGAGAGAAGAAGTGTAGTAAGTGACAAAGGAAAACAACAACATTACAGCAGGACCAGCAATCCAGCCGAGTTGAGCAATAGCCCATGCTAAAGAAAGAACTCCTGACCCAATCACTGCTGTTATTATGTGTGCACTTGCGGTACATATAGTCCCTGCACATCCAATTCAAACATGTCCATTTACATATTGCTGCAATATTACTATTTATTATTAGTTCAATTATAGAAATTATTTGTTCGATGTATGTGTTTATTTTCATGATTTCCATTACATTACACTACATAATAAGGCATGTTTTCTTTAAATTCTATAAAAAAAATAAATACTGTTTCCTACTACTGAACTGAGTGAAGTATGTAGTGTACCGGTTCGTTTGAGACGACCATCGTCATCGACACATTCGGAGACATTGTGAGAAGGGATAGCCATTGAAACATCGAAGACTTGCCGTTGGTTGTCTCCCATCTCTGCAACCCAAGGTAAGTGGTGCAAAAAAGTATGATCTGAATGTGCGAAGAGAAACGAGGAGGAAGCTGATGGTATATATAAATGGTTTTTAGAATATATTATATAATATTATATAAAATAATAATAAATAAGTGTAAAAGAAAGGTAAGTATTGTAATGCTGTGCGGCGTGTGTAGTCTGTCCTCCATTGTTGGTTGAAAGGAGAGGAATCAATGCTCTTTCCTCCTCCTCCGAAGCTTTTTGAGACACTCCCATCTTTATGCCAATTTGCATTCATTAATCAATCTATTCCACAAATTTTGCTCAGCTTTTTTCCTAATGGAAAGGGAACTGAGACTCTTTCTCCTTTTCATTTCTATATTAATGGAATCCCACTTTGCTTTACACTCCATATATAAACTATTAGATATGGCTTTCACCATAAAGATAACAATGCAGGTTAATCTAACTGAGTTCATGATTTTATTCTGAAAATAATTTTACCACACAAAAACTTGCCTCACTTGTATTGACTTAAGTAACTAATCCTTAGTGTTTCCTAATGTGGGAGATTAGGTGTTACTAAGTCTCTCTTTCAAATATGTACAACCCAAAATAGATACAACTAGCTTCACACACTAAGGGTATTTTTGATTCATTTACGTTATCGGTATTTTATAATTATCGTGTTTGATTTATTTAATTAGAATGCAAGATTTTACGATTTGATTAACGGAATATAAGATTACACATTTTACTAAATTGTCATTAGTAAAAAATAAGGATGAAATAGTTATTGAAATATGCTTGTAGTAAAACTTAACCATTAAAATATATAAAAATTAATATAATAATAATATAATCAACCCTCTTTATAACAGTTCTGTTTTTCTATCTAGATTTTGCATGTTATAGAGATATGACTGTTATACACCTATAACAATATGCTGTTATAGAGAGATAATTGTTGTAAACCTACCATAAAATTTATATCATGAATTTCCATCAAAAAAAGAAAGGAAGTAGAAATCAAATCAGCAAAACTAAAAGGTGTATAACAGGTGCATGCACTATTGTTTTTATGCGTCTTTTATTTTATTCTTTTACATGATTAATTATAAAGTTCATAAATCTAACAAGTTCAATTAGACAGTCTGAATTATCAAATTAATTTATCATGAATTGTTGAATTCAAGTAATCGATTTATAAGTTTATGATGTTCCAAAATTATAGTAGAATATTTAATTAGGGAACTTAATATTTTATTGAACTGATATGTTTAATTTCACTCGTTGAAGACTATTTTCATTTTTTTTATCAAAGAGAAAATAAAACAAATATTAAGTAGACATCATTCTTGGTGTTACAAAACTATGAGCATCAACATATAGTAAATCAAAAATCACATTAGCTGGAGAGTAAAAGACAAAACATTGCAACAGTCGACCCCAAGCCATCAACAAGCTTATTGCCTTCCCTGTAGACGTGTTGTATAATCACCTCCCATTTTTTTTTCATGTACGTACGAGCTTCCCAACCCAAGTTATGCTCCCCAACCTTAGCAGTGCTGGTCAACATAACAACATCAATATTATCCAATTCAAGAAAATTATTTTCATTTAATAAAAAATGGTTTATATATTTTTTATGTAAAATTTAAACATTTTATTGAAATAATATTTTAATTACGATCATTTTTATTTAATAAATTATAATTAATAGACTTGTTTATACGAAATAGCTATGATTTTACTAAAGATTTTAGAGAATATGTTGTTTGATAAGTAGTAAAAATAACATATTTTAACCTCATTCTTAATGCGTTTTTGGGTGATTATTCGATGTTAATTGTAAATTTTATGCTCCTAATCCTTTAAATTCATGTTTTTATACTTAGGAGAGCATTTGGGAGTAAAAAGAGTGAAAACTGAAAAATCAGAGCGAGGTATAGGGGCCATACGGCTGTGTGAGCCACACGGGCTGTCACACGGCCATGTGGCAGGCCATGTCGATTTCACGAATTGGCATTTTGAACTGTGGGAAAATACATTTTTAGGTTTTTCGAGCATTCTAAGACGTATATATGAAAAAAATAAAAAGATAGGAGAGAGTCGTCATAGAATATTTAAGAAAACAACTCGAAAAACACCATTGAAGCAGATTCCGAAGCAGATTTCCGTGAAGATTTAAGATTCTCAGTTGATTTCTTAGGAGATTATCATGAGTTTCTTTATATCTTTCGATGATACTGTCTCTAGGATGATTTTATTGTCAAGCATGAACTAATTTTCTAAATACATAAGGGAGATGAACCCTATGATGGATTCTGTCGTTTGATTTTTATTTTACGCAATAAATACTTAGATCTTGTTCTCAATTATGTGTGCTTAATTCTTAGTTTGATATTTCTAGATTATTGATCCATGTTTGATGTGCTTAAATCAGATGAGGAATAGACCCTATTTAATAGTAGATATTGCGTAATTGAGTGGAGTTGCATGCAATCCTAGAAATAAGATAACATAAATCTACCCGATTAGAGTCAAATCTAATAGGGGAATACATAAATTGAGTTAATGCGATAAAAGGGATTTTAATTAGAAATAAATTTTAATTAATCAACCTAGAGTCAGTTGCTCTTACTCTCGAGAGAGATATTAACATAATTTAGATTGATAATGACAGATAAATTCTTTCCTGGGTATTGTTTCACTTCTTGGTTGTTAATCGTTTGTTTTCCTGTTTTGTTCTTTGTGGTGTTCATTAGTTAATTAATTTACTTAATTTTAGTTTTTAATCAATTACTCGAATTTATCAGTTAAATAATAGAAAGGTGATAATTACTAGTACTTTTAGTTTTCGTGGGAACGATATCTTTGCTCACCGTAACTATATTATTAATTGATAGGTGCACTTGTTTTAGTAAGATTTTTAGTTAATTTATGACGCATCATTGTTATAGAGAACTAATTTAATGAAGAACATACTCCATAACTATATATGTTGTTATTATAAGCGAAAAGTTATTAGAGGGTTAAAATAAAACATAAATAAATAGTTTCTACTAGAAACTTAATTATTATAGCGAAATGTTTTTATAACAAATTATTGTTATAAAAAAAGTGAATTGTACAGTATATTATAATAATTGAAAAAAGTCACTTATAAAATAATCCATTAATTAATTAAAATTTAAGGTAATCTAATTACAAAATATAATATAAAAGATAAAGGTCAAGTTTACTCAACTACTACTAAAAATAGGAAAAAATCACTTATAATAAATCAATAAATAAATAAAACTACAATGTTGCTTGATTAAAAGAACTATAAAATTTGATTTATAGTATTTTTTTAATTAAATTAATACCACGAATTAATTAAATATTATTTCAACTGAAAAAGATTTAAAAACCATTCTTTTCAAAGTTTACCAAGTATTACTATGAGGTATATATATATTAAAATCTATAAAATATAATTTAAACTTAGACTAAAAAAATATTGTAAAATTTAAATCTAAAATACTAAAATTTCTAAAATTTTAAATTTATCATTTCAAATAAAATCTCGTTCCTCTTATATATATTTTATAAATATTATTTTTACGTATTTTTTTTTACCGCATAATGAGTCATAATCTAATATATATCATATCTTCAGAGGTTTCTCATATAAAAGCAAGATGTTAGAGATATGAATAATGAATATTTAAGGTGGTAAAAATAATGATTTCCATATGAAGAACAAATATTTTATGAGTAAAAGATATAAACACATATTTGCCATTATTTTATAAATTAATTTTTTTATTAATTTTATAAAACCAATATGTTTAATATATAAGTAAAGCACAAAAAAAATATTAAAAAGTAATAAGAGTAGTGATTGTTAAAAATGGACAAAATTTATATTTATGTTGGTTTATTTTTTTAGTTGATGGAGATAAGAATATACTAATATTATGCCTCATTAAGTTTGTCGTATTTTAATTTTTAATAGTTATTTTTTAAAATTTATTGTTGATGTTGAAAATGGGTTAAAATTTTAGTTTGGCAAATTACATGATAATAGGCGAGAATTTAGCTTCAAATCTATCTAAATTAACTTTATTTTCGAAAAATGAAAATTTACAAACGAAATTCTCTAAGACACCGAACTTAGCGGAAGCAAATTGAAAGACAAAGAAGCAACGAACGAACAGAAGAGCCACAAGAAAGCAATGCACATAAGATGTTAAAGTAAGTGATCTCAAAATTTTTTAATTACTAAATAATGTGTTGAGTATGACTTATATTTCAGTCAAATTTAAGAGATAATCTCCCAGTCAAACTCTATTTATTTGTTTCAGTCAAATTCTGATTAGTCTAGATTATTTTATTATTATTTGACCTATGAATTTAGCTTATAAATAGGCTCTTGTACAACCTTAGAAAAAACACCCATTAAAGATTAGAACTCATAACACTTTTGGAGAATTTTGTGCTTACGTTTTGAGGGTTCTTTGTTTTTGAGTTTTAGGGTTTAGTTTTTATCTTCATCTTTTGTACTCTTCGTTCTTTTGCCATTATACTAAAGTTATTTTTTCCCGTGGTTTTTTATTCTCTTTGGATGGGTTTTTCCACATTAAATTTGTGTGTTCAATTTCTCAATTTCTTCCACTATTTTTTACTTGCTCGTTGCTTAAATCAAGTTGATCCCCAACAAGTGGTATCAAGAGCTAGTTCAATTTTTATAGATCAACCTATTCAGAGATGGCAACAATAAGGTTTGACATTGAGAAGTTCGATGCTGTCACAAATTCCAATTTGTGGCAATTTTGGATGATGTCAATTCTAGTTCAGACCAGCCTGAAAAAGGTCGTTATCAGAAAAAAGCCTGAGAATCTAGATCAGACAGAATGTAAAGAGCTTGATAAAAAGGCCATGTCTGCAATCTAGTTATGCCTCGCAAATAGGGATTGCAGGAGGTATTGATGGAGAAAACATTATCCGCCTTGTGGAAAAGGTTAGAAAGTTTTTATGCGACTAAGTCTCTGGCTAACCGTTTAGTGTTGAAACCACGTTTATTTATGTTTCGTAAGAACGAAGGTGAGCTTATTAGAGATCACATTATTCAATTTATTACTCTTTCGAATGATTTAAAGAATGTTGAGGTTAATATTGACGATGAAGATCAGGCTATTCTATTACTGTACTCTTTACCTTCTTCATACAAGTTTTTCAGGGAGACCCTGATTTATGGCAGAGACAAACTCTCATTTGAGGATGTGAAGGGTCATTTGTTGAGTAAATACAAACTCGACAATGAGTTTGGTTTGGATAGCAAGACAGATAGGCAAGCTTCCATTTTGCTAGCATCAAAGAAGTGAGACAAAAGGTGTCACTATTGTAAGAAGTTAGGTCACGTCAAAGCATATTGTTATAAAATGCGAAATAAAAGGGCTGCTAAGAGTAATGAGGAAGATGTAGTTGGTGCTAATTTGGCCGAAAAAAGCGGTGATTATTTCTTGTTAATGTCAACGAGCGATAGCTCCAACCTTACGTCTGAGTGGATCCTAGATTCGGGATATTCTTTCTACATGTGTCCCAATAAAGAATGATTATCCACGTACAGTTCGATTGAAGGTGGAGTTGTGCGCATGGGAAACGATTCATCCAGTAAGGTAATTGGTATTAGTACTGTTAAAATTAGGATGCACGATGAGATGATTAGGACACTCTCAGATGTTATATGCACCTGATTTACAAAAGAATCTCATCTCCTTGAGTATTTTAGACTTGAAAAGTTACAGAATCAACATCGAGTCGAGCGGCATTAAGGTGTCTCGTGGGGCTCTCATTTTGTTAAAAGGTAAAATGATCGAAAGCCTTTATATTCCGGAAGGTTCTACAGTGACCGGTGAAATCGGATGTCTCTCGTCCGTTACAGAGTCGAAGTCAACTCGTTTGGAGCGGAGGTAACTTGGTCATAGGAGGGAAAAATGTATGACTGTTTCGTTGAAGAACAGTTCTCTTTTGGATGCAGGTTTTGAAAAGTTAGGGCATTGTGTTCGTGAAAATCATACTCGGGTTAGTTTTGATTTGGCAGTGCACAAGTCAAAGGCTAGAAGTCTTCCATCTTCAAAAGCACAGATTTGACTCAGTTAATTCCATGCATAGTTCAAGATAGGCTCGTGACGGGCTTTAGCAAAGATGGCGTTGTGAAAATACGAGTCAAGGTGGAGATTTGTTGAGTATGACTCATATTTCAGTCAAATTTGAGAGATAATCTCACAGTTAAACTTTATTTATTTGTTTTAATTGAACTCTGATTAGTCTAGATTATTTTATTTTTATTTTAGATAATTTTGTATTTACATTTTGAGGGTTCTTTATTTTTGGGTTTTGGGGTTTAGTCTTTATCTCCATCTTTTGTACTCTTCATTCTTTTTCCATTATAGTAAAATTATCTTTGCCCGTGGTTTTTTATCCTTTTTGGATGGGTTTTTCCACGTTAAATTTGTGTGTTCAATTTCTCAATTTATTCCGCTATTTTTACTTGCTCGTTGCTTAAATCAGGTCGATCCCCAACATAATAGGATGATTACAAATTCACTACACCAAAACAGACTTTTAGCGGCGTTTTTTTGGGCCTTTAGCGGCGTTTTTAAGCGCCACTAATAGTACTCGCGGCGCTTTTAAAAGCGCCGCAAAAACGCCGCTACTGAAAACCGCCAAAAATTAGTGGCGCTTTTAAAAACGCCGCTATAGGTAGGGAGCTTTTAGCGCGCTTTATAAAAAAACGCCGCAAAGGTAGGGGCTTTTAGCGGCGCTTTTTAGAAAAACGCCGCTATAGGTAGGGGCTTTTAGCGCGCTTTTAGAAAAACGCCGCTATAGGTAGGGGCTTTTAGCGCGCTTTTTAGAAAAACGCCGCTATAGGTAGGGCTTTTAGCGGCGCTTTTTAGAAAAACGCCGCTATAGGTAGGGGCTTTTAGCGCTTTTTTTTAAAAACGCCGCTATAGGTAGGGGCTTTTAGCGGCGCTTTATAAAAAAACGCCGCTATAGGTAGGGGCTTTTAGCGGCGCTTTTTAGAAAAACGCCGCTATAGGTAGGGGCTTTTAGCGGCGCTTTTAAAAAAACGCCGCTATAGGTAGGGGCTTTTAGCGGCTTTTTTAAAATAAACGCCGCAATGTAGGGGCTTTTAGCGCGCTTTCTAAAAACGCCACTAATTTGCACAGATTTGCTATGTACTTTTTCCCAATATCCTACCCTCCTCGCAGGTAAAACCCACCAATAACAAAGAACAATTGCATATAATTCCAACCCAATGCAAAGAAATAAAACATTTAATTCTCATTAAAAAGCATTAAATCTAAACAAATACTTCAAATTTAATAAAAGATAATATTGATTAAAAATGAATCATAATTCAAACAATTCTTAGAATAATGTTTAATCAGAATAATGTTAAAAAAATCTTACAATAAGAAAAGAAATGTCTAAGATGGCGGCCTCTGCATTTCTTTGCTTGAACATATTCATCATAACTGCAAATTGTAGCCGGAGTTCTTCATACTTTCGCTCGCTCTGCCTCCCGCGGCTGCTTCTCCGCTCTAAGTTGAGCAACATGCTCCGCCTCTCTCTCATTCTTCCTCGCTCTAAGCCGAGAAATTTGCTCACCGTGCTCGCTTCCATCGTGGGATATCTCTGTTCTTTCGGTCTCGAACTTCAAGACGAGATTGACTCGGAAGGCATGTATTGCCGGAGCCGGATCAAAATATTGGGTCTGAGTAACACTGATCCTTGACATCGAACCCGACCATACCTTGTAAGACCCAAAACATTAGTGATAATTCACGTTATAAATATACTCAAGATTAACAAAACTATCAATCGGCAACGATGCATTACCTTTCGGGACCCAAAACATCGCAATAATCATGTTATCAACCTCGTCGAGATTAACAGAATCGCTGACGAAGCAACCGCTTCATACTCGCCTTCTTCTCCTTTAGTTTATCCTAATAAATCAATAAAAGAGTTAGAAACGAAATATATAATAAAAATGAATGGAACATAAGTTAAAATTAGAAATTTAAAACTACAAACAATGAATTAAACCATTATAATTAAGCATTATAAATATTTAAATAAAATAAGCATTTATTAAATAAATATACCAAAATTTCTCGCAATTTCTCGGATGTCATCGGAGATCCATCCTTCTTCCTATATGCGTAATGTCAAAAGTTGAAGCCGTCCAACTTTTTGACCTGACGTAAACTTCCTACATTATAGCGAGAAAAAATATAAGTTAATAGTATAAATCATTAATATTTGAAAGAAGTAATAAATTATAATACCTCAAATTTCACCACACGAGCAAAACTTCGGAACTCCGCCGTGCGCGTGAAATGTTGTTTCTGTCACGCTTGTTCCAACTCGCTCACGGTCCTACATAATGGGATTTGAATTAATTATATAGTAAATACGATAAACCGAAAAATTTCTAAGACTTTGAAAGTACGCAATACCTCTCCTTTCTTTGAATTCCGAGAATCTAACTTGATCTTCCCATTGGTACCTCAACATTCCCTACGGGACATTTCGCAGATTTTAAATCGAGGTGATGTCTTTTTAAAATATTGTTTTTTTAGGTACTTTTATTGTCTCTCCATTTTTGCCCAACGTCTTCTTAATATAGTCATCTGAGACCTCTAAATCAAATCTACCCTGAATTTTTTTAAAAAGTTAATATAAATGAAGGTTAAATGAAAGTATTATAAATTACATTCACCTTCTATTACCTTAATATTTTCGAGAGCTCGATTTTTGTTGGCATCGGGCATGTGATGCCATGATTCATAGTTAATGGGCAACATATTTGAATTTCGTGCTATAATGCCCAAATAGCCCGCCAACAATCGAGCTTCGGATCCGATAGGCTGGCCATGATCGCTTTCTCCTTACTATAACATGGGTAGGCTCTAAGTCATATAAATCAGTAAGCAACGACGTCCCGAGAAGCTCTGCAAGTCCCACCACCCTCACCTGAAAAATGATATATTATTATATTAAAATTGAAAAATGAATCAATAATAAAATTCAACATGCATGTAAAATAAACTTAACATTACTTTGGAATTCTCCATGCTCGTCATCTATGTCCTAAGAGTAGAAGATCCAACAACCGTATCCCGCCCACTATTTACGTCTGCTGAATTTTCAGTATAATCTATACAAGTAAGTTATGTAAGTTATGAATTATGTAAGTTAAACAAGTAAGTTAAACATTGTAGTTTTTTTAAAAATTGATTGGTTTTAGTTTTTCGTTTGAGGTAGGCTTTGAAAATGTTATTATATGTTTTTATAATTGAAATTTGTTCGATGTTGTTAAATTTAAAAGTTTTTACCTTACTTCTTTTTAAAAAAGAATTTATTTTCTATATTAAAACATATTTAAATAGTGATGTATATTATATTATATTGATAACAAAATATTTATAAGTTTTTAATTTTAAAAACTTTTAAATTACTTCTTCTAAAAATAATCTATTTTTAATAATAAAACATATTTAAATAATGATAATTATTATTATACCGATAACAAAATATTATTACCATTTTGGAAGACATTGGAAATATTAAATATTAAAATCGCTCATTATTAATATAAAAATTGGTAATTAGTAATAAACCAAAAAGCCATATAAAAAATTGGTAATAAGTAATTAATATTAAACGAACCGTAAAATCTTACCAAAGAAATCCAATCCGAAATGATTCTGAGAGCAGAGAGAAGCGATGAATCAAATACAAACAACATATGAATTAACAAAAGCTATTGATTAATTACAAAAATGCTATTTACTAAAAACTAATACTCACATTCTTTGACCGAAAGAGAAATAGTCAATTCAGTAGTGGATCACAGTCCTCTTTAGCTGCCAAGTGTAAAAGTATAAAAAAAGTAAATTTGAGTAATAAAAAAATTAAAAAAAAAAAGGAAACAACAATGATGTTTCATCTCCAATTTCTTTCCTCAAACCACAAAAATATCATGACTTTCAAATTCCAATAAAAACACAAACAAATTAAAGCTAAAATCAAACAAAAAAATTACAGGTCCTAACTCGTAACATTCTAAAGCATTTCCTTTATGCATTTATCATGGATCCATTTGCTTATTAATTTTACTAATTGCTTTTGGTCTCGATATAGAACTGAGTAATTTACTTGTTCTCAGATCTCGATATTGGTGCAAACAAGCAAAATTGATAACAATGTTTGTGAAAAACCATCTAAAATGCTGACAAAACTCATGTTCTTAATAGTTAGTTCAATTTAAAGGTTTGTATTGCAGGTTTCACGAGTCCACATCAGCATTTAAATGGGTTTCCATTAATTATGATATTAAATTTACTTGTTTTCTTTTTGCAAATTGTCAAACTCTATGGAGTAAATTACTTGATTCTAAAAGTACTACAAAATTGGTAACTATGGTAATGAGGAATGTCTAAAATGCTGATTTGATCGATCTAAATTGTCAACTTTGAATTTTGATTAGGTTTGTCATCATATGATTGATGAGAAAATAAACATAATAAGTTCACAAATTTTAACAAAAACTACCAACAACAATGATGATCGGACTAAGATTTTTAAATAGAAAATGTAAAAAGATTGAGTTTTTAACTTTTAAAGTAAAGGGACTAAATCTCAAATTATATACAAGCACAGAGACTAATTTTCAAATCTATTATAATTTCATCTGAAACTAATTTTCCCTGGGTAACAATCTCCTTTAGCTGCCAAGTGTAATAGTATAAAAAAAAGTAAATTTGAGTAATAAAAAAATAAAAAATATAAAGGAAACAACAATGATGTTTCAACTCCAATTTCTTTCCTCAAACCACAAAAATATCATGACTTTCAAATTCCAATAAAAACACAAACAAATTAAAGCTAAAATCAAACAAAAAATTACAGTCCTAACTCAGTAACATTCTAAAGCATTTCCTTTATGCATTTATCATGGATCCATTTGCTTATTAATTTTACTAATTGCTTTTGGTCTCGATATAGAACTGAGTAATTTACTTCTTCTGTATCTGATATTGGTGCAAACAAGCAAAATTGATAACAATGTTTGTGAAAAACCATCTGAAATCCTGTAAGGGATTTTATCTCAACCAACATTCAATTCAAGTAAAACATCCCTTAATAATTTATATAAGAAAAATTCCAATTCTACGTGATCGAGGTGGATTCAAACCGACCTATTGGATTTGACACATAAGCGTCTTTGCACTATGTTGGTGCCAAAATAATGTTTCATTTTCATGAAAATGTGTATTGATTTAGACAGCATCTGTCTTTTTTGAAAAGGGAAATCATAAAAAGTGGTTGGTTTTAAAGAAAATAAAAATCCTCCAAAAAATGAAATTCAATAACAATTTATGGATGTAACCCGTATATTTTTCAATCACTCACTCAAAACACCTCATCTAATTTATCATCGCCAAATATCCTTTTCGCTCTTACATGCTTTCATATAAAAGTTTAATAGTTCAAACTCATTTTAGGCGGTTTATATATATATATATATATATATATATTCAAAATATTTATATTATTTTTAATTTAATATTTATTTTATATATAAACATCTTAATTTCTTAAATATTATTATCTTAAAATTTTAAATTATTTTTAAGATAAATGTTCAACTCCGAACCAACTCTACTGGTTCTCCAATAAAGATAAACCAGGCTTCACTTAGAAAAAAACAGTTTAAAGACAAACAAAAAGTTATATAACATAAAAATATATATACGAAGACAAAAGCAAATTGAACATGAAGATTGATGTACCCATGAAAAATTCCTTCAATAGCTCATAAACTAATATAAAAATAAAAATATATGGCGTAATGTTTATATATATAAGTAAATGATAAACCATTTTATACTTAAACCAAGAAAGTAGTGTTTCAAACTTTCACAAATAGTTTGTGTTTCTCTTTTACTTGCTTGCTACTTATGTTTTGGACTCACACATACGCAGCACCATCAAACTTAGATTGATTTAGATCATATCTACAAATATCCACTTGCCTCAACTAATATTATATATGTAATTAAGTCATTTATTAGTGTTTGTGTGTGTATTTCCTATAGTTGGATCATAATATGAGGCATATTAGGAACTGATTATGCAATCGATAAAGTTAACTATTTTTGCAAGTCTCAAATATACTCATTTCGCAACCATAAAAGAGTCATTGTTTTCATATGTGAATTCTTTCAACTAGAACTAAAGCCTAAGAAGAAAAAACTAAGTATAGAGCAGAAATCTCTTTCAAGAATGTTTCACTATATCCATGTCTACAACTTTGAAAATGGAAATACGCCATTAACATGTAAGCCACAAACCAAAATTTTAAACTCAGCCATATTCATGGAAAAGTTGGAATTGCCATTAGAACTAAATAAGCAGCAATAATCTGATATTCTGCTTCTCCGCATGAAATTGCAAAATCAATATAAAATTAGAGGCAGCTATCTCCTCACAAGGAAAGTTATAGGTTAAAAGTATGTTCTTTGCTTATTGGTTTTGGGGTAAAAGAAGAAACAAAGAGAGGAAAAGAAAACTTAATAGTACGAACCAAGGAAATACCTCCACGACCCGAATATCCAGCGGCGACGGTGGAGAAACTGTGAACCAAAAAATAATAATAACGACTTTGTTAAAAAATTGAGGCAGATAAAAGAGAAACTTACCTCAACTTGTAAATGAAAGTGGAAATTTGTAAATGAAATTGAAACAGGAAATATGGCACTGAATTTATTTAATTTGTAAATGAAAATAAAAAAAATTTCAACTGAGATTCGTGTCTCAAAACTCACCTCAAATAGATTAAACCACAAGATTTATTAAGAGCTTCTTCTTCATCTTCTTCTCTTGATGAGAAATTCTTTTTCAAAGTCGAAATGAACAAGATCAAATGTTTTCTTTTTCGAGTAAAAGACGATAAAAGAGAAGGGGATTCAAGAAAAAAGAAAATAAAGGTTCAGGTTTTCTTTTACTGTAAAAAAGGAAGAGCTTGGAAATCAAAGCAAAAGAAAAGGAAGAGAAGGTGCAAATCGAAACAGAGCAGTGAGAATAGGAAGAATAGGAAGAGCAAAGAGATGGGAGTTAGGGATTTCGGGAAATCAAAAATTGGGGGAACAGAAAGCCTTAAGCAATTTTTGATAAACGCTAACAATACGGCGCCGTTTTTAACTGAAATAAAATGATTATTTGCGGCGTTTTTGAATAGCGCCGCTATTTCTTATTTGCGGCGTTTTTAATTAAAAACGCCACTAATATTCTTGAAAATAATATATTTTTAAAGATTTAATCAAATTTTTTCTTTATTTTAAAGTTTAAGTAATATTTAAAATATTTGGATAAATTTTGAAATTTTTAATATTTAAAGTTATTTAATATATAAATTAAAAAACAATTACTCGTATACTCAAAAAAATTTAAAAAGTATTTTAAATAATAGTATTTTATTTTTTCCATTTTTAACATTCATTTTTTAATGTTATTGGTTCTAAATTTTTCTACCTGACATTAATTTTTTGAATATTTTAAAAAGTAAATTACAAATAAATTTTATATTAATTAATTAATATAAAAAATTAGATAAATAATAATAGATCGAAGAGGATGAAATTAAGAGTACTGCATGAGTTTTCAAAATAAAACATGATGGCCACTTGGATGATGGATCGAATGTACAACACTAGTTTGTTTAAATCCAGGACCTAAGTCGGCCCCTAAACCCCTAAAACCTATAAAACCTTAAACACGTAACCCCGAAATCTAAACCCTAAACTATAAACCTTTATAAACTCTAAACCCTAAAATACCATAAACCACAAAATCTTAAATCATAAACCCTTATAGACATATAAACCCTAAAAGCATAAATACTAAACCTTAAATCAAAAACTCTAAACAACTAAAACCCTAAACCCTAAACCCTAAACCCTAAACCCTAAACCCTAAACCTTAAAATTCTACACTTAACTCTTACAAACATATAAACCCTGTAACCATAAACACTAAACTTTAAATCAAAAACTGTAAACCACTAAAACACTAAACTATAAACATTAACCCCTAAACCATACGACCCACACCTTATACCCTGAATGCTAAATCTTAACACTAAGGCAAAAAAATTAAACACTAAACGTAAATTAAAATTGATTTATTATACAATGATCAAAACAGCGTTTTTTTTTGTTTTGAAATAGATTGAATAAATGCCAACCTTAGTTTTTGCTTTGAAATAAAAAATAGTTTATGATATCACCTTTAGCGGCGTTTTTATAACAAACGCCACTATAAGTCAGCCTTTAGCGGCTTTTTTTATAAAACCGCCGCTAATTTTATCCCATTTTTACATTGTAATTTAAACGGCGTCGTTTTAGTTTCGAAAAAAAAAATATTTTGTGGCGTTTTAGAATTCAAACGCCGCTAAAAATCGCATTTAGCGGCGCTTTACATACAAACGCCGCTATAAGCCATCCTTTAGTGGCGTTTTTTATCAAAACGCCGTTACTTTTTCCTTTTTTAAACCGCAATTAAAACGTCGCTGCGTTTTGGGCTTCTTTAAATTGCTCATACCTTTAGCGGCGTTTGTCTAAAAGCGCCGCTAATGCTCCGACTTTTAGCGGCGTTTTTCCAAAAGCGCCGCTAAAGATCAGACTTTTAGCGGCCTTTTTACGAAAGCGCCGCTAAAGATCAGACTTTTAGCGGCGTTTTTCAAAGCGCCGCTAAAGATCAGACTTTTAGCGGCGTTTTCCCGAAAGCGCCGCTAAAGATCAGAATTTAGCGGCGTTTTTCGGAAAGCGCCGCTAAAGATCAGACTTTTAGCGGCGTTTATCCAAAAGCGCCGCTAAAGATCAGACTTTTAGCGGCGTTTTTCCAAAAGCGCCGCTAAAGATCAGACTTTTAGCGGCGTTTTACCAAAAAAACGCCGCTATTTCTCCTTTTTAGTGGCGTTTTCAAAATAAACGCCGCTATTGCTCATTTTTGCGCGCGCTTTCATTCAAACGCCGCTAATGTGTAATATTAGCGGCGTTTTCCTTTAAAACGCCACTAAAAACGCCGCTAGAAGTCTGTTTTGGTGTAGTGATTAGGGGAAATGTCTCTATTTATCGTTGAGTTCCCATCGATCCAATAGTACAGTTTAAATTAAATAGATGATCGAAATGAAAACCTATCTACAAAATGAGAGTCTTAAAGGATTTAAATACGATACAATCTTATCTCTTATGATTACAACATATTCACCATGGTAACTCTAGTTTTACCGGAGCGTTTCACTAAGTCACCAAAGCTTCAAGTAATTGGGCTTCTCTATATGTTCAACGAATAGGGCTAGTTCAAGTGGGTCAAATAAGCCTCATTTAATCAGTTGACCTCCATGAAACGTTCTGTGTGCATCCGTCACAAGCTTCAATCTGTGGCCTGCGACACTAGAGTATGGATTGATCATTCTTATTCTTTCAATTGGCTTGGAAAAGAAAAGAATAGATTTTAAGTAATTAAAAAACTTTATCCTTATCTCTTAAGAAAACTTTGAAATTGTTAGAAAAAAATTTACGAAAGTGCTTCATTTGAATATTATTCAAAAGAAATTCCCTTGATAAAATCAACATTTAATCATGATGAAAGACTCATTCTTATCTTTGGAAGCATCTTGATGAGAGAATGAGCATTTGGAAAGCCTTATCCTTATCTATAAGGATTTAGACCAGCTTTATTTTACTTGAAGATGAAGGTCTATTAATAAAGTGATAATATGAAGATAAATAATCTAACTTGTATTTGAGAATTATCTTATCCTTTAGAAGCTGATTTATTGAGGCCTATAAATACACAACCTTAACACACAAAACAATGTGCTTAGTTGAGTGCTTTTAGTGGATTGAGTGCTTACCTCTATTCGTTGGAGAGTTATTATTGTTGGTAAGGATTTTGAGTGAATGATCGTAACAATTAAATTTTTGATTTGGGTGTTTTAAGATTTTTAAAATTTTAAAATTATATTTTGGTCTCTTTAATAATATAAAAATTTGATTTAATCATTTAAAAATTACAGAGATATAGGCTATTAAAATGGTGAAATTGCATTTTCGCTATCATAAAAATTACAATTTAATTTCGGCCCTCCCTAAAAAAAATTATGGTTTCGCCTCTATAGACAAGTGTCTTATAAGGGCGTAGAAAAATATTAAAAAATTAAAATAAAGAGACAGTCAATTTTTTAAGGTTGCTTGTGGAATAAAAAATATATAATGCTAGTGTACCAAATACTAATCCTAAAATCCTAATTATTATGCATAATAATTTATATCTATCCTATTTTTTTAAAAGGAGAAGGATCTACTTACATTGTTGTAAAATTTAAGTGGTTTTATACTCTTCTGTAACTTTTTACATGATTAATATTTTAACAATTCAACCGTCACATTTCATGTTTTATTTATGTAAATTATGCATATTCAATTTAATATAAATTAAAAGATTTTAACTATTTATATTATGTAAGAATATTTCAATCGTTAAATATAAATTAATATACACAATGTTTTAGATTGATATGATAGAGATATCAAATTGATTAAAAAATTTAATTACATGAAAAGTATAAATATATTGATAAATTCAATGGTTGAATTATTAAAATATTAATCACGTAAAATATTACGAAAAGATAATTTTACATCGATATAAATATATCTCTCTATTTTTTTAAATGTAGGACTAAATTTGTGTCACCCATCCACTATGTTTCATTCTTTTTTTCAGCTCATAAGTAATATGTTTTGCCCTTTTGGTTAATTGTTTATCATTCCAAGTGAAAAGATGGCAATCAGCTACCTTATAGTTTGGCAACTGTAAAATATTCTCCCAATATTAGATTTCAATGGACATTTCATTCCAAGATAACACATAACAATTTCTCCCACGAAACACGAGTGTGAATCAGGATACATTCTTGATATTTTTGGAACCTTAGGTAAAATAATAAAATAAGGTTTTAAGTTTTTAAAAAAAAATTAAACCCATTAAAATTGAAAAATAATATTTTAGACTCCTTTCAACCTTGAGCCTAGACGATCACGCCTCCAAACAATCCCAGGACTGGGCCTGCATAAGATGAAGATGATAAACTCATTACTAAACCCTAAACATATATAGACTCAAATAATCAGATGATTTTTTTTTTCTTTTTTTTTAAAATTAAATAAAAAAAGAGAGAAAATCGATAAAAATCAACCACATCTTCAAAATATTTCCGACGTATAAAACAAAAACCTTGAAACAATTGATTGAAGAAGGCAATGAATTCTACTGATAAACAAATAAATATTCAAACTAAAACAGAAATACCCAAAACCCTAAATAATTAGGAAGATTTTCCAATATACACTAATCTTCAACGCAAGTTGATGAATCCGGTGAAGAATGATAAACGAAATAAGAAGATAAATTCAAACACTAATCTCCTTTTATTCTGTTTCGTTGAAGATAAGACTTATTTTTTTTCCTCTTATGGTTGTGCATTTAAACATATTATAAAAATAATTTTTAAGACAATACTGTGTATTGGTTTGATAGTCAGGGTGTTCATTGCTTTAGGTGTGGCCTGAGTTCAAGTTGTGCTAATTGCGTTGTTGTTAGGGCTTTGTCCTCCTCTTGTAATTTACCAAAAAAAATATTCTTTTTAAAAATTTTCCGTCAATAACTTTTACACGTAAGTGACACGTGGAAGTTTTTTAAAGCTCCCATTAGCAGAGGCGAATCTGGGGGTTGGCAGGGGTCTCGACCCCCTAAAATAAAAAATTGCTATTTAGGCCCTTTAAATTTTTTTTTTTAAATTTTAAATTAGTAAAGGTAAAATTGCACTTTGACCTCTCCTAAAATTATAAAAATTCGATTTAATCTTTTAAAAATTATAAAGATATAGACTATAAAAAATTAAAATTTCATTCGCCCTGCTAAAAAATTGTTCTGGCTTCGCCCCTGCCCATTAGCTACATCAAGAGATTTTAACGGTTAATCAAGTAAGAAACGAAAGTTATTAATGGAGAGGCTTAATTGATTATTTTAATTAACGTCAAAGTTTAACTAAGTATAAATTTAATTTAAGACTTAATTGATTTTTTTGTTTTTTTTTCTTAACAGCTTGTTATAACTATAAGTAGAATTTATTTAAAATTTAAAATTAATAAGTTTATCAAATAATATAATTTCATTTTCGATTTATGATTAATTTTATATGTGTGAATATATCGATTATACAATTTAAATCTAATAATAATTTAATATATTTTAATTATAAAATACAATAAACATGAATCTCACGGAAATGAAACTAATTGTTACTAATATAATAATACATATATTAAATTTTTTATATTATTTATTTATTTTTGGTATTATTTATATCGGTTAGTTTATGTATATATATGTTGAAAAAAATTAATTGAGAAACTATGCTGAAACATCCGTGAAAATGCGTCCTGCAGGACGCGTTTTTTGAGAGAGGACGCGTTTTAACTTAGGTAAAAAAAAATTCTTTTTTTTCTCTTGCAGTTGAAAATTAGAAGTTTGTAAATTTATTTTTATCCGTGTTTGATATAGACATGGTTATAATTTTAAGAAATGTTTGAATTTACAACGGTGTTGTGGAGTTGAGTAACCTACAAATTTCATCTGTCATGTGAGTATGGAGTTATCTCCTAGGAAGTTGGATCGCGTTGTAACTCAAGGTTCTAGTTAACGATGATTATACGGTATAGGGTTAAAGTGTAAATAGGGCTTCAAGTTTACAAAGGTTATGCTATCAATAGATGGAGCATAAATGGGGTCGTAGTTGGCGGTGGTTATGTGGGCATGACAATGAGTTTCTCATCAGAAGAGGATATTTTATAAAACTCAAACATAAATACGAGGAAGAAAAACACAATGGTGTTTCAGTACAATTAAGTAATGCAACTTATCCACCACCATCGAAGGCGATGACCCTGTTATTATAACTTGTGACAACATTGGGGTGTAATAGGTTATACTAATAAGGCCATCGCCTTCTGTGGAGATGGACAACACGAATAACTTGATTATACCGGAAGGTCCCTTACATTTTCCTTCCTCGCACCTATGTTTGAGTTTTATGAAACATGCTCTTCTGACGAGAAGATTCGTTGTCGTGCCCACATTAGCGCCATCAACTATGGCCCCATTTATGCATGATCCCTTGACAACATAATCTTTGTAAACTTGAAGCCTTAGTTACACTTCAACCCGAGACAGTATAATCACCATCAACTTGGACTTCGAGTTGCAAAGTGATCCCGACTTCTCAGGTGATGGCGCCATACTCACACGGTAGGTGAAATTTGTAGGTTACCAAGCTACATGACATCACCGTGAACCCAAATACAACTTAAAACAATGACTACGTCTCCCTCAAAGCGAGAGAGAAATAAATCTTTAAACCCAAAAAATTTCAACACACAAGAAGAAGAAAAAAAAAACAATTTAGAGGAGATTAAGATGTGGTGAATAGAGGGGATGAAGAAAGGGCGTTTATATTAGGGATGGGGTAGGGTATAAAGGGAAAAAAATTATCCCGAGAATCCCGGGTTGCAGGGCTTAGAAGCAATCAAGTTGGGGTGGTTGAAATGGCCAGAGAGAAAACGCTCCCTGCAAGGGACGTTTTCATCTGACATGGTAGTGAAAACACTTCTTGCAGGGGGCGTTTTTCCTCTAACATGTCAGACATGTGGCTTGAAAACGTGTCCTGTAGGAAGCGTTTTCACTATCATGTTTGATGAAAACGCCCCATGAAGGGAGTGTTTTCTCTCTGGCCATTTCAATCACCCCAGCTTGATTGCTTCTGAGCCCTTGTAATTTAGGATTCCAAGGATAAACTTGATCGAGAAAAATGTAGAAATCGCACGTGTCCTATTTTATCATCTTAACTTGATCGAATCGAGCGAAAAAAATTGAGTTAATTGAGTTGATGAGTCCTATTTTATCATCCTAACTCTACTTGAAATTTTTCCGAATTGAGTCAAGTGAAATGAAATTCGAGTTGAGTCGTATCAAATCGAGTGAAAGTGTTCGAGTTAAGTTAAAAAATTAAACATGTCAAATTAAAATCTTGTGTCAGTATAACTAATTCCATGTTAGAGCACATAAATCTTATGCTAGTATAAGGTAGGAATTGAAGGTGATACCGAATGCGTCGGTGTTGTTGGTGGGATCAACATATAATATGGCACGGTGGGTGACAGTCGTGTATAATAAATACCTGAAGAAGGTGTTGATGCAGGGAACGATGGGGCATGCTGTGGTGCTTATGTAAAATAAACTCATGCTGAATGTGTTGATGCATGGAATGATTGTGCGTGTTGTGGTGGTTGTGTAAAAATAAATCAGAATTGAAGATGATGATGCGGGGAATGAGTGTACGTGTTGTGATGGCTGTGACAAAATCTAGGTTAAAATAAAAAAATAAATGAACCACATTGACCAGGAGGTTGTATGGCAATCGGGTCTTTCGATGCATATGGAGTAGATGTCCGTCCTGCCGCATCTCCATCTCTTGACCTAGGATTGATGGACCTTCATCTTAGCCTCTTATGGCGACGTTGCCTACTTCTCTCTAAATCCAGTAATAGATACAACTTGCTATTATGCCTGAACCAATATATGCAATCCGAAAATGTCGCCAACTCTGGTGTGAGAAATGGTTCACGCGTTAATAAGAAATTGAACTTACGCTCCCACATATCGATATATTTCTTGCGGAATGTTGGTCAGTCTTCCTTGAGTCTCCCCCACATGTCGATCTTGTGGAGGTTATCGAGCTCCAGAGGTGGCAGCAGAATATGTTGCGTACACCCGAATTGTCGCAGGACTCGGTCGGATTCGTGAATCTCAACCATTGCAAAAACGACCAATGGCATTTTGACATGTCATACAAATTGCATTACGAATTTATAATTTTTAGAACGTGCATAATATTTAATTTCAAGTGCTAGAATACATAATATATAACTTTGAAATTCATAAGCTAACTTCCTCTTCGGTTTCTTGATCTAGAACTAGTTGGATATCCTCGAGCTCAGTCGGTATATTGTTGTGTCTCGCTAGGTTGTTCACATATTCATATAATATGCCATTTCAAAATTACAACAATGAAAAATAAAAACAGTAATGATATTGTGGAATGAATTTTACCATATGACGAGTGGGTATTCGTAAGGGAGTTTCACTTGGGGACGTAAAAACAGTAGTCGATACCATGCCCATGATTGGAGAAGGAGCATGCAACCGCCAATTTTTGCTTTATCCTGTATCGTGGCTCAACAAATTTCTCGGTACAATGTCTCCAACACCGTTGCTCCGAACTAAGTCGTCCCGATTCTTTCAAGTCGAGTAGTAGTAGGAGCCACCTCAAACTCACTAGATTACGAGATTTATCTGGCATTAGCAGACCTCCGATCAACCTTGAGATGAATGCGCGCGCAAATTGTTCATTTTCAACGTCGCTTGCTGAAGACTCGATAGTTTGAGTTGTCCAACAACCATCTTATCTCAATTTAACTACCCCTAAACTTGTTCGACACCTTCCCTAGCAGTTGCTCGCATGTTGTACTCCAATCGACACTAACAACTGACCCTGTAACGGCATCCCCGTTGATTGGTAGATCGAGTTGTAAACTGACGTCCTCGAGTATAATTGTACACTCGCCGCAAGAGAGATGGAACGTGTGCATCTCCAATCTCGATCTCTCGATCAAATAATTGATGAGTGGGGGATCCAATTTAGTCCACCCAAGCATGCGAGCCACGTATAAAAAGCCTACATCTTGCAAGTGTCCATGAACAACCTCCAGTGCACCTTCGCTTAAGTTGTTTATGTGCGTCTCCAAAATCCAATCTTCGGGCTGAGTATATAAACATAAAAAATTAATAATCTAAACAACATAATAATTAACTATTTAAATTTAAATAATTTAATAAACTTACTTACTATTTGTAATTTAATGTCGGAGATATACTTGTCATCCAAAGGAATAAGTTATTTTGCCATTTAAAATTTTATAAGAAAAGAATAAAATCAAAGAGAATAAAATTCAAAAAAATTTGAAAATTGAAAATTGAAAATTGAAAATTGAAAATTAAAACTTCAAAATTGAAAATATAAAATTGGAAATTGGGATTGAAGATTGAGAATTCAGGAAGAAAGAATGAGTATGGAGTATTTGGGTGAAAAGAATGAATATTTGAGGGGTTTATATATGAACTTTTATGGCTGTTGGACCCCTACTAGCCGTTGGAAAAGTTATTGTTGAAATAGTACCATTAAAAGAAAACGCGTCCTACAGGGCGCATTTTTATTCTCTTCCTAAAAACGCGTTTTACGTGACGCGTTTTTACTTATGTGGTAGTGTGACAGTCCGGTTTACACCCTAGTCGGAACAGTGGTTTCGGGACCACGAATCCGAGTCCAAATAATATGTTAATATTATTTTCTGTGCCGTTGATATGTGACTAAGCATGTGCTAAATTTTCGTAAGTTAATTTGTCTGTTTGTGAGTTTAATTTGATAAAAAGGACTGAATTGTATAATTGGTAAAAGGTGGCCTTTTATTTGATTTATGGCTAAATTGATGTGGCTTTATTTTAGTGAAGTCCTTAAAGGACAATATGCCCATTTTGATTTATGGTGGACGGCAATGATGATGATAAATAGAAATTATATGTTTGTTATATTTACTTTAATAGTTTATTAATATTATATTGTTATATGATATATTATTATAATGGAAACAAAATGAAAGCATTATCATCATTTTTATCACCCCCTTTGCCGAAAAACCAAATAGAAAAGAAAGAATAGAAGCTTTCAAACTTTCGGCACTTTCAAGCCAAAATTTAAGGTTAGTTTTCGATTCGTTTTTGATAATTTTTACGTTTTTGTAATCGTTGCTTCGAGAGCTTTAAAACCCATGTCTTAATTTCATGAATGGATGATGTTTGTGTAAAATGCCATGGATACTATGTTGAGTTTCATGATGTTTTATGGTGTTAAATGATAGATATATAGTTGATGAACAAACTTTGTTCTTGAATTTTTGATGAATTTGGCTAAATAGGGCTAAATTGAGAAAATAAATTTTTGAGGGGTTAAAATGCAAAATAAATGAAATGTAGGGACTTGTATGACCATGGGGAAGATTCGGCCCTTAGGGATTGAATTCAAATTATGTGTATTTTGTGTTTTGTGCAATATGGACTAAATGGTAAATGTTGCAAATGTCAGGGGTAAAATGGTAATTTGCCTATTTATGTGTCTTGGGACTAAATTGAGATGAAATGTGCTTGAATGAGCTTAATTTGATTATGTTTAGATCAAGAACAAAGAAAAACGGACTTGGATCGGGGAAAGGCGAAAGTTATCGAATAGTCAGTTTTATCGTCCGACGATATCCGTGGTAAGTCTTTAAGCAAGTTAATATCGTGAGTATCGATTATAACCTATTATACATGCTGAATTATGAATTTGTGGATTGAAATATGACAAAGCCGAATGTGTTAAGTAATTTAGCAATGATATGTAGTTGAATTAATTGAGTTCACTATGTGAAAGTGATGTGAATTATATGTGATATATGTGATATCGTGATATTCATATGATTTAACATAAAAGTTAAGTTAGTTATTGAATGAAGTTGATTATGCAAGGTCTTTGGTTTGTTACTTTATATGGTTCGAATTATAAGAGTTACAATTGAGATGTTAGCGTTTGCATTTATGTGAATGTGTTTGATTCATGGATTTAGGAAGAAGTTTTTGTGAAGCGACTTATTCAAGTTTTTATGGAGTAGAAAATGTTATAATGTATATAGTATGTTAGGTCAAATGTGAAAGCATAGGTTTAGAAATATGAAATGCATAAATAGGTAATTGACATGTTATATATGTCTTGATATGTGATGTAGTTAAATACACATATGATCTTAATGATTAATGAAATATGTTTGATCATAACCTGGAGTTGTTAATGCCTTAATTTCTTATGGTCATTAAGTTATGTATAAGCATAAATAAAATTTTGAAGCAAAGTGTTTAATTTATGTTATATATTTGCATATTATTAAGATAATGTGCACATGATTGAGTATTGTGTTCGTAAAGTATGCATATATTGTTTAGCTTTGTGGTATGTTTCTTTGTTTGAAAATTTGAATATATATGGTATGATTTCGAGAAATTGTAGAGGCATGATCCATATGTTTAATATTTAATTAGCTATGAGCTTTATTTATATATTTATATATGAATATGACTTGGGTGAACGTTTGAATCTGTACATGTGTTCGGTAATACCTTGTGACCCTAATCCGGCGACTGATACGGGTTAGGGGTGTTACATTTGATTGGTATCAGAGCTTACGGTTTAGTCGATTCTAGGACTACCGTAGCGCGTGTGAGTCTAGCTATACATGCCTTAATTTTATAATACGATAGTGTGGTGACTTCTGACATTTAAATTGTGTTTTATATAGTAAATGGATCTTGACAGAGCCGTAGCTAATGATGTAGAGAGCGTAGCGCCTGATCTCGCACATGGGTCAGCACCGGTAGACTCTCGACCTATCTCGGGTAGCCATGAGGGGGAGGCTAAGCAAGCCTTCTACCAGATGATGAATGAATGGTTTTCCCAATTTATTCGGACTAATTCGGTAGACAAACAACCTCCACCCCGAATAATCCAACTCGATACTGCAGCACCTCGATCTGATAGATCCGATGAGATCTAGCGCAGCCTCCCGTTGATAAAATCAGGGGAAACACGGGCCAAGAATTTAAAGCTAATGATGATGACGACGCGGAACAAGCTGAGATGTGGCTTGATAATACTATCCGTGTGCTTGTTGAGCTGTCATGTACTCCAGACGAATGCTTGAAGTGTGCTATATCCTTATTACGGGACACCGCATATCACTGGTGGAATACACTAGTATCGGTGGTTCCAAAAGAGAAAGTGACTTGGGATTTCTTTCAGACCGAGTTCCGTAAGAAATATATCAGTCAGAGATTCATTGATCAGAAACGAAAAGAATTTCTGGAATTGAAACAGGGTCAAATGGCCGTGACTGAGTATGAATGGAAAATTGTCAGACTGAGCCGATATGCCCGTGAATGTGTGTCAACTGAAGCCATTATGTGTAAAAGATTTGAAGACGGTCTGAATGAAGATATTAAGTTGCTAGTCGGCATACTCGATATTAAAGAGTTCGTGGTACTTGTCGAACGAGCTTGCAAAGCTGAAGAGCTTGGGAAAGAGAAAAGAAAGGTTGAAATGGAAGCTAGAGACATTCGTAAAAGATCATCGAGTAAGACATTTCATTCGGTATCCAAGAAGTTCAAAGATGAATCTGGTCGACATAGAGCTACTTCAGACTTATCTAGACGAGATCGACCACCTGTGGGTTCTCGAGCTACTTCGATGGCCAGTGTTGGTAATGTCCAGCAGAATCGGGTTGAATGCAAGCATTGTGGTAAATGGCATTTAGGGAGTTGTAGATTTCGTCATCGGTCCTGCTTTAAATGTGGATCGTTGGATTATTTTATTCGAGAGTGGCCGATGCTAGCTGAGCAAAATACAGCTCAGAATACAAGACCGAGTAATGTATCAGTGCAAGGCAGACTACCTAGGCATTCGGAAAATGTAAGTGGCAGTCAGAAAGGAACCAAAGACACTGCAGTTCGATCAGAGGCTCGTGCACCTGCTAGAGCATATGCTGTACGTGCCAGAGAGGATGCTTCTTCCCCAGATGTTATCACCGGTACTTTCACTCTTTATGATACTACTGTGATTGCATTGATTGATCCGGGTTCGACTCATTCATATGTGTGTGAAACTTTAGTATCCAGTAAGACTCTGCCTGTTGAGTCTACTGAGTTTGTGATTCGTATATCAAACCCCTTGGGTCGATGTGTTCTGATTGATAAAGTGTGTAAAAGTTGCCCGTTGATGATTCGGGATTCATGCTTCCCAGCTGATTTAATGTTGTTGCCTTTCGACGAGTTTGATATAATTTTGGGAATGGACTGGTTAACTTTGCACGATGTTGTTGTTAATTGCAAAAGAAAAACCATTGATTTGAGATGTCAGAATGGTGAAGTTATCCAAATTGAATCTAATGACCTGAATGGGTTATCGGCAGTAATCTCCTCGATGTTAGCTCATAAGCATGTGAGAAAAGGGTGTGAAGCTTACTTGGCTTATGTTTGGATAGTAAAGTTACTGAGAAGCAGATTGAATCCGTACCAGTTGTGTGCGAGTATCCAGATGTGTTTCCTGAAGAACTACCGGGTTTACCACCTGTTCGAGAAATAGAGTTTGGTATCGAATTAGTACCGGGGACGAATCCGATTTCAATAGCTCCGTATCGGATGGCACCTACAGAATTAAAAGAGTTGAAAGCACAGTTGCAAGAGTTAACAGATAGAGGCTTTGCACGACCGAGTTTCTCTCCTTGGGGTGTACCAGTCTTATTTGTGAAAAAGAAAGATGGGACTATGCGAATGTGCATGTATTACCGACAGCTCAATAAGGTAACTATAAAGAATAAATACCCGTTTCCACGAATTGACGACTTGTTTGATCAGTTGAAAGGGGCTTCAGTGTTTTCAAAGATAGATTTGAGATCGGGCTATTATCGATTTGCAGTCGAGATTACGATGTGCCAAAGACTCGCTTTTGACGCAGGTACGGACATTATGAGTTTCTGGTTATGCCTTTTGGGCTTACTAATGCACTCGCTGCTTTTATGGATCCGATGAATCGGATTTTCGCATGATTTGGATCGATTTGTAGTAGTGTTTATAGATGATATTTTGATCTACTCCAGAGATGAAACCGAGCATGCTGAGCATCTGAGACTAGTGCTACAAACTTTGCGAGATAAACAGTTGTACGCAAAGTTTAGTAAGTGTGAGTTTTGGCTGAATGAGGTTAGTTTTCTGGGTCACGTTGTTTCGGTGTCAGGCATACGGGTTGATCCGAATAAAATATCGGCTATACTTGATTGGAAACCACCAAGAAATGTTTCTGAAATTTGAAGTTTTCTGGGACTTGCTGGTTACTACAGACGATTCGTGAAAGGTTTTTCTATAATAGCCACACCTTTGAAAAAGCTATTACAGAAGGATGTCAAGTTCGAATGGACGGAAACATGTCAGAAAATTTTTGATCAATTGAAAGCTCTTTTGACCGAGGGTCCAGTGTTAGTTCAACCTGAATCGGGTAAAGAATTTGTTGTTTATAGTGATGCATCTTTGAATGGTTTGGGTTGCGTTTTAATGCAGGAAGGCAAAGTAGTAGCCTATGCTTCGAGACAGTTGAAGCCACATGAAAGAAATTATTCGACACATGATTTGAAGTTAGCAGCCATTGTATTCGCATTAAAGATTTGGCGTCATTATTTATTCGGTGAGAAATGTCATGGTTATTCGGATCACAAGAGTTTAAAGTACTTGATGACTCAGAAAGATTTGAACTTGAGACAACGCAGATGGTTAGAGCTATTGAAAGATTACGAATTAGTGATTGATTACTATCCGGGGAAAGCCAATGTTATTGCGGATGCCTTAAGTCAGAAATCATTATTTGCTCTTCGTGCGTTAAACGCACATATGGTTATGTCTGATGATGGTTCGATAATAGCCAAATTGAAAGCAAGACCGTTGTATATTCAACAAATTTATGATGCTCAGAGAGTTGACAAAGATACGATGGCAAGACGAGTTCAGTGTGAAAGTAATGCAGAATTAGAGTTTCGAATTGATGAGAATGACTGCTTGAAGTTCAAAGGCCGAATGTGTGTGCCGAGAAATTCGGATTTGATTCAGATGATATTGAATGAAGCTCACAATGAGCGATTTGTCTGCACATCCGGTAGCACAAAAATGTTTAATGATTTGAAACAGTTCTTTTATACCGGTATGAAACGGACATATCTGAATTTGTCTCGAAGTGCTTAGTTTGTCAGCAAGTAAAGGCCGAACATCAGGTGCCCTCTGGGTTACTTCAGCCTATCATGATACCTGAATGGAAATGGAATAGAATTACTATGGATTTTGTATCCGGTTTGCCTACGACACCGAGCAAGAAAGATGCAGTCTGGGTTATAGTCGATAGACTAACCAAATCAGCTCATTTTGTTCCAGTTCGTACGGACTATTTGCTCGAAAAGTCGGTGAGTTGTATGTATCTCAAATTGTGAGATTACATGGTGTGCCGATTTCCATTGTTTCGGACAGAGACCCGAGATTCATGTCGCGATTTTGGAAGAAATTGCAGGATGCTTTAGGTACCAAACTACACTTTAGCACACACTTTTTCACCCGCAGACGGATGGTCATCAACGAATCATTCGAATACTTGAGGACATGTTGAGATGTTGCATCCTCGAGTTTGAAGGTACGTGGGAACGATACTTACCTTTGATTGAATTTGCTTATAATAACAGCTTTTCAATCTAGTATCAAAATGGCACCTTACGGCTTTATACGGCCGCAAGTGTCGTACACCATTGTACTGGACCGAGCTCAGTGAAAACAAGATACACGGGGTTGATTTGATTAAAGAGACTGAACAGAAAGTGGCAGTAATCCGAGATAGTCTGAAAGTTGCATCAGATCGCCAAAAGTCATACGCGGATTTGAAACATAAAGACATTGAGTTTCAGGTCGGTGACCGGGTATTTTTGAAAGTTTCTCCGTGGAAGAAAGTACTTCGATTTGGTCGAAAAGGCAAATTAAGTCCGAGGTTCATCGGACCGTATAAGATTATCGAACGTATTGGGCCTGTCGCTTATAGATTAAAGTTGCCCTCTGAACTAGAAAAGATACACAACGTATTTCATGTTTTGATGCTTCGTAGATATAGATCTGATCCATCACATGTGGTTACCCCGTCTGAAATTGAAATTCAATCTGATATGACGTACGAGGAAGAACCAATCCGTATCTTAGCTCGTGAAGTAAAAGAGTTGAGAAACAAGAAAATTTCGTTAGTAAAAGTATTATGGAATCGGCATGGAGTAGAAGAGGATACGTGGGAGCCTGAAGATTCAATGAGACAACAATATCCGACTCTGTTTAACGGTAAGATTTTTAGGGACGAAAATCCCTAAGGGGGAGAGTTGTGACAGTCCGGTTTACACCCTAGTCGGAACAGTGGTTTTGGGACCACGAATCCTAGTCCAAATAATATGTTAATATTATTTTCTGTGCCGTTGATATGTGACTAAGCATGTGCTAAATTTTCGTAAGTTAATTTGTCTGTTTGTGGGTTTAATTTGATAAAAAGGACTGAATTGTATAATTGGTAAAAGGTGGCCTTTTATTTGATTTATGGCTAAATTGATGTGGCTTTATTTTAGTGAAGTCCTTAAAGGACAATATGCCCATTTTGATTTATGGTGGACGGCAATGATGATGATAAATAGAAATTATATGTTTGTTATATTTACTTTAATAGTTTATTAATATTATATTGTTCTATGATATATTATTATAATGGAAACAAAATGAAAGCATTATCATCATTTTTATCACCCCTTTACCGAAAAACCAAATAGAAAAGAAAGAATAGAAGCTTTCAAACTTTCTACGCACTTTCAAGCCAAAATTTAAGGTTAGTTTTCGATTCGTTTTTGATAATTTTTACGTTTTTGTAATCGTTGCTTCGAGAGCTTTAAAACCCATGTCTTAATTTCATGAATGGATGATGTTTGTGTAAAATGCCATGGATACTATGTTGAGTTTCATGATGTTTTATGGTGTTAAATGATAGATATATAGTTGATGAACAAACTTTGTTCTTGAATTTTTGATGAATTTGGCTAAATAGGGCTAAATTGAGAAAATAAATTTTTGAGGGGTTAAAATGCAAAATAAATGAAATGTAGGGACTTGTATGACCATGGGGAAGATTTGGCCCTTAGGGATTGAATTCGAATTATGTGTATTTTGTGTTTTGTGCAATATAGACTAAATGGTAAAAGTTACAAATGTCAGGGGTAAAATGGTAATTTGCCTATTTATGTATATTGGGACTAAATTGAGATGAAATGTGCTTGAATGAGCTTAATTTGCTTAAGACTTACTAAGCTAAGTTAGCTTACTCTGTGTGTTTGTTGCTCTGTTTTATAGATTTTGATCAAGCTACGAGCTCAGGGGATCGTCAGAGAAGTCATCCACACTATCATCTTGTTTGGTACTTATAAGCTTAGTTTTTGAACCAAAGGCATGTATAGGTTAGACTAAGTTTTTAAACCAATGAGTTTTTGTCTTGTATATAAGTATAGCCATGCGAAAATGGCTAAGTAAAGATACTTTGGTCTTGAATGTAAATGGAAATGTTGCATGATCTTTATGCAGTATAATCAGCAATGTGAGTTGCGTGAATGGATGCATAATTAATTATCGTGATATTCATATGGTTTAACATAAACGTTAAGTTAGTTATTGAATGAAGTTGATTATGCAAGGTCTTTGGTTTGTTACTTTATATGGTTCGAATTATAAGAGTTACAATTGAGATGTTAGCGTTTGCATTTATGTGAATGTGTTTGATTCATGGATTTAGGAAGAAGTGTTTGTGAAGCGACTTATTCAAGTTTTTATGGAGTAGAAAATGTTATAATGTATATAGTATGTTAGGTCAAATGTGAAAGCATAGGTTTAGAAATATGAAATGCATAAATAGGTAATTGACATGTTATATATGTCTTGATATGTGATGTAGTTAAATACACATATGATCTTAATGATTAATGAAATATGTTTGATCATAACTGAGTTGTTAATGCCTTAATTTCTTATGGTCATTAAGTCATGTATAAGCATAAATAAAATTTTGAAGCAAAGTGTTTAATTTATGTTATATATTTGCATATTATTAAGATGATGTGCACATGATTGAGTATTGTGTTCGTAAAGTATGCATATATTGTTTAGCTTTGTGGTATGTTTCTTTGTTTGAAAATTTGAATAGATATATGGTATGATTTCGAAATTGTAGAGGCATGATCCATATGTTTAATATTTAATTAGCTATGAGCTTTATTTATATATTTATATATGAATATGACTTGGGTGAACGTTTGAATCTGTACATGTGTTCTGTAATACCTTGTGACCCTAATCCGTGATCGATACGGGTTAGGGTGTTACATTTGATTGGTATCAGAGCTTACGGTTTAGTCGATTCTAAGACTACCGTAGCGCGTGTGAGTCTAGCTATACATGCCTTAATTTTATAATATGATAGTGTGGTGACTTCTGACATTTAAATTGTGTTTTATATAGAAAATGGATCTTGACAGAGCCGTAGCTAATGATGTAGAGAGCGTAGCGCCTGATCTCGCACATGGGTCAGCGCCGGTAGACTCTCGACCTATCTCGGGTAGCCATGAGGGGGAGGCTAAGCAAGCCTTCTACCAGATGATGAATGAATGGTTTACCCAATTTATTCGGACTAATCCGGCTATACAACAACCTCCACCCCTGAATAATCAAACTCTGATACCTGCAGCACCTCCGATGATAGATCCGATGAGATCTAGCAAGCCTCCCGTTGATAAAATCAAGAAACACGGGGCCGAAGAATTTAAAGCTAATGATGATGACGACGCGGAACAAGCTGAGATGTGGCTTGATAATACTATCCGTGTGCTTGTTGAGCTGTCATGTACTCCAGACGAATGCTTGAAGTGTGCTATATCCTTATTACGGGACACCGCATATCACTGATGGAATACACTAGTATCGGTGGTTCCAAAAGAGAAAGTGACTTGGGATTTCTTTCGCATCGAGTTCGTAAGAAATATATCGATCGAGATTCATTGATCGTAAAAACGAAAAGAATTTCTGGAATTGAAATAGGGTCGAATGGCCGTAACTGAGTATGAACGGAAAATTGTCAGACTGAGCCGATATGCCCGTGAATGTGTGTCAATTGAAGCCATTATGTGTAAAAGATTTGAAGACGGTCTGAATTAAGATATTAAGTTGCTAGTCGACATACTCGAGATTAAAGAGTTCGTGGTACTTGTCGAACGAGCTTGCAAAGCTGAAGAGCTTGGGAAAGAGAAAAGAAAGGTTGAAATAGAAGCTAGAGACATTCGTAAAAGATCATCGAGTAAGACATTTCATTCGGTATCCAAGAAGTTCAAAGATGAATCTGGTCGACATAGAGCTACTTCAGACTTATCTAGACGAGATCGACCACCGTGGGTTCTCGAGCTACTTGATGGCGATGTTGGTAATGTCCAAAGTGACCGGTTGAATGCAAGCATTGTGGTAAATGGCATTTAGGGAGTTGTAGATTTCGTGATCGGTCCCGCTTTAAATGTGGATCGTCGACCATTTTATTCGAGAGTGCTCGATGCTAGCTGAGTAAAATACAGCTTAGAATACAAGACCGAGTAATGTAACAGTGCGAGGCAGACTACCTAGGCATTCGGGAAATGTAAGTGGCAGTCAGAAAGGAACCAAAGACACCGCAGTTCAATCGAGAGGCTCGTGCACCGCTAGAGCATATCTTTATGACGTGCGGAGAGGATGCTTCTTCCCGGATGTTATCACCGGTACTTTCACTCTTATGATACTCATCGTGATTGCATTGATTGATCCGGTTCGACTCATTCATATGTGTGTGAAACTTTAGTATCCAGTAAGACTCTGCCTGTTGAGTCTACTGAGTTTGTGATTCGTATATCAAACCTCTTGGGTCGATGTGTTCTGATTGATAAAGTGTGTAAAAGTTACCCGTTGATGATTCGGGATTCATGCTTCCCAGCTGATTTAATGTTGTTGCCTTTCGACGAGTTTGATATAATTTTGGGAATGGACTGGTTAACTTTGCACGATGTTGTTGTTAATTGCAAAAGAAAAACCATTGATTTGAGATGTCAGAATGGTGAAGTTACCCAAATTGAATCTAATGACTGAATGGGTTACCGCGATAATCTCCTCGATGTTAGCTCATAAGCATGTGAGAAAAGGGTGTGAAGCTTACTTGGCTTATTTGTTGGATAGTAAAGTTACTGAGAAGTAGATTGAATCCGTACCAGTTGTGTGCGAGTATCCAGATGTGTTTCCTGAAGAACTACCGGGTTTACCACCTGTTCGAGAAATAGAGTTTGGTATCGAATTAGTACCGGGGACGAATCCGATTTCAATAGCTCCGTATCGGATGGCACCTACAGAATTAAAAGAGTTGAAAGCACAGTTGCAAGAGTTAACAGATAGAGGCTTTGCACGACCGAGTTTCTCTCCCTGGGGTGCACCAGTCTTATTTGTGAAAAAGAAAGATGGGACTATGCGAATGTGCATTGATTACCGACAGCTCAATAAGGTAACTATAAAGAATAAATACCCGTTGCCACGGATTGACGACTTGTTTGATCAGTTGAAAGGGGCTTCAGTGTTTTCAAAGATAGATTTGAGATCGGGCTATTATCAGTTACGAGTCAGAGATTCCGATGTGCCAAAGACTACTTTTCGAACGAGGTACGAACATTATGAGTTTCTGGTTATGCCTTTTGGGCTTACTAATGCACCTGCTGTTTTTATGGATCTGATGAATCGAATTTTCAGACAGTATTTGGATCGATTTGTAGTAGTGTTTATAGATGATATTCTGATCTACTCCAGAGATGAAACTGAGCATGCTGAGCATCTGAGACTAGTGCTACAAACTTTGCGAGATAAACAGTTGTACGCAAAGTTTAGAAAGTGTGAGTTTTGGCTGAATGAGGTCAGTTTTCTGGGTCACGTTGTTTCGGTGTCAGGCATACGGGTTGATCCGAATAAAATATCGGCTATACTTGATTTGAAACCACCAAGAAATGTTTCTAAAATTTGAAGTTTTCTGGGACTTGCTGGTTACTACAGACGATTCGTGAAAGGTTTTTCTATAATAGCCACACCTTTGAAAAAGATATTACAGAAGGATGTCAAGTTCGAATGGACGGAAACATGTCAGAAAATTTTTGATCAGTTGAAAGCTCTTTTGACCGAGGGTCTAGTGTTAGTTCAACCTGAATTGGGTAAAGAATTTGTTGTTTATAGTGATGCATCTTTGAATGGTTTGGGTTGCGTTTTAATGCAGGAAGGCAAAGTAGTAGCCTATGCTTCGAGACAGTTGAAGCCACATGAAAGAAATTATCCGACACATGATTTGGAGTTACCAGCCATTGTATTCGCATTAAAGATTTGGCGTCATTATTTATTCGGTGAGAAATGTCATGGTTATTCGGATCACAAGAGTTTAAAGTACTTGATGACTCAGAAAGATTTGAACTTGAGACAACGCAGATGGTTAGAGCTGTTGAAAGATTACGAATTAGTGATTGATTACCATCCGGGGAAAGCCAATGTTGTTGCGGATGCCTTAAGTCGGAAATCATTATTTGCTCTTCGTGTGTTAAACGCACATATGGTTATGTCTGATGATGGTTCGATAATAGCCGAATTGAAAGCAAGACCGTTGTATATTCAACAAATTTATGATGCTCAGAGAGTTGACAAAGATACGATGGCAAGACGAGTTCAGTGTGAAAGTAATGCAGAATCAGAGTTTAGAATTGATGAGAATGACTGCTTGAAGTTCAAAGGCCGAATGTGTGTGCCGAGAAATTCGGATTTGATTCAGATGATATTGAATGAAGCTCACAGTAGCCGATTGTCTATACATCCGGGTAGCACAAAAATGTTTAATGATTTGAAACAGTTCTTTTGGTGGCCTGGTATGAAACGGGACATATCTGAATTTGTCTCGAAGTGCTTAGTTTGTCAGCAAGTAAAGGCCGAACATCAGGTGCCCTCTGGGTTACTTCAGCCTATCATGATACCTGAATGGAAATGGGATAGAATTACTATGGATTTTGTATCCGGTTTGCCTACGACACCGAGCAAGAAAGATGCAGTCTGGGTTATAGTGGATAGACTAACCAAATCAGCTCATTTTGTTCCAGTTCGTACGGACTATTCGCTCGATAAGCTGGCTGAGTTGTATGTATCTCAAATTGTGAGATTACATGGTGTGTCGATTTCCATTGTTTCGGACAGAGACCTGAGATTCACATCGCGATTTTGGAAGAAATTGCAAGATGCTTTAGGTACCAAACTACACTTTAGCACAACTTTTCACCCGCAGACAGATGGTCAGTCTGAACGAATTATTCAGATACTTGAGGACATGTTGAGATGTTGCATCCTTAAGTTTGAAGGTACGTGGGAACGATACTTACCTTTGATTGAATTTGCTTATAATAACAGATTTTCAATCTAGTATCAAAATGGCACCTTACGAAGCTTTATACAAACCGCAAGTGTCGCATACACCATTATCTTTCGACCCGGATCGGTGAAAACAAGATACACGGGTTGATTTGATTAAACAGATCAAGCAGAAAGTGGCGATGTCCGAGATAGTCCGAAAGTTGCATCGGATCGCCAAAAGTCATACACGGATTTAAAACGTAAAGACATTGAGTTTCGTGCGGTGGACCGGTATTTTTAAAAGTTTCTCCGTGGAAGAAAGTACTTCGATTTGGTCGAAAAGGCAAATTAAGTCCGAGGTTCATCGGACCGTATGAGATTATCGAACGTATTGGGCCGCTTATAGATTAAAATTGCCCTCTCAACTAGAAAAGATACACAACGTATTTCATGTTTTGATGCTTCGTAGATATAGATCTGATCCATCACATGTGGTTACCCCCGTCGAAATTAAAATTCAATGATATGACGTCTTTAGGAAGAACCAATCTGTATATTAGCTCGTGAAGTAAAAGAGTTGAGAAACAAGAAAATTTTGTTAGTAAAAGTATTATGGAATCGGCATGGAGTAGAAGAGGATACGTGGGAGCCTAAAGATTCAATGAGACAACAATATCCGACTCTGTTTAACGGTAAGATTTTTAGGGACGAAAATCCCTAAGGGGGGAGAGTTGTGACAGTCCGGTTTACACCCTAGTCGGAACAGTGGTTTCGGGACCACGAATCCGAGTCCAAATAATATGTTAATATTATTTTCTGTGCCGTTGATATGTGACTAAGCATGTGCTAAATTTTCGTAAGTTAATTTGTCTGTTTGTGGGTTTAATTTGATAAAAAGGACTGAATTGTATAATTGGTAAAAGGTGGCCTTTTATTTGATTTATGGCTAAATTGATGTGGCTTTATTTTAGTGAAGTCCTTAAAGGACAATATGCCCATTTTGATTTATGGTGGACGACAATGATGATGATAAATAGAAATTATATGTTTGTTATATTTACTTTAATAGTTTATTAATATTATATTGTTATATGATATATTATTATAATGGAAACAAAATGAAAGCATTATCATCATTTTTATCACCCCTTTGCCGAAAAACCAAATAGAAAAGAAAGAATAGAAGCTTTCAAACTTTCGGCACTTTCAAGCCAAAATTTAAGGTTAGTTTTCGATTCGTTTTTGATAATTTTTACGTTTTTGTAATCGTTGCTTCGAGAGCTTTAAAACCCATGTCTTAATTTCATGAATGGATGATGTTTGTGTAAAATGCCATGGATACTATGTTGAGTTTCATGATGTTTTATGGTGTTAAATGATAGATATATAGTTGATGAACAAACTTTGTTCTTGAATTTTTGATGAATTTGGCTAAATAGGGCTAAATTGAGAAAATAAATTTTTGAGGGGTTAAAATGCAAAATAAATGAAATGTAGGGACTTGTATGACCATGGGGAAGATTCGGCCCTTAGGGATTGAATTCAAATTATGTGTATTTTGTGTTTTGTGCAATATGGACTAAATCGTAAAAGTTGCAAATGTCAGGGGTAAAATGGTAATTTGCCTATTTCTGTGTCTTGGGACTAAATTGAGATGAAATATGCTTGAATGAGCTTAATTTGATTATGTTTAGATCAAGAACAAAGAAAAACGGACTTGGATCGGGGAAAGGCGAAAGTTATCGAATAGTCGGTTTTGTCGTCCGACGATATTCGAGGTAAGTCTTTAAGCAAGTTAATATCGTGAGTATCGATTATAACCTATTATACATGCTGAATTATGAATTTGTGGATTGAAATATGACAAAGCCGAATGTGTTAAGTAATTTAGCAATGATATGTAGTTGAATTAATTGAGTTCACTATGTGAAAGTGATGTGAATTATATGTGATATATGTGATATTGTTAATGTGTAATGTGAAGGAGTTGGTTCGGTAATATGAATATTCGGGCTTATTGCCCAGCGTGCCTTGTGCCGGTGAACTATATCGGGCTTATTGCCTAGCGTGGCCTTGTCTTGGTGAATTATATCGGGCTTATTGCCTAGCGGGCTAAATGCCTGTTTAAATTTCGCACTCGGGTCTAGCGTGCCTAGTGCTTGGGTGTGTGATTCAGGCTGACGCCTAGCAGGTTTTATACCGGTGAATTAAAATTTCGAGCTTAGACTACGAAATAATCAAGTTATGGAACAAATCGAGTAAGCTTAAGCTTATGCAAATGAATTTTGTTAATTCGGCCATAAGGTATGTATATTATACATATATGTTATATGTGATGTCAATGAGCAATTGAAATGATGAAATAAATGTGTTGTTCAATTGGTTGTTCGGATACGTGGATAAATTATGTGATGTGAAAGTTGTTTACTTAAAAATATGAGAGTTGTTAAAAGATGTTTATGTATGTATATCTATATACATAGATATGTTTATATATAATCGGTTATATGAAATAATTTGTATATTCATTTGGGTCATGTAATATATATGTATATATATATGTGATAACGAATAGGTGAGAATTGTATTTAGATATACTTTCGGTTATGGGGGCTTGCTTTATATATATACATGGAAGATGATATTCAGATATATATATAGGAATATATATATATATTTATTAAGTAATGTGTATTTGATGAGTTCTACTTTTAAAGTAGATGATGATAATAATTTTGCTATATATGGATATTGATATTTGGCTATGATAGCACATAAATGTCTTATTATTTTATAAATGTTAAAAATTTGTTTGGTTTAACTTGATTTAAATAATTAGCCGAATTGTTGAATTTGCTTAAGACTTACTAAGCTAAGTTAGCTTACTCTGTGTGTTTGTTGCTCTGTTTTATAGATTTTGATCAAGCTACGAGCTCAGGGGATCGTCAGAGAAGTCATCCACACTATCATCTTGTTTGGTACTTATAAGCTTAGTTTTTGAACCAAAGGCATGTATAGGTTAGACTAAGTTTTTAAACCAATGAGTTTTTGTCTTGTATATAAGTATAGCCATGCGAAAATGGCTAAGTAAAGATACTTTGGTCTTGAATGTATATGGAAATGTTGCATGATCTTTATGCAGTATAATCGGCAATGTGAGTTGCGTGAATGGATGCATAATTAATTATCGTGATATTCATATGGTTTAACATAAACGTTAAGTTAGTTATTGAATGAAGTTGATTATGCAAGGTCTTTGGTTTGTTACTTTATATGGTTCGAATTATAAGAGTTACAATTGAGATGTTAGCGGTTGCATTTATGTGAATGTGTTTGATTCATGGATTTAGGAAGAAGTGTTTGTGAAGCGACTTATTCAAGTTTTTATGGAGTAGAAAATGTTATAATGTATATAGTATGTTAGGTCAAATGTGAAAGCATAGGTTTAGAAATATGAAATGCATAAATAGGTAATTGACATGTTATATATGTCTTGATATGTGATGTAGTTAAATACACATATGATCTTAATGATTAATGAAATATGTTTGATCATAACCTGGAGTTGTTAATGCCTTAATTTCTTATGGTCATTAAGTCATGTATAAGCATAAATAAAATTTTGAAGCAAAGTGTTTAATTTATGTTATATATTTGCATATTATTAAGATGATGTGCACATGATTGAGTATTGTGTTCGTAAAGTATGCATATATTGTTTAGCTTTGTGGTATGTTTCTTTGTTTGAAAATTTGAATAGATATATGGTATGATTTCGAGAAATTGTAGAGGCATGATCCATATGTTTAATATTTAATTAGCTATGAGCTTTATTTATATATTTATATATGAATATGACTTGGGTGAACGTTTGAATCTGTACATGTGTTCGGTAATACCTTGTGACCCTAATCCGGCGATTGATACGGGTTAGGGGTGTTACAGGTAGATCGATAAATTTTAAGAAAATCAGCCTAGTTTTTTAAATATTTTTTTAAATATTTTCATATAAATTAACCTATTTATATATGTTTTAAAAATCTCAAGTTTCAAAATAAATCCTCTTAGTTTTATGAAAGCGGAAAGCATGTGAGTTATAGGCATTGTCGTATGTATAATAAAATGAAGGGTAAATTATCTATTTAGTTACTCAAGTTTATCCGTGTTCCTATTTTTGTCATTCATTTTAAAAATTTGTTATTTTAGTCATTCTTGTTAGATAAGTTGTCAATTTTAGTCACTCTCGTTCGATAAGTTGTCAAATTTAGTTACTCTACCATTAAAATGGGTTTGATCACCAAACATAATACTGACATGGCTTGGTATAATAACAAAATTAGCCCTCAATGTTTACCCATGTTATTAATTTATTTTTGATTTTAAAAAACAAATAAATTTAACCGTTAATATAAAAATAAAAAAATATTAAAATTTATAAAAATATGTAAAATACTAAAAAAATATTTTAAAAAAAATACGTATTTAAAATTTATTAAAATTTAATAACACATTCCTTCCTTCAAAGTCTAGACTTTTCCATCTTTCTCAATCAACGGCAATTTTTCTTCCTTGTTCTCTCAAATAATTTTTTATGCTTATCATTTTGAGCTGACTTCAATTTTTTATTGTAAAAATTAATTAATTTTACATTTAAGTTTTCATTGTTAATTTAGATTATTTATTTGAATTTCTGAATTTTTAGAATTTAAAAGGCAATTAATTATATAATACTACTAAAGAGGAAATCACATTCTATTGCAAATCAATTAAGGGTGGGTTTGGATGGGCGATTAAGTGCGATGCGGTGCGTTTAGCTTACTTTTTGTCTCACGCTACAGTATGACTACAGTATCTAATCTCATCACCACCGCTGTTTTTACACTAACCGCAAGTAAACGCACCGCTTATCCAAACCCACCCTAAAACAAATTCACACCCCGTGTTTGTACAGACAAAGATTTGAATTTTCTAATCCAATTAATATAATAATAACATTATCTTCTTTACCCTGCAATGTAAAATAATCTCATTATCACCATCTTTCTACTATTATTTCTTGCTTTTACTTCCCACATTTTCATTCTCATGGTTCCCTTCAATCCTCACCTTGTTGGTCAACTTCTCTTGCAATACTTTCGCATTTTTGCTCATCACACACAATTTGTAAAATCACAGGTGAAAAATCACACAATAAAAAAATTTAAAAAGGAAAAGGAAGTATAAAAGAAAAGGGAACCTTTCATCGCGTTACTCTGGATTAACACCTATTTTTATAATTTTTTGGATAGATTATATATTTTTATAAATTTTAATAATTTTTGAATTTTAATTTATATATTTTTATCTTAATTTTTAGAATCATGACCAATTTTGTATAGTGTGTAAATATTAAGGGTAATTTTTTTTTAAAAAATTAAGATTAAATTAATAAAACGAGTAAACATTGAGAGCTAATTTTGTTATTATACTAAGTCAAGTCAACATTCATTGGCGGAGCCTAGTAGAGACCCAAGGGGGTATGCCCCCTCAATGTTTAAAATTTTTGCAGTTTAACCCTTTGTAGCTATATTATGACCCTCCCTACAATATAAATAGGCTGCTCAAGGTTTAAGATTTTTGATATTTCCTAAAAATATTGTTTTTTAAATTGATTGTCTTGTTGAAATACTACTTGTTTTGAATAAATTGTTATGGTGGAATACTACTTTTTTTTTGAATCAATTATTTATATGTTTAAATAGATTATTATGTTGGAATACTGTTTCTTTTGAATCGTTTATTTATATGTTTAAATCGATTATTATATTGGAATATACTTTTTTTTTAAATCGATTGTTGTGATGGAATATTACTTTTTTTTAACTCGATTTTTTATGTTAGAATATTACTCATTTTAAATCGATTGTTAAAATACTGTTTCCTCGGTTATTTATATATTTAAGTAAATTGTTATGTTGGAATAGAGGGATTAAAATTAACTATTTATTTAAGATTAAATGAGTGATCGAACTCGAGTAAACTCGGCTTGCTAAATAGTACCCTAAAATGAAAGGGGAAGAGAAAGAGGAAGAGGGTGCGTAAATTGGTATTGTTGGGAGAAAAGGGTGAAAACAGTGGAGGATCGATTGAATTAAAAAAAAAAAAGAATGAGCGGCGGAGATATACACGCAGCGGCGAGGTCCGGTGACCTTTCAAAACTTCAATCAATTCTGGCGTCTAACCCTTTGGCCGTTAATTCCCGAGATAAGCACTCCAGAACTCCGTATCCTATTCTTCTCTATCCTTAATCCTTATCCAATCCTTCCTTCCTTCGTTGATTTTATTTTTTTATTTTCTTCTTTTTGGAATCTTTGCTGATAATTTAGCTGTATTTTGTATTCAATTTGGTATTATTTGCAATATCACTTACCCGCACATGATTCCGTTATTCCATTATCTAAACTGAATGTTATCTGCTCTTGAGGTTTGATTTTTGATGGTCTCTTGGGCAGTAGTTACTGATCTGATGGCTGCAAATTTAGCCTTTGCTTGAATGAGTGCCTAATCATAAAACAAACATTGAATAAATTGCCCCAGTTTTTGGACTAGGACTAGTAGTCAAATGAAATAAATGTTCTTAGGTTTTTTATTTGGATTAGTCACAAATGACAATTAATGAAATAGCATTGCTCAAATTAGCAACACCAGTTCAATTCAGATTCTGGGTTCTTTTTGTTGAATCCCCATGCTGGAAAATGTTGCTGAACCCTTGCTTGTGCTAGTGTTTATGTGTATATATATCATTTTCAGTAGTGATTATTGGATTACCTCCTTGAAGTTATAGCATGTTTGCCTTGTCGTTAAGCTAATTTCACTGACATGATTGTATTCTGAGAGCTGCCTCCTGTTGCTTATTGTTTCTAGTGACTACAATGTTAGGCCATGGGGGATTGATCCGGTGTAACTGTATGGACTGTTAAAATTAGAACAAAATATACTTGTTGCTTGAGATGTTGCAATTGTTGTGAAGGATGCATAGCCTAATTAGCTCTCTACTAAGAAAGAGGTCCTCGGTTCAGAATTGTGCCATGCTCAAACGATGTGCATTCTGCACTTTTTGAATGATTTGTATTGTATACATTTATTCTCAGTAACATCGTTAGTGACTGGATCCTGCTGTTTTCACCATGCATGATAGCCTTCCACTTTTCAATTTGTTTCCTTGACGTCGGTAACCTTGTGATATAGACTACATTTAGCAGCATGGGCTGGGCAAGCACAGGTAGTGAGTTATCTTTGCAAGCAAAAGGCTGATGTCGGTGCTGCTGCCATGGATGACATGGGTGCGATTCATTTTGCGGCGCAGAAAGGACATCTAGAGGTTGTCCGAACTCTGCTCTCATCAGGAGTTTCAGTGAGAGCCACCAATCGCAAGGGATTCACTCCACTTCACTGTGCTGTTCAGGGGTCCCATCTAGAAGTAATCAAAGTCTTATTAAAGAAAGGTGCAAGTCTTGATGCCAAAACAAAAGCTGGGAAAACCCCACTTGATCTTGCAGTCAGTGAAGAAATTCGGTCATTACTGAAAGAACGTGAACAGGCCCCTGAGGAAGTAAATACGGGTGGTAAAAGGAAGGTTGAACAACCTGATTCTTCGAGGCCACCGTTGGATAAACCGGAAAACTCCAATGATGAAGCTACTGCGGCTGAGCATGACGGGCAAGAGGAGGAGAGTGTAAAAAGGAAAGGTGATGACAATAAACCAGAAGGCGTATCAGAACCTAAGAAACCAAGAGTTGTTCTTAAGCATCTCAGTGAAGATGACACTCAGGAAGATGACGATACCTCGTGAGGACAACGCTAGAGTGGAATCCATGAGCATTGCTTGAACCAAAATTTGTTACAAGATGGTGAATCAGTTAATGCAACGCTAACAGTAGGAGTAGTGCCTTACGATTAGATTATTTACGCTAAGTTTTGGTTTTGTGTGTTTTGATTTGAACCCAGCAAGCTTCCTGGCAGCAGACATTGCCATTTTTTTAGTTGTAAGTGGCTAGCAATTTGATAGCAGATGCACTTGAGCAGTTACGCCAAACACAGTCTATAACAATTTACTAAGGATTTGGTATATGTCCTTGTCTTTTGTTTAACATTTTGGTCTTGCTGAATCTGTTTAAAAGATCCAAAGTTTCATATTGGTAGGTAAATACATCTTATATGTTTTAAATAAATACATAGATTAGTATTTTGTGAGTAAAAAAACTTTAGAGGTGAATTATTATTTTATGCATTGATTATACTTTAATTATATTAAAAATGATTAAAAAATAATATGGTCGATCCGAGTCGAGCTTAAATATTGACAAGTTTGAGCTCGAGATATAATCAAATTATTTGAGTTTGAGCTAGATTAAGTTCATTTTTTAATTTTTGTACTCAAGCTCGATTAAGCTTGTAGGTATTCAAGTTCGAGCTCAAGCTCGACTCGATAATTAAGATTAAGGTTAATAATATATATTAATGTTAATAATGTAATTTAATAATATAAAAATATTTAAAATATATATTAAAAATAAAAAGTTTGATAAGACTCACAAGTCGTTTGAGTTGAATATTATTATGCTCGTATTAAGCTTGATCGATAATTCAAGTTCAAGCCTAGTTCGATAATTACTTAATCAAGTTAAAAAAATTTCAAGTTGAACTCGAATAATTTATGAGCATCAGTCTCGTTTAGACCCATAGGCAGTATTGGCCTGATATGGGTCAAACTCAAAACTGGACTAGATCGACTGGAGTACCTATTTGGAATAAAGGGTTGATGTGTTGATCTGTAATATTGGTCGGATATACAAGTCTGACCAATTTGATCATCGGTCCGATTTTGAAAGGTTGGGTTGCAACCAAACAACTTGATATGAACCGCTCATGTACAACCGGTCCAAGTCCAACTTTCAAAATATCTGCTTCTGCTGTTGATAATGATATACGAACATGCAGAAGGCGAGGCCCAAATTTATCCATTGCTGCCTACCATCGCTGCTGCAGTGCCTTTGCTACAAACACTAGAATCTGCACAATCTTCTTCTTTCACTGTAAATTTACAGTTAAGAGTATTGCAATCCTCAAAATTAAACAAAAAGCTAGAAAATCCATAATACCAATAAATGGCGTCCTCCATTTCCTTCACTTCAACACCTTCTTTCGCTTCCCCTTGTTTCCACCATAAAAACCCACTCCGTTCGTTTCCAATATGGGTTCCCTGCCGAAACCCCACCAACAGCTCTGCCTCTGCGCTATTCCCTATCTGCTTTGCTGCTAAACCCCAGACGGGTGGACCTGTCAAGAAAAGATCGTCGTCGGCAGCTGGGAATAAGAAGAGGAGGAAAGGGAAAAGTGGGAATGATGATGGTAATTTGAAGGAGATGAGTTTGAGGGATGTTGAGATTGTGGAAGAAAATGATGATTTTGATGAAGGGTCATCTTCTTCTTCTTCTTCTTCTACTAGTACGACCACGCGTTCTTTAGCATATTATTCTCATCCGCTGCCCAAACCGCCAGCTGGGTTTGTGGTTGACGACACTGGCAGGGTTCTCATGGCCTCAAACAAGAGAATTGCCACCATCGTAAGCTTTGTTTTCTAAGCTCTCCTTTGTAGTTTTATTTATCTTAGCTGAGGTTTAGTTGTTGATTTTGCAACTTGCTTGTTTCTGAAAGTGAAAACTCAAAAAACATAAAATAATATACTTTTAGGTAAGGTAACTTGGATTTCAGAAATATTGTAAGTTGTTGATAGAAGTAGAACACACATAAATATAATATAAATGATATATCTTTCAAATCCATCCATTTGTTGGATGCTATTTAGTAGTAAATTTGAAATTCGTATAATATTTATGAGTTTGTAAATATAAATTTCATATTGAATCTCAACTTATTTGTGTACAATGTATACATATTTCTCCCTATTTATATAGCAAATGAGATCGAAACCTGAATCTTCAAATTCATGTGCCAAAGATAACATTATAATAGTTTTGAATGATTTTTTCATATTCGCATTGCAAAAATGTTTAATGGAGCTGATGCATAACTTCAGTTTCATATAGATTAACTAATTATGTTATGAGTATCTATTTAGTACAAGGCTGTCTGCTCTAAGTATTTAGGTAAGGCTCTTCTTTTGTACATATAAACATGAATAAATGATATTTGGGGTAAATGAATCATAGCTATTTCAACAGGTATATAAATATTGGTGTCAATGACAGATGGTGTTGTTAGACTCTATTATCATGCAGATGCTTCTAGCACTGGGAAAAACGATTCACTAATTTTGACATAAGAAGCTTTTCTCAGTACTGGAGAAGCTACCTTGGGGTTTTGAAGTTACTTATTGATGATTGATGAGCTTGGTTATGTGTGGTTAGTGCTGCAAACTATTTGAGTCAAGACCAGCCTAGTACCTTGTTTGAGTTTGGCTTATAAGCTGAAAAGAAAGAGACATAGCTTCAAGTGATAAAAGTAAGGACTAGCTTAGTAAAAGCCAAATATACTTCAGACTGAGTATCCTTGTTGATATGACTCAACATAGAAATTAGCTTGAGATTTGGTCAGATTGCAACACATGTCAGTGTTGGCAATGCCACCAACTTGGCTAAATCAATGCCCTAACTAAACTATGGTTATAATGGTGTTTCTAACGTAGAACAGGCAGTGGAAAGAGAGAGAAAATAGAAAATTGGAAGAAACCAGAGGGAAATCTGAAGATTACATATTTTCACAGCTTAATAATCCATATCTAAAACTACCATTAATTAAAAAGAGTTATATCTATCTTGGGATTAGAATATGCAAATGAATCCTTCACAGTACAAATGAAAGAAAGGTTGAAGTGATACTTTGACAATTTTGTTCTGATGCTCTTCATGTTCATCAAATAGTTAATGCTTGTTATGATTATATACATATTTCAGAACTTGTTCTAAATGAGTGATTTACTTGCCATTTCTTTATTTAGTAAAAAAGGGTAAGTTCTCTCTTTTTTAATATTTAGATTTAACAAAGTTCTAAAAAATTTATGGACAGGTTGATTCTGTCAACAACAACCCATTAGAGTGTGTCATAAGGAGGGTATTCAAAAGTTCGCGGGGTGATGAATGTATGCTGCTCTGCCCAGTTGACATGTATGTCTTGTTACTCTAATTGTGGCTATCTAATTCATCAGAAAATATGACATTGACTATTGCTGGCTCTATATTTCTGATAAGAGATTGGTTTCTGCAGGCCTGTTCAGATATTAAAGAGCACAAATATCGATGGATGGTCAGCTGTATGTGTCCTCTGCCAAATTGGTTTTATTCGTGCCTTCAATCATTTTAGGCTTGTTATTGAACTGTGGAATTTTGCCAGTAAAAGATATAGTTTGGAGTAACTTTCTTAATAGCCATTCGCTAATCTTTCCCTCTTCCTCAGGTTGTACAACCTTGGAACCCAATACTCATGCTTCTTTGTTTCAGGTCAGTGATGAAGAAGTTGAAGCTATTCTTCCTACAGCTGAATATGCTCTTGCCAAAGTACATATGCATCTGGTCCACAGTGGGTATGTTCATAAAATCAGTGTAGCTTGTTTTTCCTTGATTTCTTGATAATATATATTTATATTCCGATTTCTTCATGTTGCATCAGATTCTGTTATACAGCTCGAGGAGGATTCTGCTACTCTGAAGATGACATCTTCGATTTCCGCTCAGGCATCTTTCCTCTTTTAGCTTTATGCTTTTGCTTTTGGCTCTTCACGATTTTCTAGCATAGGGTTGACTGGACATTCTCCAAAATTGAAGTCATGCTAACTTCTCTGAAGTTTTAATGTTGGCTGAACTGAAGAAATCTGTCTATGCAGATTTTCCAGCAGTCTGAAGTGTGATAAGTATGTTTTTAGGTTTTGGAATTGTAGAAAACCTAATCATGACTGTGCCAAGAACTATAGTTGCTGAATCATATACTTCCAAAAGGACCATTGAATTATGAAGTCGCAGTTTTCCCTATTTAATCATATATAAACCTTTAAAAAGAAAAAAAAATATATATAAGAAAGAAAACCAGGTTTGAATTAGATTATTCCTTGGATCCTTAAGGGTGAAGGACGAGGCAAATACTATGAGAGGTTAGGTATTCTAGTACTTGTTTGGAAACCTTTCAGGCACTCAGTTCTGCCCTTCCTTTCTTCCTCTGAATTGCAGAAAATTGGGGGAAGAATCCTTCTTTTAGTGAAGCTTCCAAATATTGAGAGATGCTATCCTTGCCGATTATTTTTCAATCTACCTTAAATTAAGATAACATAACAGCATGACCCTTTTTGGATTCTAAGTGCTAATGTGGAGGGTTGCTTGGTTGAATGGGGTGAGAAATTATTGTGGTGTTACAATTGAAATATGATGAAGCAGATAGAATTAGGGTGGTCTGTAAAGTTGTGTTGCACTTTTTAGATTTCATATTTCAATACTTATTAGGTATTCTGTTGATAATAGGATTGAAATATCAAGAAAGGCTTAGGGTCTCTAAAGTCCAAGCTATCACTTTTTTTCTACTGTCTTTTCTGTACTTATTCAGTGTTCTGTTGTCTCAGATAATATGTTTATGCCTGGTTCTTAAATTTTGCAGATGACGGTCAAGATATAGATGGGTTGCCAACTGAAGGCATAGAGATTACATGCTTCCATCTGGTAAGAACTCTCGGTTTTCAAAACGCATTCTCAAAATTCAAGACTTTATACTCTATTCTTGGTACCAAAGTCTCGATATAAAATGCCCCCTCTGTAGTTGTTTTTATCATTTAAGTTTTTTGGTGCTTAGATAACATGTGAAATTGTAGATAGAATGGGCTAATTTAATTTACATTCCAAGTCCCCAAATATAGCATCAATTATCATGCGTGTTGCAAACCTTTTAATTTTATCAAATTACATCACTGAACTTCTGTTATTAATAAATTAGGTCACTAATGCTAATTATGTTACGTAATTCTAATGAAAAAAATTGGCTCAGCTTGCTTATGTAGCTCGGCATGAAATCTCAGAGTTAGTTGACTTCATTCAGAAAATAAATTGCATATGCATTTTGAGTTAGCTTTTATATTAAAATTATTTAAATGAAATTAGCACAAATGATCTAATTTGTTAATAATGGAAGTATAGTGATGTAATTTGATGAAATTAAAGATTTGTGACCTATATGAAAGTTGATTCTAAGTTCAATGACAGAGAATGTAAATTCCCTGATACAATGCATTAAATTGCTCAAAGCTATGGGAGCGAAAATAGCTATTTAACCTTCTTGGAAGAAAAGAAAAAAGAAAGAAGAATGAATTCCAATAAAGATTCTTTAGTAATTTTGCACTGAGAGAGTTTTTGCTACACATATACTATAAAAGAGGTTTTAGCTTGTGACCATGCAGGCTCTTGAAAAGAGGTAAATAACATAGTTGTCATCATTATTATTTATTATTATTTAATTTGACATTTCTTACCAAATCCTGATTTTCAATGCAGGATGGTGCCCATTACATGATTTATACACCATCTGATCCACTACTATTTGTTGCTTTCAAGGTAACTATATGTATCCTCGAAAGAACTACTTTTTCAGACTTGAATGCGGTTGGAGTTCCAAAATTTATTGAATTGTATGCTCGTGTTTAAAGTCTGTATTTAAATTTGTCTACAAGAAATAGCTCGAGAACTACTAACAGGGAAATTAAAAATGAGAAAGAATCACTATGAAGGTTATGAATTGGAAAGCTGATGAAGCTGGTTTTGGTTTCTGCAGGATCAGAATGGAATTCTGCAAATTGCTGATGATGTAAGTAACATTTTACTTCCTGCAATAGATATTATTGAAGTTTGTACTTTGACTACTTTGTCTTATGTTCCTCTAGATTATAACAGGACAATAATTTGTCCTATATATTCATGCTCTGTTATAAAAAAATATCCTATTGCAATGTACCACTCTTGCTCTTGGTGTTCACTTGCATGTTAATGTGCATATACACGCTGATTCTCATTTAGAGGCCTTCATCCACTAACTTAAATAATCTGCTAGTGTGATTAAATTCACAAAGTTCCCATCTATCCACATCAATTTGGATATGATACTTTAAAGAGGTTGCGTGAAACAAAAATTGTGATTTTGAGGGCTTTATGAAGCATATTGAGAGCCAAGGCAAGGGAGCATTTTGCTTGGCAGCAATCCTCCAAAGGGGTATCAAATGTTGAATTCATTAAGACTGATTTCTCTTTCTGTGTGTATATATATATTACGTGCATTGGAAGAGTTTCCTCAGTTGAAAGGAGTAAATGCTGCATTGGTGTTGCTATCTTGTACTGTTTCCCTCATTTTGGCTTTTTAAACTAGTTTTTGTGAGCACAAATTTATATTTATGGTACGGCTCAAAGTAGTGTGTATCTTGTGGTAACAGGAACTCCTGGAAGACCCTGCTATCATGAGTGCCATTGATGAGGAAACTGAGTTTAATGCCTTAGTGGTATGCCACCCTACTAATTAATTACCTTACTCTCAATCTACTGCTGAAATGACCTAATTATTGATTTTTCTGCCTTTCTTTTTTCCTTTGGGGGCAGGAAGAAGAAGCTGCTCTTCTTGAATCATTGTTGGGTGAAAGATGACCGGCTTACTCGGTGTTTATTTGGAAGTAGCCCCTGAATTTTAACTTACTACCCCAACCCTTAGTACTTCCTCTCCGCTCATTTCCACTAAAAATGCAAGTAAAAAAGGCTTGTAAAGAAACAGAAAAAAAAGAAAAGAGTAAACGATAAGTTAATTTTGCTCTAAATTTCCGAATTATGATTTGATGTTTAGTTCAATTGGCTATTTTCAGTTATATATTAGCAGTTGAATCGGTTTTTGGTTCAACATTTGCATATGTGGGCATTGAGTTGAGAACTATTAGAAATAGAATTAAAATAAACACTTTTAATTGCTTAATAGAGGAATATGCTTTGATAATGATATATCACTGGGGGAGATGATGGTATGAAAATGGAGAATTAACATTGACAAGTGAAATGGTGTTTAAAGAAATTTGAAGAGGATCCCCATTCAACTCTTCAAGCACCACTAATAGATTTCCAGTAGGGTTGAGGAATGAGCGAGGCACATGGTACCTACAATTTTAGCATATCCTCCATTAAGTTTGTGCATAAATTAATCAAATTGGAAATTATATAACTTACAAGGTCTGGGAGGGGTTTCCTTTAGAAGTAAGGAATGAAACCCAATAGCGACCAATGCTTTGTTCATTCACCCAAACCTCTCCTTTTTGCATTGAACTCATGTTCAAGGCAATTGGTTCATCTCCAATGGGTGCATCAAACGTGGTCTGCCAAATTAAAACATTAGTTAAAAAATTTATATATATGGTTTCATTGTTTTAATTTATCAAATTTAAATAAGTTGAATTCTTTTTATTCTTCAAATTTAATTGATTAATAATGTGTTTTTCATATTTTCATTTTTTAAATAGATTTTCAATTTCATTTAACAAAACTTAGGCCCCGCTTTTCTTTTCGTGTTGAAAAATATGTGTTTGGTCGAAATTTTTTAAAATGATTTTTGAAAAATGAAAATGAAAATATGAGAAAAATTAGAAAATAATTTTCACTAAAAATAATTTGTAAATGTGAAAAAAATATTTAAAAAACAATGGTTTTTAACTTTAAATGAATTGACCTTGGTTCAAACCTATATAAACTCAAAATTCAAAAAAAATATTTTTTTCAAAAGCTTTTCAAATATTAAATTTAGTATCCTAGTTTGATTCCATATTTATTTTATTTTTTATGTTTATATTATAGAGAAATTATGATCAAACATGTTTTCAAAACAAAAATTTCAATTTTAAAAAATAGAAAATGAAAAATGATTTTTCTATTTAAAAACCAAACTCGAGTCTTGTTTTTTTTCCAAAATTTGAAATTTTATTAAATGAAAATAAAAATAAAACAATAAATATTCTCTTAACACCAAGCTATTGTAATGTATGTGCAAAAGTTGAAGGTTACCTTGTACCAAGTGAGTGACTTATTTGTAGAGTCATCAATCTCACTCCACTCCACCTCCTCTAAACTTTGTTCTTTAAATACTTGTAACTTTTCCCCTTCCAAACCAATCTACAATTACATAAACAATTAATACAGCTACACATACCCTACCTCTTTTAACTCATTTATGAATTTAAAACACTTCAAATAAAATATAGATGATATATATATATATATATATATACCTGATATCCCCATGTATAATTGGTAAAGTCATATATGTAAGATTCGGAGCATTGAATGGTGACTTTAGTCAATCCAGCATACCTACTCTCCAAAAAAGCTCCCGAGTCCTTCAAATACAGTCATTTTAACTTAAACATGTGTTATTACTTCATTTATTGTTTAGTTATTTGCTTATAGATATGTATATGTATATGTATATATCAGAGAGAGAGAGATTACCGGTAATCCAACCATAACACTGAGTATGGATACATTGTTGATACCATCCATTAAGGTAATGGGTATGTCCATGCTAAATCCTTTAGTATCATGGCTTCCATGTCCAGCTTCTGACCAAACGTACGTACATATCAATTGTTAATAAATCTTATTGATAGGGTGCATTATATTCTTATATAAGACATAAATATTATGGTAAAAGAAATAGTTTATGAGGAGATTGGAAAATTGTACCTATAAATATGGTGTTGATATAGGCATGCACAACGTGTCCAAGGGACTCAACGTGAAGCACAGGTTGAGAGCAAGTTGAATTGGGTTGAAAGCTGTTTTCAATATTATGCCGTTTGTTAGCATTCACTTATTATTTTATTATGGGAAAAAACTAATTAATTAAGAAAAAGGAGATACATAAGGTACCTGAATGTATACCAAAGGTAATCAGATTTATCTTGGGTTGTATTCATGTGTTCCAACAATGAATTAGAACGCAATGAGGTATCTAAAAAGTTTGGGATGTCTTCTTTGTATTCTTTCCACATATCTACTTCATTAAACATTTTGGTCAATGTTGTAATTCTCTTATTCGGCTTTGTGCTCACCTGCCATTTTAAATAACTTTGTGTTATTTTGTATCATGTTGCATATGGGGTAGGGGATGGGATGACACGGTTTGAACCTGTGTTTGATGAGAACTTTAATCACCGCTCCATACAAGTCAAGACTAAATTCTAGTCATTTTAAGAACTTACTTTTTTTATGAATCGTACAAGGATTAGCTTATATACGTACAACTTAAGCTATGTTTGTCTTTCTAATAATCAATGAACTTGATTCAAAGTATAAAATAACCTATTAATTTATACTAATAATAAAGTGCTTCACTAAGTTTAATATCACGAGTCAAGCGACACTTGACATCATCATTAACCCACTTTATAGTAATGATTAAGATGTTGGGTATTGACACCCATGTCCAAGGATCAAACCCTATGACACACACCCCTATCCCAACTTGATTTTACCAATATACATATATAAAAGTAGCCAAGAAATAAATGTAAATGTATGGCCCTACAGATATCCCTATTTCTAGAAAAAAAGAAATTGAGAAACAAGTCTACCAAATGTTCGATGAAGGGGTTATTCGCCCAAGTACCAATGCCTTCTCATCTCTTGTGTTTCTAGTTAAGAAAAAGGATAACACTTGGTGTTTTGTGTGGATTATCAGACTTCAATGCAACCACTGTCAAGGATCAGTTTCCAATTCCCACGATAAATGAGTTGTTCGACAAGTTAGGGGTGCCGCTATTTTCTCCAAGTTGGATCTGTTAGCATGATACCATCATATTCTGGTTCACCATGAAGATTAGCCAAAGACAACCTTTGAATGCACAAGGGTCATTATGAGTTTCTTGTCATGTCATTTGGGTTGACGAATGCACCTTCGAATTTTCATGCCACCATGAATGACATATCCAAGAGGCTCTTGCATGAGTTCGTGCTAGTTTTTTTTTTATGATGTACTCGTCTATAGCAAGAACCTCTTACGAGAAACTATTGTGAGAAAATGGGTCGATAGTTAAATGCTCAAAGTGTGTGTTTGGACAAGATACCATTGTTGCGAGATGGCCAACCATGCAATGGTGAACACATATAGTAAACAGTCTAATTGGCGAACAACATAAATGGCGAACAGTCCAATTGGCAAACACACGTAGCGAACAAAATAAATGGCGAACACACATGACGGACAGTCCAAGCATGAGTCACTTGGCGTACAGTCAAAATATGAGAAGGATGGCAATTGTCATGCGAGTGATGCATTGATAACTGACTTCTCCTTGAAAAGATGTTTATATGCTAGTTTTGCCATGTTAACCTTTGCGTACAAGTTATATTTTCTCAATTTTTTAGGAGATTAGACGTTTTTAGTAGAGTACGAGGAAAGGAATCTTGTTATAAATAGTAATATTTTTCTTGTTGAAAAATTAATGAAAATATTAGCTGATTAATTTCATACTGCTATCATACTCGTTTCTTCTCCACTTTTCTTTCTTTCTTAGTTCATATCTCCAACATTTGGTATCAAGAGCCAATCATCCTTGAGGGCCATTTTTCCTTTTTGAGTTCTTGTCGAGAAAATCTATTTGTTTTAAAAAAATGTTTTTATAAAGTTTTTCACCACCTTCACCTCTTGTCTTCATTGGTGAAAACTACCACATTTGGGTAGTCAAGATGAAAACCTACCAACAAGCATTTGACTTGTGAGAGGTTGTGAATGCTGATATCGAGCCACCATCACTGAGGGCTAATCCTACATTTGCATAAATTAGGCAACACAACGATGATCGTGCAAAAAGATACAAGGCAATGTCTTTCCTTCAAAATGGTGTCTCTGATGTGATATTCACACGAATCATGGCCTGTGAGACTCTAAAATAAGCTTGGGATAACCTAAATGAGGAGTTTCAAGGATCAGACAGGACTAGACAGTAGCAACTCATTAATCTCAGGAGAGATTTTGAGAATTTGAAGATAAATGTGGCCGAAACAGTGAATCAATACTCAGACAGGATAATGGCAGTGGTCAATAGCATCATGCTATTAGGAGATCACTTCACAGATAGCAGGGTAGTTGAAAAGGTCATAACTACACTTCCTAAGCTGTATGAGTCAAAAATATCTTCTCTTGAAGACTTGAGAGACCTATCTACGATCTCTTTATCTGAGTTGATAAATGCCTTGTATTCTCAATAGCAAATGAGAGCATCAAGGTTGAAAAATCACGCTGAATGAGCTTTTCGAGCTAGAAGTATTGAAAGTGCGAGCTCTCCAAGTTAGAAGGGAAAGAAAAACTGGTCAGAGAAGAAAGAGAAGCCAATGAGAGATGGTGGAAAAAAGAAACATCCACCATGCTCTCACTGTAAGAAGACCACTCATCTGGAGAGGTTTTGTTGGTTTAAACCAGACATACAATGTAGAGCCTACAAGCAGTTTGGACACATAGAGAAAGTATACAAGAACAGAGGGCGAACCCAACAGCAATAACCATAACAACAAAATGTTCAGGCCTAGGCAGCTGAGGGAGATCATGCTTAGAAGGAGCAAGTGTTTGTAGCCTCTTGTTTTGCATCTAGAAGCAGAGTCGCAAAGGGTTGGTTAATCGACAATGGTTGCACAAACCATATGACCTCAGATGAAAACATCTCCAGGAAGTTAGATAGAAGTTTCATTTCAAGAGTGAGGATTGGAAATGACGAACTCATTCAAGCTAAGGGCAAATGTGATGTGCTGATCAGCACGCCATCAGGTACTAAAGTAATTTTGGATTTTTTTAATGCCTGAAATAAACCAGAATCTCCTTATCATTAGTCAACTGTTCGAAAAAAATTATAATGTTGTTTTTAAAGATAGTGGTTGCACTATAATGGATTCGTTGGGACAAGAAGTTCTGATAGTCTCAATGAAAGACAGAAGCTTTGTGCTGGATTAGAATCAAGTGGCCTCAAGTGCTTATACCAGTTCAGTAGATGAAACTAATCTTTGGCACAAAAGACTAGGACACGTAAATTATAAGCCCCTTAGTTAAATATGCAAGTCAGATTTGGTTAAGAATATGGCCAGAGTTGAAGATCAGAAAAGTGTTTGCGAAGTCTGTCAACTGGAGAAGCATGCTAGGCTTCTATTTCCAACAAACAGAGCTTGGCGTGCCAATGAAAAACTCCACTTGGTCCATGTAGATGTTTGTGGACCTATACGAACCGGTTCACTAAGTGGCAGCAGTATTTTGTTTTGTTTATTGATGACTATACAAGGTTTTGTTGGGTCTATTTCATGCAACATAAGTTTGAAGTAGCTGACAATTTTTGGAAATTCAAAACCATGGTGGAAAATCAAGACAGTATCAAGCTTAAGATGCTCAGATTAGATAATAGATCTGAGTACACCTCAAACAAATTTCAAAAGTTCGGTGAAGAGGAAGGGATCCACCACCAGCTCACCAACTTATACACTCCTTAGCAAAATAGAGTATGTGAAAAAAAAACAGGACAATTATAGACATGGCGAGGTGCTTATTGTTTCAAAGTAACATGTCAAATAGATTTTGGGCTGAGGCAGTAAATACCTCAATATATCTGCTCAACAGGCTGCCAACCAAGGTTGTAAAGGAAAAGACTCCATTTGAAGCATGGTATGGGCACAAACCTTCAGTTTTTCATCTAAAAGTATTTGATTGTATTTCTTTTGTTCATATACCATAGGTGAAAATAAGTACACTTGAAAGGAGGTCGCAGCCTGGGATCTTTCTGGGATATAGTTGCAACAAGAAGGGTTATAAATTTTTTTATCCTTTCTCTAGTAAGATCATTGTGGGTAGAGATATGAAGTTTAATGAAGGGAAAACATGGAACTGAGATGCTAGTGAAGTTGAGTTGCTCGAGTAAGGAGAACTTGAGCTAGGTTTCGAGCCTACCAATGATCAAGTTGAAGATAAAAAGTTTGATGATATTCTAGTGAAAGACACTCGACAAATCATTGAAATCTATGAAAGAGATGATGTAGCAGTCCTTAAGCCAACCAGTTTCGAAGAAGCTGAAGCAATTGAAGGCTGGAAAGAAGCAATGCTAGCTGAGTTGAAGATGATTCACAAAAATCAGATTTGGGAACTTGTTGATAGGCCATCACATAAAGAATTTATTGGTGTCAAATGGGTGTTCAGGACCAAACTAAATGTTGATGGCTCACTCAACAAGTTCAAGGCAAGACTGGTAGTAAAGGGCTTCAGTTAAAAAAATGGGATCGATTATTTGGAGACATTCGCACCAGTAGCAAGGCTAGACACAATCAGATTGTTATTGGCTTTAGCACCACAAATGGGTTAGAGAATCCATCAGTTGGATGTCAAATCAAATTTTTTTAAATGGGTACTTGCAATAAGATATTTCCATGGAACAACCACCGGGTTTCACAGTCAAAGGAAGTGAATAGAAGGTTTACAGGCTTAACAAAGCCTTGTAAGGGCTAAAACAAGCTCCAAGAGCCTGGTATGCAAGGATTGATAAGTATTTGCTAAGCTTGGGATTTAAGAAGAGCCTAAGCGAGCTTACTCTTTATGTTAAGAAAGCTGGCAAGGTCATAATATTAATTGTTCCATTATATGTTGATGACTTGCTAGTAGTTAGGAGCAGTAATGACTTGGTAAAGGAATTTAAGCTGCAGATGGAGAAGATGTTTGAGATGTCAGACCTTAGAAAAATGAGATACTTTCTGGGCATGGAAGTAGAACAAGTTTAGGAAATGATATTCATCAGTCAGCAAAGCTTTGCCTCAAAGATCTTGGAAAGGTTTTGTATGGATAGGTGCAAACCAGCAAGCAAACCTGTAGCACTTAGTGAAAAGCTTAGTAGCAATGAAGATTTTGAGAGGGTCGATGAGAGGAATTACAGAAGTCTCATTGGTTCCTTGTTGTATTTGATAGCAGCACAATTTGATATTATGTATGTAGTAGGTTTGCTATCAAAATTCATGCATTGCTGTAATATATCACATTTTAAGGCTACTAAAAGAGTGCTAATATATATAAAAAAAACTACCAATTTTAGGGTTTGGTTCATGAAGGAGGACACATTGAAGCTTGTGGGGGTACACTAACAATGATTGGGCTGTATCAGTGGATGACATGTGAAGCACCTCTGGATATTTTCTCACTTGGATCTGGTGTACTCTCTTGGAGTTCAAAAAAGCAACTAACTGTTGCTCAATCCACAGCTGAGGCGAAGTATATAATTACGACAGCAGCAGTCAACCAAGCAATTTGGTTGAGAAAAATTTTAAGTGACTTGAATCTTGTGCAGGTTGAAGCAATGCAAATTTTCTGTGATAAGCAATTCGTTGTGGCAATTACGAAGAATCCAGTCGTCCATGGGAAGACAAAACATTTCAAGATCAAGTACCACTTCATGAGGGAAGTTGAACAAAGCAATGAAGTAACTTTGGTTCATTACAGTTCAGAAGTTCAACAAACATATATTTTGACCAAACCTCTTAGAAAGGTGAGGTTCAAAAAATTAAAGAATGAAATTGGTGTTCGAAGCATGGAAGCCAATGAGGAGTGTTGCGAGATGACCAACCATGCAATGGCGAACACACATGACGAACAACATAAATGGCGAACAGTCTAATTGGCGAACAACATAAATGTCGAACAGTTTAATTAGCGAACACACGTGGCGAACAATATAAATGGCGAACATACATGGCGGAAAATCCAAGCATGAGTCATTTGGCACACAGTCAAAATATGAGAAGGATGGCAAACTATCATGCGAGTGATGCATTGATAATTGACTTATCCTTGAAAAGATGTTTAGATGCTAGTTTTGTCATGTTAACATTTGCGTACAAGTTATGTTTTCTCAGTTTTTTAGGAGATTGGATGTTTTTAATAGAGTACGAGGAAAGGAATATTGTTATCAATAGTAATGTTTTTCTTGTTGAAAAATTAATGAGAATATTAGTAGATTAATTTCATACTGTTATCATACTCGTTTCTTCTCCACTTTTATTTTTTCTTAGTTCATATCTCCAAAAATTGAGTACTTGGGTCATTAAGTGACGAAGGATGGGTTGCAAATGGATCCGATTAAAGTAGTTACAGTACAATAGTGGCTCACACCAACTATTATGAATGAGGTTTGTGGATTTTTCAGACTAGTAGGATAATATGGTTGATTCATTCAAGGGTTTGCTTGAAGGGCTGCACCATTGACCAATTTGTTAAAAAAAGATTCATTTCATTGTTCTGATGAGTCACAAGCCACTTTTGAATATGTTAAGATAGCTTTGAGCTAGCCCTTGTACTACCTTTGACAGATTTTAGGGCTCCTTTCACAATAGAGACTGATGCATCTGGTGTAGGGATTAGGGTTGTATTGGTTCAGTGGGGATGACCAATGGCATATTTCAATTAGAAACTCAGCCTTCGTATGCAAAATGCTTCTACATATCATTGTGAAATGTATGCCATCACTCAACCTGTGGGAAAGTGACAAAAGTATGTGCTGGACCGCCGATTTATGGTCATGACTAATCACCAACCATTTAAAGATTTAACCGCTTAGACAATCCAAATATCAAAACAACAACAATAGTTGTTTAAATTTATTGGGTTAGATTTTGATATCCAACATAGATCTGGGTCATTGAACACTAGAGTCAACGCCTTTTCACGTAAACCAAGTGGTATTTATTTGGCTTTCATGATGTCAAGTTTTGATATCCTAAAGGACATAAAGCTAGTGAACCGTGACAATGAAAAGGTACAACATTTGCGTGAGTGTGCACAACTAGGAGATTCGCAGTATGTTGATTATACGATCCAAGGTCTTATTATGTAAGGGTTGAATAATGATACCCAACATGTCGTATCTTAAGGCCTGATTACTACGAGAATTTCATGGAACTACTATGGGGGCATGCGAGAGTTCTATGCACTAACCACAGCTTAAAAGCCAACTTTTACTAGGTGAATATGAAATAAAAAAAAGATGTACAAAGGTATGTGTTTGAGTAATAAATTTGTCAAAGAATAGAGAGTGACCAATTGAGCCCGTTGGCCTTCTAAAATCAAATGCTAAGGAAACTATTATGGTAGTGGTGGATCGTTTGACCAAATATGGCCATTTTTTTTGCTTTGCCAAAACATTACATTAGTGAGACAATGGTTGTTGTATTTGTGGGGGGAACTGTTAAATCACATAGCATTCCAAAGTTCGTGGTGAGTGATGGTGACAATATATTTTTTAGTGAATTTTGGCTAGAGTTGGCCCAGTTGCATGACATTTCACTAGGTTTTTTTAGCCTAACACCTTCAATCAGGTGATCAAATGAAGGCCTTAAACTATTGTCTTAAGATGTATTTGAGACGCTCTGCTGGTAATGATTTGACGATATAGGAAGGGTATTTGTCATGGGTTGAATATTGGTACACATATCCTTCCAACCTTGATTAAGTACAATGGTGGTTCTTTTAGGAATGAGGGAGCTGATAGGGCATTACAGTAAAGGGATGAGATTTTACGAGAACTAAAGCACAATATGATTCGTGCTTAGAATAGGATGAAGTCTCTAGCTAATCACAAGTGTTAGGATGTTAATTTGGAAGTGAGGATTTGTGTGTTTTTTCAACACAACCTTATCGTCAAATGTTTATTCGTTTATGCAAACAACAAAAAAATGAATCCTAAATATTTTGGACCCTACAAGATACTTAAGAAGGTGGGTTCAATTTCTTACAAGCTTAAGCTTCCTAGTTCTGTCTAGATTCACCCCGTTTTTCATGTGTCTCTTTTCAAACCTTGCTATGGCACTCCACACCAACATGTCACTCCTATGACATTATTGGTTGACTCTTTAATTGACTCTTCTATGAACCTTGAGGACAAGGTTCCTTTACAAGCGTGAGGTAATGTTATGTCCACAAAGCTAGGTCAACAACTACCATCTCAACAAGTAATAGTAGCCAAGGAAGAGTACACGTGAGCGAAGACGTCCTCAGGCCCTTACTAATTATGTTTAGTTTGTTATAACCACTTTGCTTGGTTAATAAAGGTGGGCAATGGGTGATGGTGAGGTAGGCAAGCTGTTAACTCAATTCTCTTCTCCTCTCTTTCTCTTTTCTTTATTCTACTATTCTGTTGATTTTATAATTTTCCTTCTTATTGGTTGTATTGAACTTTCAATACATTAATCAATTCAATTATTTTTTTTCTTGAGTTCATAACAAGGAGTGAAACCATAACATACCTTTGCAGTGTTGAAAACCATGTTTTGACAGTCTGGTAGAATGCCAATGGACTTGGGTAACAATTCAAATGAATTGTTTTGGAATTGCACTGTAGCATTCTTTGTAGAATCATTGTTTACAAGAAATGCAACACAAGCTCCCGTTCTTTCTTCGTAAACATAAGCCTAATCCAAATAAAATAATTAAATCCAACATAAGTTTTTGACATTAATTTATGAATAATTCTTTTAAAGTGCAATTCTTGAATAAAAATCATATATGGTATTTGGTCTAAAACACTTCATCACCTGTTGAAGTGGGCCTATTGAGAAATTACTTTGCACTCCTTGTAATAAAGGTGTGGAGCAATTTTTTATCACAATATGCAACTCTTTAAGATGACCCCATTTTGGTTGTCTTAGTAAACCTGGATGTTCATTCCATATCAATCATATTCAACTTGTTGCAATATTATTTTACATGCAAGAAACTAGCTATAGGATGGATACAACTCACCATATTCATCAAGAGGAGCTTGGTTATAGTAACTAGTTATCACATAAGCCGATGCCGTCCTTCCAAAATTTGTTCCACCATGGTACTATATTATTTATGAAACATTATTTGGTTAAACTATTGATTAAGGTATTGTAAAATGTATCATTAACATATAAGCTTACCATGTAATAGTTTATGTAACTTCCCTTTTTTGCTATGAAAAGTGCAACATGAAATGCAATATCTTCAGCAGATCTTATGTATGGTTCACCACCATATACTTGATAGCTTTAAAAATAATTTTGTAAGTTAGTAACTATAATAATAATAATAAAACTTTTAAAGCTACAAATATATCAATAGTTTCAATTAGAATCAATCATTATAAGTATTGAACTAAATAACTAGTTCAACAACTAAGTAACATAAATTAGAGGAAAACCTAGACATTTACATAAAATGGGACTCAAACCTGGGATTTTAAAGTTCCTATGGCCTCAACCTTACCATTGAGCTACAAATAAAAAAAAATACCTTTTATAACCAATTTGAAAAGCTACATGCATCAATTAGCATATGTTTAGTAACAACTTATAATTAAGTAGCATATGATGCAGTGACTTAATAGCAAAGAGGAGGCTCAAAAACCTTGATTTTCATATTCAAGTTCGACATGAGTTGATCTAAATGTATTTTGATTTGTCAGTTCAAGTTTAGTTAATTATTTAGTGCTTTATGAGTGTAATAAAGAAAACATGGGTAAAAGCTTACAAAGAAGTCCAGTTTTCTGTCCACATGGATGGCTTGTTGGGTGAGTTGGGACCTCCAAAAGTTTCCCCACATCTCATACCGTTGCATGTATTAATCTACAACATAATAAACAGCCTTACATTCATTTGGTCTATTAAACAAATTAAGAACATAAATTCCAAACCAAAGAAGAAAAAAATGATAATGAGTAAATAGGAGGAACTGAACCACTGGATCAGGAGCATCAGTTTGCTTGCACATCACCCATGGCACACCAGTTTCAAGTTCGACCCCCATTTTTGCGGCCCATTTAACATAAATAGGTCCTTTTTCATGGAAAGCTGCTTCCACGTTTTGATATTCATTCTCTATCTACAAATTACATACATACATTCATATATATAGAAATATTGGTTCATACTTTTTGGGGGGAAATTAAACAATGAGGCAATTGATTAGCTAGGTTTATTAATTTACCTGTGATAATATGATTGGGCCTCCTTGTGAAGCATATAAACCTTCTGACTTCATCAAGTTTACTATCTTTGTAGTAAAGTTTTGCATGTAGAACTAAAACAAGCGAATAATTTCTACTAATTAATAAAAATTAAGATGAATCAAATTATATACTTTTAAAAAAATATATGAACAAAGAGCGCATATATTAGAATTTTTAATTTACAAATTAAAAATAGATAGAAAAAGAAGAATATGACCCAAATTAAATAATGAGTCAAAATCAAATATACCTTAAAGGGCTCATTATCTGTTCGATAAACAATACCAGGGACGTCATGTAACCAAAATGGAAATCCCCTAAAACCAAATTTACCAAATTCTAGTTATGCATAAGTCAATAACCCAAAAGTAACAAATGAATGTGAGACAAATGGAAAAAATAATATTGTAAGCTTCATTAAAGAAAATACGGGTCTAACTTACCCATAAGTCCATTCACTCTCAATAAAAGGTCCAATCCTAAGGCAAGCATAAAGCCCTTGTGCTTGAATTTCCTTAATGAATTTCACCAAATCATATCTTCCACTGAAATCATACTACCAAAAGCAAAATAATAAAAGGATTCTGTGAATAAACATTTATGCAAATATAGAAATATGGCTCACTTGGGTTCTAATTAGATGTTCTAACCTGACCAGGTTGAGGCTCGTGCAAATTCCAAAATACATATGTCTGAATCACATCAACTCCACCTTCCTTTGCTTTGGCTATCAAAGACGACCACATCTGCATAGAAACTTGAAACTAAATCATAATTACATAATCGAGTTTGTCTTTCAACCAAAATGTTTTCATTTCTTTTTTAAGCTTGTTCTTTAACAAAATACCCATTCAATATGCAAAGTTCATGTAGGGACAGTGATGTATGGAGAATTATGGAGAACTTGTTAGTTAGCTGAAGGCATAGTAGTGGAGGGAAAGTCTCCTAAGGATTGTTAGCAACAATTAGAAATAACAAAAAAGTTTGAGCTCTTTTACCATTTTGATTAGTCATTAGATGGTTAATTATAGAATCCATTACTTAGCCTTGTATATAAAGACATTTAAGAGGTATGAGATGATATAACTGAAATTATACTCAATTTCTCTCTATACCATTCTTTTCAACATTCCCAATTACCCAAACACTTAGCAAATTTGAGAGTTGATCTTGAGTCTTAGTTTTCCTAAATTGCTAATTTGAAATGCATATATAAGCTTAGTATCTAGGCCAATATCTTAGCACCATGCTTGATTTCAAATGACATGAGATGATTAGAAGAAACTATTAAGGAGTTGGTTAACAAGATTTAGAGCCAAGAAATTTACCAAGAAAATGTTATCTTAACCTTCTCAGAGTTATCAAAACTTTGAATGTTCAACGTACCCAAATAATGTCCCAACCACAACATTTTAAAGGTCCAAAAATCCACAGAACTTGGTAATTTTCAACTAGACAACCAAAGGTTGATTTCTTTCGTTTTAATGGTGATGACCTCAAAGGCTAGTTGTTCAAGTGTTTGCAATTTTTCAAAGTAGAATATCCCAAAATTGAAAAGAACAATCTTAAAATAATACTAATTAATTTAAAAGGAAAAGCTAGTACACTATCACCAAAATTGGATCAAGTACAAGGGTGGAGTGGTGCCTACATAGGCAACCTATTTATAGGCATTAAAAGAAATGATTGAAGATAAAAATTTTGGTGTTCCAATGATTGAATTTCTCAATTTGAAATAAATATATATGGCATTTGAATATCAAGATAAGTTTGTTTCTTTGTTAGGATGAGTTGAGCTATTAGAGGAATATGTAATTACCTTATTCCTTAAGGGTTTCAAGATTTCTATACAGTAACCTACAAGGATTTTATGCCTAAGAATTTGTCCCATATATATGCATTAACTTAACTACAACAATATATAATCAAAACTCTCTAGCAAGAAATATCAAAAACTCTTAAAAGACCATCATTATTGCCAACCATTATACCTACCTCAAAATCTAAATTAAGAAATGTACTTACAAATTTGGCTGAATCTTGGAAGAGACTTATAACTAGCTTAAAGACTAGAAGCAATGTTGACTTTGATGGGAAAAGTGCTAAAAGTTTTATGCTTTAAATGTGATCAAAAGTATGAATTAGGTCATAAGTGTAAGAAAAAATAATAGCTCTATCTTTTTAAAATGGAGGAACTAGATGAGGCCTATAAAGACCAGCTAATAGAAAGTACAGTGCTGAGTGATACTGAGCCGCAAATCTCAATGATAGCTATTTTTGAGATAAAAGCTAGAGGCTATCACACCATAAGGGCCACTTCGAATGTAAATAAGAAGCCATTACAAGAGCTTATTGATTCAAGAAGCACTCGTAATTTCCTAGCTTTGGAAATGGAAAAGAAGTTAGGTTGCAAGATTGTAGCAACTAAGAAAGTAAATGTTGTTGATGATAATAGTTGCAATGTGGTACCATGTGTAAATATCTGACTTGGTTTTTGTAGGGCACTGATTTTACTACTGATGTGTTACCACTACCCTTGGATAGCTATAACATGGTTCTTAGAATGCAGTGGTTGAAGAATCATGGAGAAATTAAGTGGGACTTCATGTAGAACAGATAGAGGTGTTAAATAGATGCTTTGAAATCTACCTAAGATGTGTGTTTGGTGGCCAACCAAAGTCTTAGATCAAGTTTCTCTCATTGACTGAGAAGTGGTATAATGATAAACCGTAAAAGTAACATATTTTAATCCCACATTTGGCATACTTTTTGATGATTTATCCCTTGATTTATGTAAAAAGGTGCTCTTAATCCTTTCTTTTCATGTTTTATACTCAGGAAAGCACCGGAGGATGAAAAGAACGAGAAACGGGCTTAAAACGGGCCAAATTGGGCCAAAGTGAAAATCGACACGGCCTCGACTTGAGCCAACACGGTCGTGTCTCCCTGATAGACTAGAACACGGCCTGATCACGATTTACACGGGCGTGTCACCTCATTAAAAGTCTGAACACGGCCTAAAGACGATTCACACGGGCGTGTGCCATGGCCGTGTCCCTGTCGTGGAGAAGAGCAATTTCACTCGGAAAAGGATACTTAGGGGCAAAGAAACCTATTTCGAAAGCCTATATAAACACCCTAAGTATAACCTAGAACGGGGGCGGTGAGCTAGGCTAAGGAGCCGAGCCAAAAAGGTCAGATTTGTGGGAAACACTCAAAGATAACCAGTTGATCCATCTCAAGAAGCCGGAATTCTACTCAAGACGGCGGATCTCTCCTTCAATTCCTTCAGGGGGTTTTAGAGATTTCTTATGTTTTGTTTTATCTTTTCTTCTGAGATGTTTTCTTTTATTGTTATGAACTAAACCCTTCAGATACAGAGGGGATGAAACTTAGATGAATCTTGTTATCGTTTTTGGTTTGAACTATATGATAAATACTTGATTTGTTCTTAATTATGTGTTCTTAATTCTTGTGTTGATATTTCCGGGATATTGATTCAAGTTTGATGTGCTTAGGTGGAGGAGCAAAAGTCCCTCCTTAAGAGTAGATCTAGCTTAATTAAGCAGAGTTGATCGCGTGCCTAGAGATAGGGTGACTAGATTTTGTCGGATTAGGGTGAAACCTAATATGGGAGTCCATAGATTGAGTTAATGTAATTCTAGGGGTTTTAATTAGAAAGAGATTTCAATTAATCAACCTAGGGTTAGACGTTATTCGCTTCGAGAGAGGGTTTAATATACATTAGGGAGTCTTACGGATCAAGTCAAGTGAATAAATCGTCTGGTTCAGAGTTAGATAACAAGTGAAGTCTAGGTGGATTCTTCCTAAGGGTATCGTCTTAATCAACTGAGTTTTTCCAACGGTATTTCCCCAATTCATTCTTTTTGTCTTTGCGTCTTTAGCTTAGTAGTTAGTTAAATTTAGATTTAAAAAAAACTTCACTTATTTTAGGCTAGATAATAAAAAGAAAGTTAGTATTAGTACTTTTGGTTCCTTTGGGTTCGACAATCCGGTCTTGCCTAAGCTATACTATTGTTCGATAAGTGCGCTTGCCTCAAATCGTTGTTATAGTTAGTTTCCAGGTCCGATCATTCTTTTTATAAATTTTAAGACTTTGACATCGCGAAAACAATGATCAAGTTTTTGGCGCAGTTGCCGGGAAGCTAAAATATTAAGAAAGCTCTATTTTTATTACTTTAGCCATTATTTTCCGCAATTTACTTTTATTTTTATTTTTATTTTTTTTTTGTTTTTGTTTTTAACTTTGCTAAATTTTCTTTCTTTCTTTTCCTAGTAGGTACCTCTAGTTTATGACTAGAAGGAACCCGAGAGGACCACTAGTATACGACAGTGATATTGAAGCTACCGCTCCTAGGAATCACAGAGAAATTAGACGAGCCCTAAATTACACAGAAAAAGATCGAGAAGGCAGATCCAATCCTACTAAAGGGATGGACGAGAATAATCTACCACCACAAGATGTGGTAGAAAATAATGCTCCGCGTACTATGTATGATTATGCTAAACCTCATTTAATAGGAGCAGAATCAAGTATTGTTAGGCCTGCTATAACTGCTAATAATTTTGAATTAAAACCTAACACTATACAAATGATTCAATAATTTGTTCAATTTGATGGTTTACAGGACGAATACCCAAATACTCATATAGCTAATTTTTTAAAGTTCTGTGATACCTTCAAAATAAATGGCGTTTCTGATGATGCCATCCTTCTTCGGTTATTTCCCTTTTCATTAAGGAATAAAGCTAAACAGTGGTTAAACTCATTACCACGAGGGTCAATCACTACATGGGATCAAATGACCGAAAAGTTTTTATTAAAATATTTCCCACCGGTCAAAACGGCCAAATTACGGAATGATATCTCTTCTTTTGTGCAGATGGATTTAGAGACATTATACGACGCATGGGAGAGATACAATGATCTCTTGAGAAGGTGTCCGCACCATGGTTTACCCTTGTGGCTCCAAGTTCAAACTTTCTATAATGGTGTAAACCCCTTAACGAGGCAACTAATTGATTCACCACGCGTGGAACCACGAACAACGAGAACTCCCGGCGACCCTACGAGTTTATTGAAGAGATGTCACCGAATAACTATCGGTGGCGAGTTACAAGGACAAAACCAACAAAATCACCGAGTTTTCAACCTCGACGCAAAGAACCATGCTATCAACACGGTAGAGATTATGAATAAAAAGCTTGATAGTTTGTGTTCTTCACAGTACATCCAAAGAATGCAAATGAGACGCAAGTGGAACTATAGCGAATCCTGAGTACCCACCCTACCAACCGGGCACAGAAAGTGAACAGATGAACTATATAGATAATAATTCCAGATCTAATAATAACTCTTATAGTAATAATTATAATCCAGGTTGGAGGAACCACCCAAAATTTTCATGGGGAGGTCAAGGAAATCAAGGAATTCAGAGACAACAACCTCCTCAAAATTTCCAAAATCAGCCCTATCCACAGGAAAAGAGGCCGAACCTTGAAGAGATGCTGACAAAATTCATGGCAGCCACAGATAACCGTCTCCAAGACACTGAAACCACCCTTAAGAATAAACAAGTATCGATCAAAGGGATCGAGAATCAAGTCGGGGAACTTACTAAGTCAGTTGGACAACTTACTAAGATGGTTTCTGAAATTCGATCAGAGATTTTTTCTAAAGGAACAGAACAGGTAAAAGTGGTTACACAGAGAAGTGGAAAGGATTTAGTCGAACCAAAGAAAAAAATACCACATGAAGATGACAAAGCAAAGGATGAGGGAGTTGAGGATGTAACTCCAGTGCGCAAAGAAAGTAAACTACCAATCCCATACCCAGCAAAGTTGAAGAAAGACCGATTAGATGCCCAATACGGTAAATTTCTTGAACTTTTTAAACAAATACATATTAACTTACCCTTTGTTGAAGCCATTTCACACGATATCTGACGTGACGCAAAAATTCTTAAAAGAACTCCCGAATAAAAAAGGAAGCTCAAGAAATATCAACAATGGAGCTTAATGAAGAATGTTCACCATCCTCCAAAACAAGTTACCAACCAAATTAAAAGACCCGTGAAGTTTTACTATTCCTGTTTAATTGGTAGTTTAAATATTAAGAAAGCATTAGCTGATCTAGGTGCCAGTATTAATTTAATGCCTTATAAAATGTTTAAAAAACTAGATCTGGGGGAACCAAAACCCACTAGGATGAGTATTCAGTTAGCTGATAGATTTATTAAATATCTTAGAGGAGTTATCGAAGACGTCTTGGTAAAAATTGATAAATTTAATTTCCCTGTTGATTTTGTTGTGCTTGATATGGATGAGGACATTGAAGTTCCTTTAATTTTAGGGCGTCCTTTTTTAGCTACTGCTAGGGCTGTTATCGATGTAGGCGATGGTAAACTTGCATTAAGGATAGGCGAGGAGGAAATTATTTTTTAAATTTATGACGCCATACGATATTCTAGAGAACAAGATGATTCCTGTTATTTTGTTGATACAACTGATCATATCATTCAAAACTCATTATAGGAAATTATACATGATGACACGATAGAACTGTGCCTGACTCAAGAAGAGGGGGAAGAAGATGAAGTTGACGAGCTGAATTTGAATACATCTTCATCTAGACATACGAAAGAAGAGAGCATTAATATCAATGACGAACTAAAACAAAAACCCTCCATTGATGAGCCGCCCAAATTAGAATTAAAACAGTTGCCGAAACACCTAGAGTATGCTTTCCTGGGGACAATTCTACGCTACTCTGGTAATTATCTCTTCGAATTAGAACCCAAGGAAAAGAGGAGCTGATCACAGTACTAAGAGAACATAAAAGAGCCATAGCTTGGAAAATCTCTCGACATTAAGGGAATAAGGCCATCGTTTTGCACCCACAAAATTTTAATGGAAGAGGAATACAAGCCATGTGTGCAACCTCAAAGACGACTGAATCCCAACGTAAAAGAAGTTGTGAAAGCTGAGGTAATTAAACTTCTAGATGCTGGAATATTTTATCCTATTTCTGACAGCAATTGGGTAAGTCCTGTGCAAGTTGTTCCAAAGAAAGGAGGAATGACGGTGGTAGCCAATGAAAAGAATGAATTAATTCCCACCAGAACAGTCACAGGTTGGAGAGTCTGCATTGATTATAGGAAGCTGAACGACGCCACTAGAAAAGATCACTTCCCTCTGCCCTTCATTGATCAAATGTTAGAAAGGTTATCTGGGCATATGTACTATTGCTTCCTAGATGGACTTTCCGGTTATTTCCAAATCCCAATAGCACCTGAAGATCAAGAGAAAACAACATCCACATGCCCATACGGTACGTTTGCTTATCGTAGAATACCTTTTGGATTATGTAATGCTCCTTCTACTTTTCAGCGTTGCATGTTGGCAATCTTTGACGAACTTGTGGAAGACATTATGGAGGTATTTATGGATGATTTTTCAGTATTCGATAATTCTTTCCATCTTTGCCTTAAAAATTTAAAATGAGTGCTAATGAGATGTGAAGAAACAAACCTTGTTTTAAATTGGGAAAAATGTCACTTTATGGTACAAGAGGGAATTGTATTGGGACATAAAATTTCTAGTAAAGGAATCGAGGTAGATAAAGCAAAAGTCGAAACCATAGAAAAATTACCTCCTCCTAGTTCAGTTAAGGCTATTAGAAGCTTTTTAGGACATGCAAGATTTTATAGAAGATTTATTAAAGATTTTTCTAAAATAGCTAAGCCTCTAACGAAATTGCTAGAAAAAGATGTACCGTTTAATTTCAATCAGGAATGTTTAGATGCATTTAATATCCTTAAAGAGAAGTTAATAAATGCCCCAATTATGATTGCCCCCGATTGGAATCTTCCTTTTGAACTAATGTGTGATGCAAGTGATTTTGCAAAGAGGTGCAATTTTAGGACAAATAAGAGACAAGCACTTCCACCAATCTATTACGCCAAAGAAGACATTAACAAATGCGCAAGAAGAAAATTATACCACCACTGAAAAGAATTACTAGTTGTGGTCTTTGCATTTGATAAATTCGCACAATATTTAGTATTATCTAAAGTTGTCGCTTACACTCGACCACTCCGCTCTTCGTTATCTTTTAACTAAACCTGATGCAAAACCTCGACTCATAAGATGGATTTTACTTTTACAGGAATTTGATTTGGAAATAGAGGATAAGATGGGAGCTGAAAACCTTGCAGCAGATCACCTCTCCAGGCTTGAGAACCCACATATCGAAGAGCTCGACGAAAGAGAAATAAACGAATCGTTTCCTAAAGAACAACTCTTTTCTATAACCAACTTTGAGGTACCATGGTTTGCAGATATTGCGAATTATTTAGCGGCTAACATCTTACCTAAAAGGTTAACACATCATCAAAAGAAACGATTCTTTGCTGATGCGAAAAACTATTTTTGGGAAGATCATTTTCTTTTCCGCATATGTGCAGATCAAGTAATTCGGAGATGCGTTACAAGGGCGGAAGCAAGTAAAATCTTGGAACATTGCCATTCAAGACCTTCAGGAGGACACTACAGTGGCATTAAGACAACACATAAAATACTCGAATCAGGTTTTTATTGGCCCACTCTATTCAAAGATGCCAACAGTATGTCGCCGTGTGATAAATGCCAAAGAATGTGTAATGCTTCTAAACATGATGAAATGCCTCAAACATATATGCTATCATGTGAAATATTTGATGTATGGGGTATTGATTTTATGGGTCCATTCCCTAGTTCATTTGGAAATAAATACATCCTAGTGGCAGTTGATTACATGTCAAAATGGGTGGAAGTGAAGCTTTACCTACCAATGATGCTAGAGTAGTAGTTAAGTTTCTCAAGAAACTGTTCTCTCGATTTGGAACACCTAGAGCTATCATTAGTGATAGGGGCACTCATTTCTGTAATACTCAATTTGACAAAGTCTTAAAAAAATATGGAGTACACCACAGGGATAGCTACCCCATATCACCTCAAACCAAAGGGGCAAGTTGAAGTAGCAAACCGAGAACTTAAACGCATCCTAGAAAAAACGGTTGAATCAAACAGAAAAGATTGGGCAATAAAAGTAGATGACGCTTTATGGGCCTATAGAACAACCTTTAAAACCCCTTTAGGAACATCCCCATACAAACTTGTCTCTTTAAAAAAGTCACATCTACCATTCGAGTTAGAACACAAAGCTTTTGGGCTATAAAATTTTAAATTACGATCTTAAAGCTGTAGGAAAGAAGAGAATGATGCAGATGAACGAGCTAAACAAATGGAGAGCTGATGCCTACGAGAACTCGAAGCTATACAAGGAGGCAACAAAGCGACGCCATGATGCTCGTCTAAAGAAATCGAAATAATTTGAAGTAGGGGACTTGGTCCTGCTATACAACTCAAGGCTTAAATTGTCTCTTGGGAAACTGAAAGCAAGATGGTCAGGCCCATTCATGATTAAAACAATCTTTCCCTATGGCACAATAGAGGTAACTCATCCCACTCAAGGCACTTCAAGGTAAATGGTCACCGACTCAAAATCTATAATGGTGAAAATTTTAGGGATATGAGAGAGGAGCTTCAGCTCCGTAAACTTTCTTCTAGAAATGAAAATAGGGTAAGTCTAGCTTAAGAATTTAAACGAGCGCTTCTCGGGAGGCAACCCGAGCACTAACCCTAATTACTTTCGTATTTGTTTTCATTTTATTTTCTTCTCTTAGCTTAATCTTTAACACCTAGTTTTAAACTAACCAAAAGTGCAGATTTCTAGCCCACACGGCTGTGGCCGTGGCCGTGTAGAGGTACAGAATCTCCGTACTGACAATGGCAGAAGAGGTACAAGTCATAAAGAATCAAATCTTCAGAGTCACGGGCTCCAACCACTACCCCACGGGCACCGACAAAATGCCACGGCCGTGCGACGCGGCCGTAGACGACACTGACTTATCACCAACGGGCGCGGCAACCTGAGCATGGGTGTGGGAGAAACGAACGAAGCCCACCAAGGCCGTGCGAGGCGGCCGTGTGAATTAACACGCCCGTGGTACACGGGCGTGGGAATGTACCTGACTTGATAATTCTATTTAAACCACCCACCCCTCCCTCTTCTCACCCATTCAGCCCATTTAGTTTTTCTTTTCTTTCTCAACCCTCTCCCTACTTTCCTTCTCCAATACATTCCCTTCTCTATACTCTTGAGCTACACCAAAACCATGCCGAAGAAGCGGAAGGAATCAAGCATTAGTCTCCCAGAGGGAGACCGATCTATATAAGTTCATGACGGCCGCTTCAATCATTCGCCAAGCCAAGGGTCTTTGAGACCATTTATTTTTTCTTTTACTTTTATCTTCTCATTTATTTTCCTTCTCTTTGACTATCTTATGCTTAATTTAGTTTATTTTAATTTAGTGTCTTAGTGTCAGGTTCTTCAGGCTGCTTGGAAATAACACCATGACCACCACCATATCCACAGCCTGAGAAATCACACCCAACAATAAGGACTCTACGGTCCATTTATCTTTTCTTTTAATTTTAGTTCACTTTTTATTTTTCTTCACTTTAGCTTGCTTTTCTTTAATTATTTAATTAGTATAGTTTTAATTATTATTATATCCTGGCTAATCCTTCATGAGCTACCCAATTTATTCATCTAGCGCAGGATCGTCATCAAGAACGACCCCTCCAACTTATCTTTCACCTCCAACGCAAGGGTTTCATCCATAATTCAGAGAGTTTCACTTCTCTCCATATCTATTGAATTTATACTTAATTGTCTATATATATATCTTTGTACATTGAGGGCAATGTACATCTTAAGTGTGGGGGGGTGAACAACCTAAAAAAGTGCCTAATTTTTTTTTCATTATTCTCAAATTCCTGAAATTAGGTGTCAAACTTTTTGCATTGTTCTCAAATCCCTGAATTATGCATTGTCTTAAAGTAAATTTCTCATATTATCATTAGAATGAAATTCACATGATTGATGATTTTTATTAACATGTTTTAGATTAAGTCATTGATAATTGTGCATTGATAATTAAATTCTAAGATACTAGAGAATCAAGCATGATAAGTCTATCTTTCAAGAAATAAAAATTTTCTAGGTTGTTAACCTGAATTTGAATATTACTTTGAAATTTGAAATTTACGAGGTTGATATCAAAATACCCATAATTTTTTGTGAGATTTTGAGCCTTATAAGAGCATATATCCTTTTTCATGCTCACTTTTTGATTATGAGTGTGTCAACATTGATTTGTTATTCTAGAACTTGCATCGATTATACGTGTTGAGACCACATCTTTTATTTGATATACAGAAATAATAAAGGCACCTAGGATTTAACCCACTTACTCTATAAAAAGCCTACCTTCATAATTAACCCCTAGTGAACCCCTTTGATCCTAACAACCCTTTTTATTGACTCACCCACTAATATTAACCCAAAACCCTTTTTATTTGTTATCACCATTCTTCTTGACTACCCTTTTTGTCGAGATTTGATTTTGAGCAGTTGCCTAACTATGTTCTATATTTTAGTTGTCAAAGTACTTTCTTATTATTGTAAATATTTGATTATTTGTTCTTAAAAAAATTGAAGTATATTTAGTATTAGTATGATGAAAAGCGAGCTTGTACAGTTAACATCTATTTATTGAAGAAGAAGCTCGTATTATTAGTTTCAAAGTTTCAATTCATGTAATTATTTATTTTTCATTTCGTTGTTTCTAGTTAGGTAATTTTTCAGGTCGATCTCGATTCTAACCCTCTAATTCAGCCTTTATCCACACCTTAACCAAGCCACGTTACAACCCTGATAAAGACCTTTTGATTTGTGCATCATCTCATATTACAGTGGTGGAGATTTGATTTTCATGCAAGCCTATGGGATTAACTTTTCAGGTTTGACATTTGAGTGCTTAATTCTAAACCTTAAACACTTCGAGTGATTTGAGTGAATCTTTTGTGAGGATGTCAATCCTTGTAGGTTTTGGATCAGAGGTAATTATTTAGATGAGGGGAAACACCTATGTTTTGTGCTGCAAATGTATGACTTATATTGTTTGAATCTTTAGGACTCTTTGAGTTAAATTATCCATGTATAAATTATCTATGAATTATGATGAGACATTGTTAATAGGAATATTGAATCATGGAAAGTTTGTTTTAATTGTAAGTTGAGAATTTTGCTTGAGGACAAGCAAAAGCTTAAGTGTGAGGGTATGTGATAAACCGTAAAAGTAACATATTTTAAACCCACATTTAGCATACTTTTGGATGATTTATCCCTTGATTTATGTAAAAAGGTGCTCTTAATACTTTCTTTTCATGTTTTATACTCAGGAAAGCATCGAAAGAATGTAAAAAAGGAGAAACGGGCTTAAAATGGACCAAATCGGGCCAAATTGAAAATCGACACGGCCTCGACTTGAGCCAACACGGTCGTGTCTCCCTGATAGACTAGAACACGGCCTGGTCACGATTTACACGGACGTGTCATTTCATTAAAAGTCCGAACACGGCCTAAAGACGATTCACACGGGCGTGTGCCATGGCCGTGTCCCTGTTGTGGAAAAGAGCAATTTCACTCGGAAAAGGATACTTAGGGGCAAAGAAACCTATTTCGAAAGCCTATATAAACACCCTAAGTATAACCTAGAGGGGGCGGTGAGCTAGGCCAAGGAGCCGAGCCGAAAAGGTCAGATTTGTGGGAAACATTCGAAGATAGCCAGTTGATCCATCTCAAGAAGCCGAAATTCTACTCAAGACGGCGGATCTCTCCTTCAATTCCTTCAGGGGGTTTTAGGGATTTCTTATGTTTTGTTTTATCTTTTCTTCTGAGATGTTTTATTTTATTGTTATGAACTAAACCCTTCAGATACCTGAAGGGGATGAAACTTAGATGAATCTTGTTATCGTTTGCTGAACTATATGATAAATATTTGACTTGTTCTTAATTATGTGTTCTTAATTCTTGTGTTAATATTTCCGGGATATTGATTCAAGTTTGATGTGCTTAGGTGGAGGAGCAAAAGTCCTTGCATAAGAGTAGATCTAGCATAATTAAGCGGAGTTAATCGCGCGCCTAGAGATAGGGTGACGAGATTTTGCCGGATTAGGGTGAAACCTAATATAGGAGTCCATAGATCAAGTTAATGCAATTCTAGGGGTTTTAATTAGAAAGAGATTTCAATTAATCAACATAGGGTTAGACGTTATTCGCTTCGAGAGAGCGTTTAATATACATTAGGGAGTCTTACGGATCAAGTCAAGTGAATAAATCGTCTGGTTCAGAGTTAGATAACAAGTGAAGTCTCGGTGGATTCTTCCTAAGGGTATCGTCTTAATCAACTGAGTTTTCCCAACAGTATTTCCCCAATTCATTCTTTTTGTCTTTGCGTCTTTATCTTAGTAGTTAGTTAAATTTAGATTAAAAAAACAACTTCACTTATTTTAGGCTAGATAATAAAAAGAAAGTTAGTATTAGTACTTTTGGTTCCTTTGGGTTCGACAATCCGGTCTTGCCTAAGCTATACTACTGTTCGATAGGTGCACTTGCCTCAAATCGTTGTCATAGTTAGTTTCCAGGTTCGATAATTCTTTTTATAAATTTTAAGACTTTGACATCGCGAAAACAACGATCAAGTTTTTGGCGCCGTTTACTTTTGGATGATTTATCCCTTGATTTATGTAAAAAGGTGCTCTTAATCCTTTCTTTTCATGTTTTATACTCAGGAAAGCACCGGAGGGTGTAAAGAACGAGAAACGGGCTTAAAACAGACCAAATCGGGCCAAAGTGAAAATCGACACAGCCTCGACTTGAGCCAACACGGCCGTGTCTCCCTGATAGACTAGAACACGACCTGATCACGATTTACACGGGCGTGTCACCTCATTAAAAGTCCGAACACGGCCTAAAGACGATTCACACGGGCGTGTGCCATGGCCGTGTCCCTGTCGTGGAGAAGAGTAATTTCACTCAGAAAAGGATACTTAGGGGCAAAGAAACCTATTTCAAAAGCCTATATAAACACCCTAAGTATAACCTAGAACAGGGGCGGTGAGCTAGGCCAAGGAGCTGAGCCGAAAAGGTCAGATTTGTGGGAAACACTCAAGATAGCCAGTTGATCCATCTCAAGAAGCCAAATTCTACTCAAGACGGCGGATCTCTCCTTCAATTCCTTCAGGGGTTTTAGGGATTTCTTATGTTTTGTTTTATCTTTTCTTCCGAGATGTTTTCTTTTATTGTTATGAACTAAACCCTTGATACCTTAGGGGATGAAACTTAGATGAATCTTGTTATCGTTTATTTGAACTATATGATAAATACTTGATTTGTTCTTAATTATGTGTTCTTAATTCTTGTGTTGATATTTTCGGATATTGATTCAAGTTTGATTTGCTTAGGTGGAGGAGCAAAAGTCCCCGCTAAGAGTAGATCTAGCATAATTAAGCGAGTTGATCGCACGCCTAGAGATAGGGTGACGAGATTTTGCCGGATTAGGGTGAAACCTAATATGGGAGTCCATAGATCGAGTTAATGCAATTCTAGGGTTTTAATTAGAAAGAGATTTCAATTAATCAACCTAGGGTTAGACGTTATTCGCTTCGAGAAAGGGTTTAATATACATTAGGGAGTCTTACGGATCATGTCAAGTGAATAAACCGTCTGCAGTTCGTGAGTTAGATAACAAGTGAAGTCTAGGTGGATTCTTCCTAAGGGTATCGTCTTAATCAACTGAGTTTTTCCAACGGTATTTCCCCAATTCATTCTTTTTGTCTTTGCGTCTTTAGCTTAGTAGTTAGTTAAATTTAGATTAAAAAAAACAACTTCACTTATTTTAGGCTAGATAATAAAAAGAAAGTTAGTATTAGTACTTTTGGTTCCTTTGGGTTCGACAATCCGGTCTTGCCTAAGCTATACTACTGTTCGATAGGTGCGCTTGCCTCAAATCGTTGTTATAGTTAGTTTCCAGGTTCGATCATTCTTTTTATAAATTTTAAGACTTTGACATCGCAAAAACAACGATCATATAACATCAATTACCACCCCTCACCAAACTTACCCTCATTTGAGGATTTGTATTATTATTGTCCTTTCCTACACATTTACTGTGTACTCGGAGGATCACAAGTGGAGCAAGTAAAGTCTCGATAGCAAAGGATAAGATGTTAGAATTATTGAAACACGTATCAGACAAACAATTTCAAATCAGACAGTAGGTTCATTTGAAGTTACAACCTAATAGGCAAAATTCCTTGGTAGATAAGTACTACTAGAAGCTTTCACCTCGATTCTTTAGACCCTATAAAGTTGTTGGTAAGATAGGGTAAGACTTGAATAGTTTGCAATATCTCGGGTGCATGTTGTCTTTCATGTCTCTTAAATGAAAAAGAAGGTAAGGCCATCAAAGCATAAGATCTTAGCTACCAATTTTAAGGGTTGTACCTACACTAAAACTATAACAACTTAGTTTTCAGTAGTGCCAAAAAATGCGATTTTGAGATCTCGTTTCTATAAACCAAATCTGTAAATATTAAATAGGGATATTTATGGATTTAGTATATAAATGAATTGAAATTCAGATTATTAAATTAGTCGAAATTGTGGTTAATTAAGGCTTAGGGACTAAATTGTAAAACTCCAATCACTATAGATTTTTAATTAGGAAATGGCTTGGGGACTTAAATAGCAATTATTCATAGGTCTAAAATGGCTAATAGACCAATTGTAAATGGGTGATAGTGGAATGTGATGATGGAATGACAATTAAGCTAATTAATTAAAGATTAAAATATAAGAAAAATGTTAACTAAAAGTTAATTATGATTAAGCTTAATATAAAAGCCAAATTGGTGGATGGAGAGATAAAAAAACTATCTTCTACAATCGACCAAAAGAAGAAAAGAAAAAGGGGGACGCCATTTTTGAACATTGAAGCTTTCGACCATTCAATTAAAGTAAGTCCCTAACCATTTTTCTTTGATTTTTATGGAAATTGAATCATGAGAGCTTGATTTAGCTAGCCCATGCATTAATTTGTAAAATTATTAAAGTTTTTTTAAAGTTTCCGTTGTTGAGAAATGGATGAATTTGGTGTGAATTTGATAGAAATTACTCTTAGATTGTAGAAAAGACTAAATTGTAAAGCTTAATTATTAATTTTGTACATTAGGGACCAAATTGAATAAAATAAAAACTATTATGAAATTTTGGTAAGACTAAAAATTTGGAGGTCCTTAATGAATATATGTGAAATCGAATTTTAATCTAAAGCTTTAGACCGAAAGTTATGCTTGTTTCAGGATTAGGGGCTAAATTGAATAAATTGAAAAATGTGTGGCTTTTTATTTGAATGCAATTTGGATGGAATTTTATAGTGCCATTATTGAATTATTATTCGTAGCTAAAGACGACGACAGACTATCGAGAGGGAAAAGAAAAGCGAGAGCCGACAATGAGTGACGCGTGCTTTCGGTTTGTATTTTTAAGATTTGAGATCAATTTAATTATTTCATATTCATGATATTTTGCATTATATGGTATTGAGGTGAGTTGAAAATGGTTATTTCAATTGAATTGCTATGATTGAGATTGAATATCGAGATATGGACTAAATTAGATATAATAGAAAGTAGTATGATTTAATTGATCTATGATATTTGGTGTGAAATTGTGCTGAAACATGTTATATGATAAGTTGAATTGGTGAATTGTTTATGAATTGGGATTGTTGGAATATCAATTGAATTATATAATGAAATTAGAAAATTGGTTGCCCTATTAGTTGTTCAGACTGGTGTGGATATAGTTGGCATGCCATAGGGTCAAGATATTGATTGGAAACCATCGTTGCCGGGAAATCTGGGGTGGTAAATTGTACATATAGAATCATCATTGTCGGGCAATCCGAGGTGACAGGATATTCATATTATGAAAACCATCGTTGTCGAGTAACCCGAGATGATAGATCCGTGTATCCATTCTAAGTCTGTGACTGGTTAATAGGGTTGTAAAACATTATTTGGCTACATGGTATATGAAATGAAATGCAATTGACATGAATTATACGTCAGTATGTGAAAAATTATACAAAATGATTCAAAAAGGAGCTTTGGAGATCGATTTGGTATTGATGAGTTAATAGACTCGAAAATGATTGAAATATTAATGATGATAAATGAATAAATATATGTAACCAAATATGATAATTGAAATTGATCAAATGGTATGTGAAATTGTTGAAAAATGGTAAGCTTTTATGCATACCTATTGAATTGGTGTGTAAAGATGGTCATATCCATGTCTATATGGAACTGAAAGTATTTTGGCATGAAATGGCATAAAAATATGTTATGAATTGAACTTTAATTCAATGTATGCAATTGTTTAAGCTTGTTTTGTATTAACTTAAATCATGGAAATACCATTGAGCATTATCGCTCAACGTATGGTTTGTTTTCTCTATGCGCAGGTATAGTTGATCCTCGAGAGTGCGTGAAGTAGTTCCAGCATCCAAGAAGCGATCCCCAACTCAACAATGTTTGTATAGTTTCGTTTTGTTAAATATACGTTATGTACCTAGGTTGAGTCAATTTTTGGTATAGTAATGTGATTTTGTGAACATTTGAGTTAGAATTTGTATATGGAAATGGTCATATGGTTGAAATATGAATTTGAGTATGATACAAGGTTTGAAATGTATAAAATTTTGAATTGTTCATGGCTTATTTGAATATTTGTATATGTCAAATGTTTTGAATGATTTGTACTAGGAAATTAGCTTATAGGTTGTATGGTATTGATGAAATGGTGGTATGGCATTAGTACATTTATGAATAAAGTGCTATGGTTCATAATTGAGTTCATGAAAATTGTGTATTTGGCTGGAAATATGATATGGAAGTGTGATTTGGTTGTTTAGGCATTTACAGGTTGGTGTCATTTTGTACCATTTAAAAACAGAGTCACGTCGCGACGTTGAGCATTTGTCAACGTGACGAGGGCAAGTCAGTATGTTGCACCGCGATGAGGAACCTCCAAAGTTGCAACACTAACCTGTGATTTTGAAAACATTACAAATTGGTTCTAATTCGACCTCGGGTTAGCAATAGAGCCTTCATAAGCTCGTATAAGACCCGGAAACGATTGTATACTATATTATATACTTATATTACTTGTAATTAAATGTTAATGGTATAAATTGAATATAATTGATCATAGTTGCTTGGGCAACGAATGTGACATCCTGAAGCTTGGACCCAACAGTCGGGTCGGGTATGGGGTGTTACAAAAACCATTAGAGGTGTTAGCTAGAAAGATGGTTAAAAAAGGTTGAAGAGTAGATACACAAGTCATTGTGCATTGGAAAAATTCATTCCCTAGTATGCAACATGAGAATAATTGTTGGAGTTGCAAAAAAGATTCCCTAATTTTAGCATTAAAGTTAAGGCTAAAATGAGAGGGGAGGTGCTGATATATAGAGATTTTTGAGAAGCTATTAGTTAGGTAAAGGGTTTAGAGTTGTTAAGGCATTAACAATGGTGAGAAAGTTTGTTAAAGGGTTGTTAGCAACATTTAAAAATAGTAGGAAAGATTGTTAATTAATTCCTTAGTCATTTTTATTAGTCTTTAATTGGTTGATTATAAAAATTCATTACTTAGCCTTGTATATAAATGAAATTGTACTCAAATTCTTCTTTTTGACTATCCAAAAGTTTTTTTGTTGACATCATAAGTAGTGTTAAAGTGATTTTTAACCAAACCAAAAATATAGTATTTAAGTGCTTTTGCTATCTAAATGTTATAATTTTAAAGAGAAATGACCGAAAAACATCACATGCGTTATATATCAATGAAAGTTGTAGTTTAACGAATTCACTCTAAAATGAAAATATTAAATGTAAATAATTTTTTAATATTTATATTGAGAATATACAATTATTTCTCTTTTAAAACGTATTTTAAATATAGACTATTTTATAATAGAATTTAGAAAGAGCTATTTTTGTACTCGATTTTACAAGTGCTTCAAAGTATTTAAAATTTATATTTCATATACCATATTAAATTATTTGAATTTATTAATGAAAATTTTAACTTTCTACTCAATGCAAACACTGAAATAATTCAACTCAAATAATTAACTAACATATAAAAGATTATAATTTGTTTGTATATGATATAAGCTACTAGAAACATTAAATGGGCAGGACAAAATAAGAGACAATGTTCACAAATATAATATTGACAAGTATAAAGGCTAGCTAACCTATTTGCAAAAAAGGACAATATGAAATGTCCCAAAGAAAAATGTGCCCGTGACCCACAACTACAACCCTAATCATTCATTTGCCTAACTTTAAAACAATGTAATAATAAGTGACAAAATTAGGGTAAAATGATTCTTTTAAAATTTTTAAAATTTTAAATTAATAAATATAAAATTGTACATTGGCCCTTTAAAATATAAAAATTTAATTTAATTCTTTAAAAATTATAAAGATATAACCTACTAAAATAGTAAAATTATATAAATTTTTTTTCTATTATAAAAGTTACAAATTAATTTTGGACCCTAAAAAGATTTTCTCATTTCCCTTAGTAATAATTAAAGAAAAGAAACGAATTTTGGTTGTTTTCGAAAAGATAGAAACAAAGAAATGCGTGATCTTTGATGTTTGTCTGTTAAGTCATATATTTCACGTTGTTTCATTATCTCTATATTAGCAAAAGTCTACTCTTTCCCATCAAAATCAAACACCTCGTGATCCAAATTTTTTGTGTTAGTTTATTTATATTTTATTGATTTTTTTTATATTTTTATTAGTTAGAATATGTTTTAGGTTTTTATACTCTCCGTATATATAGAATATAATCTTTTTCTTTTTGTATTAAAGATGCTACAAATGGGGAAGATAATGAAATAGGATAGGAGCCGATGTTATCAAATTCGCTATTACTCTCGAGTTAGCATGATCTATAATCTTAAAAATTACTGTCAGTTTCATAAATGTTAGATGCATTTATCCCCACTCCACACCACTTACTTCAATTCATTCTTTTTCTAATATTTTTAATCTTGTAAAGGCAAGTAAATATTTAAACATAAACATATGAATAGTTTTATAATACTTTTTCTTTACATTTTTCTCATTTTAATAGTTATAAATATATAAAAGCAAAATAGTTGTAATTTCGTTTAGTAGAGTAGAATAGCGTAGAGCAAATAATTACCATAACTGTTTAAAAAACTATTAACACTTTTTAAACCCCGAACCAAATCTATAGGTATAGTTAAAAATGAAATGAAATACCTGAGGAGTGCTGCGAGGATAGTGAATGGAACCCGAAAATAGAAGTTTGCGTTGGCCATTGATGATTAAAGATCTCCCATCATACGTCACATAGTCTTCTCCCTTGATGCTTGCCTGCACTGCAACTGCTATATATATCCACCACCACCATACCATCTCCCTCACCTTCATTTTTTCTTTTCAGCTATAGCAGTGGCCTTTACAAACAAGAATTTTGAGCCAAATATTGAAACTAAGGTTGGAAGGGTAGGTTGGTGAGCTTGGGATGATATATATATATACACACACGGGAAAGGAAAGGTTTGCCATTCTTGGAAGTATTCATGCCCACTTTAAGCAGCTTTCACCTACAATAAAACATATACCATTTACTCATAAAAAGGCAATAAATATTATATCCAAGTTTAGATACTAAAAATCTAAACTTAGCTCTTGTTTATCTTTGTTTTGGTGCTGAATGGTTAAAGGTGACATTTTGTGGACATTGATACTTCCAAGAATGCCAAATCTTTCCTTTCCTACAGGGGCAAAGTCAGGGGGGCTGGCATGGCCCTGGCCTCTCCTAAAATGTAAAATTATTATTTAAGCTCTTAAATTTTTTTAAAAATTTTAAATTATTAAAGATAAAATTGTATTTTGGCCCCCTAAAATTATAAAAATTCGATTTAATCCTTTATATATTATAAAGATATAAACTATAAAAAATTAAAATTTCATTCGGCCCCCCTAAAAAATTGTTCTGGCTTCGCCCCTGCTTTCCTATGTGTGTATATATATCCCAAGTTTAGACAACCATGATATAACATTTTCATTGACCAAAAAAAAATATTTATATAAAGTTTTCATAGCTTAAATTATCATGGAATCATAGAAAAAGAAATTTTTGGCAGATTTTGGCAGGTGTATTTTTTTTCGATACAATATTTAAAATTACTGGTAATTTTTTTTTAACCCAAACTCACATCTTCATACGCTAATAATAAAGTCGATGTCAACCAAACTAAATCTCAATCAACAAGTCAAGGAATAAATTAGATCATCTAAAATAATATAATTTTTATACATTAAATGTTGGGAGTAAATAAGCAAAACTGTGATATAAGAAAGAAAATAAATCAATATTTTTAAAATACAATAAGAAGTTGTTGAGGCAAAATGTGCTGAGAGTTGCTGAGTGGCACTCAACAATGTCAATTGTAGATTGCCACTGAGGTGGTTACAAATTTGCATTATTTAGTTTGACAATTTAATGAAGAAGATATTTGGATCTGGTTATGTGTTGTTTCATTGAAGATACTTTGATCCATCTATAGAAATCAATTCTTGGCATTTGGAAATTGGATTGGATGCGAGTGAATCAATTAAGCTACTGATTTTGGAGAGCATATTTTCAAGTGGTTTTATTTTGATGTTTATTGATGTAATAACTATTTTCAAGGGATTACTTTATATTCACTTAGGTTGTACGTTAGCAAGCCGAAATTGAATATAGAGAAAGGATTGTATGAAACAGTGACGTCATGTCATCTGTATCCCTTTCTAATAGTTTTATGCCACATCAGTATTTTTATCACGA